>CAJINU010000009.1:1486525-1763949 GCA_905178165.1 Amoebophrya sp. A25 | reverse complement strand
GGTGTTGGTCATGATCTGAATCCTGGAGATGTCACAAAGGTCCACAAAGATACAAAGGACAAAGGCCAACGAAATGGCCAAGATCGCCAGGCAAAAGCTTACCGGAGCACCATCCAAACGCCCGACGGGTTTACCGTCGCGCGGGTGTCTCTGGCTTCTCCTCTCTTGTTGTTGATGTTGCAAAAGGTTACCGGAGCACCATCCAACGCCCGACGGGTTTACCGTCGCGCGGGTGTCTCTGGCTTCTCCTCTTTCTTTTGTCGTTTCGCGTCTCTCTCTCAACACAGTCAAGGACAAAGCGCCACCGGAAAGATCTCAAGGAAACTCACAGACCTAAACGCGTATGGTTCCAAAATCAATGGTCAACAGACAAAGGGCCTGCAACGTTTTCAGATAGTAGAGATAACGGACTTTCATAGCTGTAACCCGGTCCATATCGTTTCGCCAGTTCTGATCAGTTCAAAGAGCATAAGGGCGATCGTATGAGATCAATGGCGCTAGCCTAGGCGTTCCCATATGAAGCACGTGCAGCGTTCCCCCGTATGATATCCCAACGAAGAAGCTGAGGCCTGCCTGCTTTGTAGCCCCTGCTCTTGTATGCTGTTGCAAATCCTTCAGCACAGTCAAGGACAAACGCCACCGGAAAGATCTCAAGGAAACTCATAGACCTAAATGCGTATGGTTCTGGCAAGCGTGTGCGTGTTCTGTTGGTGTGGTGTAATTATTGTGACGCGACGCACTCTCATGACTTTGCTTACATTTTCGTCGGCTTGCCTCTCTCGGTGTGCTTCACTTTTGTGATTGTGAGAGTGTGAGAGAACACCCACCGGCGCCGTTCGTTCTTGGATGTCGTCTGCCGTGTGAAATCAATCACGCAAAGCGAGAAACAACACACACCAAACAGAAAGGAGAGAGCGGGAAAGCAGCTGGCCTCGTGTGTCTTGTCCTTCATCTGCTGCGCTTTGCTTTTTTTTTGTGCTGTGCTTTGCTTTTTTTTTGTGCTGTGCTTTGCTTTTTTTTCGTGCTGTGCTTTGCTTTTTTTTCGTGCTGTGCTGTAGTTTTTTTTTTTGGCCCAAAATGTTTAGTTTAGATATATATGCACTACAGCGGAGCAGCTCCAGCGTCATTTGCTAGCTGAAGACGTCGCAGGCGTCAGGTCATCAAAAGTCTTTGTCTAGCGCACTGTAGTAGAGAACAAAGCTCACAACTAAGAGGGCCGCGCCAGTATCATGGGGAAGGTGAACCAGTGGAGACCGACCCTGGTGATGAATCGCTAGAGAATATTACTGCCAACTTGCTCAATCTTCACCCAACTCATAGAACTGGGAGACCAGTAGCCAGCGCATGCAAGGACTGCTCAGATCTCACTCGGCACCAGTTGAAACCTGTCGAGTCATTTCGAGGGTTTGGAATCAGGAGCCTCAGCTGGCTCGATACAGTTCTGCCCAGAAATTGAAGGAAGGCCACTCGTAATTTTGTGTAGAGGTTCCCACGATGGAGCCAGTTATGACAAGTTCTAATATGAATGAAGAGGAGGCCACGCACTAGCGAGAAACTGAGGGCAGGCGGTTCGGTAGCAATGGCAATAAGATAAATAAACCCTCAGACGAAGAACAAAACTAAAACAAAAAAGAGGAAGCGGAAGGCAGGGGAACCCATTCGCAGCACCAAACCAGTGAAAAGGCACAGGCCTGAAAACCTTCCAACAAGCGGCGCGACGATAGTCTACGGAGCGCCAGAAAATCTGTCTACGCGTCTACTGGTCGACAACTGCGCAAAAGAAAACTGCCGCGGGCTACTTGAAAGACTAGAACCCCACGGCACGCGCAAGGCCCAAGACATCGCCGGGATCTATCTGGCCCCAACTGGAATGGGACGCGCCTACTCGTAGACTTGAAATAACCGAGTAAACTTAAAAATAAGTGCGAGGGGGCTGCTGCTGTGGCTACACTCGCTCCAGTTTTCATGGGCTTCGGCTAGTACTCCACGAGCCTGCCCGGAGTGATTGGCGCCTGGCCTTTCTCGTTGTGAACTACGGCATCAGGGCCGCTCCCCTCACTGCAGCCCGCACCGCTCCGCCCGTGGTTGACGGCAGAGCCGGGACTCAAGCCCTGACGCTGATGGCCGTGTTGGTTTCGCGGCCTTAATTATCTCTGGGCTTGCAGTGGCAGCTGATCCAGGCAAGCCATCAAATTCTTTGCAGAAATTCGGGGATGGGCATGGCTCTGGCGCGGCCCCCTGGATACCCGCTCCTGCGCAACGCTGCGCAGCGTGGATCCACGGGCCGCGGGCGCTCCGACGGGAAGTGGCGTGTTTGGGGTCGGGCCGCCCAGTGGATCCACGCTGCGCAGCGCTTCGCAGCGGGTATCGAGGGGGGGCGCGCCGACGGCATGTCCATCCCCGAAGTTTGCAGATGCAAAAGCGTGGCTTTCTCTTGTGGCCTTCATTTCCTACAGGTTTGTAGCTCAGTCTTCCACGGGGTGGCCATTATTGTGCCTCTCGGGAGAGGGCAGTGCGATCGCGATCCGAGAGTCGAGCACTGAGCGCAGGTTTGAGGGGTGCCCTGGCTCTTATGCGCGGCCCTGTGGAGGATCGATCGGACACCGGAAGCAGGCGCGTGAAGTGCTTCAGGCTCATGGCGCTTCGGGGATCAGCTGCACGCCGCAAGAGTGATCTCTCGCGCAGTTATTATCTGTTAAGCTCGGTTATTTCAGTTTTTCGAGCACATCTCCCCGCCTCTAGGCCAGACGCGCAAGGACGCCCGCAACGCCAACCTTATGCGGCAAGTAGAAGTAGCAGTAGCTACGGCGGCGGCTATGGCTACCGAGGCCGCACCCTCTGCATCCATCCCATACCTGGCGCAAAAGCTCTCTGACGCCATCACTTCACTCAGCGAAGACGTCGCTGAACCAGAAGGCAACCCACCAGAAACGGCGCCCGGTGATATCTCAGAGGTGTGCTACTTGTTCGGCATCGACGGCCCGAAAAGCTGCCCCGCCGCCGGCTATGACCCCCGCGCGGAAGCCTTCCGGTTTTGGATCAGCTACACACCCAGCGTGGGAGCTGAGCCACCCGCGCCGGCCTTCTGCCGTTTATCGGAGCTTCTCGGGGCCATATATTATCTTATGCATCTACTTGCTTCAGAGTCCTTACGCTGGCTGACATCGACGGCCAGAACTACCCTGCCGCAGCGCTTCAAATCATCGCAGCAGAAGCGTTCGCGCACCAGCTCGCTACCTGCCTCGGACTCCCACTCTCGGAGAAACTGGCAGCCGACCAATCTTCAACAAGGAAGGTCGGACACCCTCAAGGCCCTCGGCTTCCTCTACCAGCACTACCCCAGAGCCGTCGGCTGCACCCTTGTAACGCTTTCAGTTTCACCCCCGAGCACGTTACACAGATGGCTCCGCACTAAGTCTAAGACTCTTGCGCTCAAGGACCCTCCGAAGCTAGTAGCGAAGCTACGTTCGGGACGCAGCACACGCGTAGAGGGATCGGCACTGAGCTACTTCGGCCGCCTTACAAATGGCTCGGCCAAGCGCTCTCCCACACGCTCAAGAAATGCAAAAAGCACCGCGCGCAGCGCTCTGCGACTCACCTCAGTGCGCTGGCACTTCGGTCCCTCTTGCCGAGCTTGCCGCAGGTTGTGCATGGAAAGAACCCGGCGCGCGTCACTCAGTCACACTGCGCCGCGGATGCATCATCTGACGGTGGCCCTCACGGGGTGCCCATGTTCGGGGCCTTCTTCATCGATGCACATGGCCGCCGCGAGGGCTTCGCTGTCTTGGTTGACTGAGTCGCCATCGATCGAAGCCATCGCTGGCAACTCTGTTCGAATCGAAGTCCTCGAGGCCATGGCGGCACGCCTTGCACTCACTCGGTGGCCATCCCCGAGCAACTTCGTGCGCATCTCGCTGGACAACGTTACCCAGCTATACGCACACGCGAAGACGACTGACAGCAAAACCGACGCACCTCCCCAACGTCGTCACTAGTGCCGCGCTACACACGGCGGCCACCGAACAGCGCGCCCACTACCGCTACGCCAGTACGCGCCACAAAATTGCGGGCGTATTCTCCCGGGAAGACTGCGCAGACATCGGTCCGCGCCTCACTGGTCTGCAACGAACATCGTGCAACCGCTGCGGCCAAATGGGGCCAAAGGACTAAAACCAACACCAAGGAACGCGCCCCTACCGGAGGTTACGGGCGAGCGCCTTGATCCCCGAAGAGCACTAGACCTAGCACCACTTTCAGCCACTAGTGCCTATCTATACTATGGGCCATCAATAAAACGGACTGCTCTACTGTGCTTAAGGTCAGTCTTTTATACTGTGGGCGTGGCTCTCTCGTGTGAGTTGCACAAAAGAGATATGACTACGCAGATTGGCCGCCAAGATGTTGAGAACTGAGGTGGAACTAGCGGCAAGCGCTGCCCTTGACGAAGTTAAGCACGTGCTCACCTTACCCCCACGAGCCCCCGCCCTGCGGCTCTTACTTGCTGAAAGCTGATCTTGGGGCCAGGCGGTCGGCAGCTGTGAGCTCTTACTTAGGTGCAGCACTTAGATCCACGACTCCAGTAGGAAAGCACTGAAAAGCTGGCAAATGATAGCCAGCGCGCCATGGAAACAGCGCACACCCTGGCGCAGCGCTTTGCCATCTATACAGGAGAAGCCGCCTACATCGATGAAGCTACCAAACTTGTGCCCCCGTTCCACTTCTCACTGGCCGGCGTCGTGAAGTCCGCGCTTATCTGCCACTACATCGATCCCGGCGGTGCTCATCTACGCGTTTGCACATGGTCACTCGGCAAAGCAAGGCGTCTTCTCACTAGCATTCGTGACAAAGTCGGCCCAGGAATTCCAGCAGTCTGTCAAGGCCAGGGCCATTCAGTGGGGAAAGAACAACTCCGCTGGCGCATCTAGTTCGTCGAAGAAGCGTGAGGCAGAACAGGAGGGCTCTACGTACATCTCTCCCGCCGCTTCTACCAAGAACCAGAAGCGTAGGACTGAAGTTCAACGCACGTGGGCAAGACCTCGGAAAAGGTGGAGGCCAACAACGCGGCCACCAACATGAAGACGCCCCGACATATCGGGAGGGACTACTGGAGTCGCATGTCTATGCATGCACTTGCTCCAGCCACAAAGGGAAAAGGAGGAAAAGGCCAGCAGCTTTCTCCTTCAATCCTCGTCTTCCTCGTCTGGAACTAATAACTCTGCCACCTGCCGCTGGATCTGGGTCCCTCATAAGCAGCGCTACAATGCGTGGGACCCGGTCGGCAGCGCGTGGCCCTTCGGTACTAACTGGAACCAAGCTGCGGCCTTGAAGAACTCCAGCGAGCTTAAGGCCCAACACTCTCGCCCCGCCTTTCACGCTAACAGCGTCACTTCTACACTGCGGGGCGCTACTATATCTCTTATCCTCTCTAGCTTCAAGGTGGCCTGCCGATCTGCTGCACATTCAAAAATCGAAGGGCAACGCGCTGCCTGATCATCCGCCAGCCCCCACAAAAAAACACTGCAAGGGCGGCAGATGCCCTCGAAGTCTCATGCGATTCACCGTCAAACAAATGCACCTGCCAAAGCCTCGACTTGTCATGGTGGAGAGGGGAAGCAAACCGCCAGCCTGCACAGACATGGGAGGAACTGGCGGCGGCTGGCTGGGCCCCGGTTGCAACTGACGAGGCTGGTCCTGTCTCTGGATGAGGCTGGAGCAAACTGATCAGCGCTACTCCTTGTGGGTTGCCTATTTCTAAGGAGGGCGCACTGACTCGGGCCCCCTGTGGTGGTGACAGCATCCAAAAGGGACAGACTCCAACTGGCTAAGGGGGCTTGCGTATGTGCTACAGCTTTAATAGGTGCGCACTCACTCCGGGCAGCTTGCCCACAGATGACGCAGGTAAACTTGCTAGAAGAAGACGGGGCGAGGCTGTGCGCGCACAGTCTGAGTAGCCAGTCAATCTGTGGCGGTGCTGCCACGGGTGAACAAGGAGAAAGGCAAGAAGCAAGCCGCCCATACTTTTCACACTTGGGGGCCTTTGTCCATGATGGGAAACCTTCTGACACACTGGCAAGCCCTTGCGCTGCTTTACTGGAAAGGGCATAAGAGTAGGGGGCTTCTCAGATACCTGAAGCGGAGAAGAATGGGCGGTCTTTGAGCCACGTACCGACTTCGTATCAGGTCCACAGACCACGAAAATCTCTACCAGTGTGGTGCAGAGCTCAACTCGGTCGCCATTCGCCAAGCTCTACCATTAGATCTTGCTAAAAATCAAAATGATGGCTCGACGCACAAGACAAGGACGAGGGAGCTAGCTTCATTCTGAAAGCGTGGCGCAGCCTGATTTTTCTACCTACACAGACACAGCCACACCAGTAAAGCAGTAGCTGAGCCCTAGCACGTAGCGCAACTTGCATTCTCTTCGTATCCTTGCGGATACATAGAGACACCACCACACGAAGAGCGCAGGGACCATAGTGCCACTTGGTGCTAAAGCAGCGCTACCGGGGTTCTAACTCACTCCAAGAGATGGGCGGAGGTGTGCAATGGAAAAGCCCCACGGTGGTCCGGCCGGCGTCTATCTTGTAAAGCTCGCAGGGAACAACTCCGCACAGCACAGATAGCAACTGCTGTGCTAGCCAACGGCGCCGGGAAACTGGACGAACCACACGGGGGAAAGGGTAAAGGGCATGCCCTGGCCAGCGTCTCTTCTGCCTCCTCCGGCACTCGTCTGCCTCTGGCTCAGCCGGACCAGCAGCAACATCAGCGCGGCAAGCCCAGGCCTACCACTTCCTTCGCTTCTCTTGCGATTGGCCTCTATGGAAAAGGGAAGGAACAACAAAAGGACGCACCCGCCGAGCTTACGCACAGGAAGGGCGGCGTGGACGCTCTGCCGAGGGCCATCGCCAAACCTCGCCGCACCTACACCACCAGGAACGCTACTCAGATGCCCGGCTGGGAGGATCTGGCGAAGGGTCTCCCGATGGTCGACGGGGGAAGGCAGCTGGGCCCCGCACTACGCTAAAAATGTGGCCACGCCTTTTCCTGGTTCCTGCGTCACAGCCCAGGGATTGGTTTTGGTAGCCGGGAGGAAGTCGAAGGCCGGGAGCGTGGGTGGATCGATATTGGCGACTTACAGGAAACCTTGCGCCACGGTTCCCGCAAGACGTGGCACCCGAGGGAGTGAGTACACCTATGAAGTCGAAGAAGTCGAAGAGTACGAGCCTGCCCTGGTTGTGTCTCCGTGCTTGTTCTGGCCACTCTGCCATCCGCACCAACGAACCAACAAGATGAAGCGACTCGTCATCACGTGGGACGCGCACGGGTATGCGGATGCAAAAGGGCAGTATGCCTTTAGTGTGGCACCTCACTACATGACTGAAGAATGACGAGCGCCACTTTCGTGCTTAAGTGTATTACTTATCCACTTCGCCGCATTCACTCCCACCCCCTACAGGAACATCTGGCGTCAGACCTACCCCTACGCGTCTATCCTCACGGGCAAGCATTCGGCTCGGCGGCTATCTTCTCTCGATGGCTTGAGAACTCGCCTCGTGGGTTGACCACCCACACCACGCGAAGCCTAGGCCTGGGGCTCGGGCTTGGCTCGCTGTTAACGTTGATGGCCTCAGCAGTGAAGGAGCCGCCTCTTATGCTACTAAGGCCAGGCATCAGCTGGCGACAGGTGCTGCGCCTTTCTACATGTGTAACTAAGGCTTACACATTTGAGCAGCAGCCGCCAGAGGCGTCGGCGCTCTAAGTGGCCGGCAGTATCTGGCTGCTTTCGCATTATAGCGCCCGCCTCTTGAAAAGCAGCCAGCTGATAGGCTTCACGCTACAAGCTGGAAAGTGCCAGAAGAAACCTCCTGCACCACCATGAAGCTGCGAAGGTGGAAGGCGGTATATGTAACTGTCCCGCAAGGCCGTCGGTGGCTGGCAGCGTAGTGCTGTGCTCTTCCGGCTGAGTCGCTTTGGATCACACACATCAAGACCATAGGAGAGCTACCCAGGCTGCAATATCAATCACACCGCCGAGGGCATCGCGCTGCCATGTACCAGGGACCAGACTGATGTCGGCGCTTTGTGCCCACCTATGTAAATACATGGCGGGCCACTATCTGTTGTTGGTGTGCCGAAGAATCCGACTACCCCTCCACCTAGATAATAAAAACGGATCGGGACTTGAGAAGAGGGACGAGGGGCATGGAAATTGGTTGGTGGCTTCCCCGCCCCTCTCCACGGAGCCTGGCTCCCGCCGTCTTGTGAGTGATCTCTTAGTAAGTATGTAAAAAGAGTCGCCAAGAAAGAACGCTGGAAAGACAAGAACGCGAAGTATGTCGGTTTCGAACGTCATATCTGTGCTTTGTTTGTTTTCTTTGAAGTAAGGGATAAGAAGAAAGTAAGACGTGATGGGAAGAAAGAAGGTAAGAAAAGTAGAAAGATTTTTTTAGGTTTTGAAGTCGTGCACCGACTGAGTAAGCACATCACTGAACGAGAGACCCCAGGCCGATGGCGATGGTGTGCCGTCGATTTCGACAAAGTTGGGCAATTCTTCGAACCGTTTCACGATAAAACAAAAACTGAAACAGCCTGCAGGCTTTTAGTTTACTACCCGAAGCACTACATTCGGCATTTCGTGGCTGAATGAGACCAATCGCTTGACGCGATTCGGTATGGCTTGTTCTAGCTAGGAAGCATCTAGATTAGCCGACATCAGCTGGGGGCTGTTCAAGTCATGGACTAAAAAGAAAAAAACTGGGCTAACATTCGCACAACTTCGCCTGCTTTCTCGCGAAAAGTAAGTAGCCTAAAAGTAGGCGTAGGCAACCGACGACCGGGGGACACAACCCGGCGGCGGAAGATTCAACGTAAAACATATAGAAGACCCCTCACCACCAAGCGAAAGATCAGAAGGAACATGCGCAGCCGGCAAATTCGCGCACTTCCTCGACGAAAATAAAGAACGTTCTGGAGGATAGTCGCCGCGTCTTCTTTTCTCGTGGCATCTGGTTTCCTGCTTTCGACTTCGTTTACTTTCGTGCAAAGTCCAGGAATGCAGCCTACAACCTCATCAACGGCTTCAGAGTAACTGTCTCCAAATGTTCAAACTCGTAATGGAAATAAAGGAGAATATGGAGACCGTCACTGAGGAAGTTCGTCGCTTTTGGCGCTCAACAACTGAACAGACGCTGAGACAGATAGTCTACACTTCGAATCGGGGCGCGCTCGAAGTGCAAACCGGGCCTCGGCGTCTTCGAACTGAACTGAGACACCTTCGGGAGCAACTACTCCCACCAGAAAGTGCTCGCGCTTACGACCATCATGAAGAGCACGCAAAGCAGGAGGGGGGTCGACCTATCTTGGTGATGGTGCACGAGCAACCGACGACACATTGCGTCGAGTATTCAGAGAGCAGCGAATCCATTTACTCAGCAAATTCGTGAGACAATTGCGCGCCTCGGTTTCTTTTCAAGGCCGCAGCTTGATCGTTTCAAGATCGGGCGCAGCACTTTACTCGACGCGGGGATCTACTCCCCTCCCGGTATTAATATGCCACATTCACGACGCAGATCCGTCTGAGGTTGTTTCTCTTTGGAAGTTTCAAGCTTGTTTTTCAACTTCCACGTGCTGCAGCGGGTACTCTCATGGATCAAACAAGCTAGGCACTGCGGCGGCCGTGGAGGGAGCCGGTTAGAATGTCTAGCGTTAGCTTACGGCCATTTTTCTGAGACGCGACGCCTTCCTGCGGTCATTTTCTGGACGCGACGCGTTCGGCGAAGATTTCAAGTGTGTGGGTTGCGGTACGCTTGGCCTGGGATTCTGTCTTTACGTTGGGGCCCGGTTTCGAGTGGGTATCGGTACGCTTGAGCTTGGGTTCTGGCTCTACGTTGGGGCTTCGTTAGTTTCAAGTGAGTTTCGGTACGTTTGGCCCTGCGTTCTGGCTTTACGTTGGGGTCCGGTTCGAAGTGGGTTGCGGCACGCACGACTTTGGGTTTTGGCTTTACGCTTTGCCCGAGTTTCAAGTGGGTTAGGTTACGGCACGCACGCACGACTTTGGGTTTTGGCTTTAGTTTACGCTTTGCCCGAGTTCCAAGTGGGTTACGGTACGTACGCACGACCTTGGGTTTGGTCTTGCATTGGGATCCGAATTCCAAGTGGTTTGGCGTACGTTTGAAAGTGGGCTCTGATTTCACGTTGGGTTCCGGCTTTGGCGTACGTTTGACCTTGGGTTACGGATTTACGTTGCGTTTCAGTTCGACGCTTGGATCCAAATTCCAAGTGGTTTTGCGTGCGTTATCAGGTCGATCTGTGCAATTTAGTAGACCAACTCTAAGGGGTTTTCAATCGGGTAGCATGAGTTGACGTATTGAACTTACGGGTCGACTTTATGAACCTTTGGCTTTTCGCTTTTGGATTTGGACTTACGACTCCAGCACGAAGAGGCCAGAAGTCGCGAGTTTCAAGATCAGAGTTCCAGCCGAGACAGAACGTTAGGCGAAGCGGGGACCTAGTCCCCTAACGGTATTAATGTACCAAATCCACTCTACTTGATCACGGTCAAAAGATTTGCTTCTGGTTGCGAAGTTGAACGCTCTATCCAGTCTCTCCCACTGATATCCTCACGAACGATTCCAGACAGGTAGCTGCGGCGGCCGTGGAAGAGGGGTCTCCACCGTTCTAGTTTCGGCTTATGAATGTTTTCGAGTGGAGCTTCGTTTCGCGACCCAGCCGCCGACTGTTTTCCCGCTTCCGAATTCTACCCATTTGACCACTTTGGAAACGATCAAAGGAGCTCGACCGCAGTAACTATTTCTAGTGGTGTGAAGAGATGAGCTCGCCGACAGGCGATGGCGGGTCCGACCCATCATCGTCGTCCTCTTCTAGTAAACCGGTACTGGAGACAACACCCAGAATGAACATGGTTTCCCCAGAGGATGGCCAGGGAGGACGGATTTTAGTGAAGTCTTCGCCACCTCCTCCACCTCCCTCGCCACCGCCTAGATCGTCTGCAATTTCGAAGCGCCCACTAATAGCGGGGCCGGCGCATTTGTGTCATAGCAGATAACAACAACGGAAGGGGCTACCGCATCTTCCTCAGGTGTTGCGATGGGGACCGCTCTCGTGTAGCATTGCTGGAGATCGTCGCCATCAATCCAGCAGAAGCGAAGGATGGGGCCAAGCGATAAGTCAAAAGTTGTGGCCCATGTCGATGCATGAAAACGCTGCGGAACGACTCTCGGGCCTAGAAATGGTCAACGAAAAAGGAGAGCTCGTCTATTCTACATGAGATTAGTCACTCTTCCCGAGAAATTTGTAGTAGGTATGTGATCCAACAACTCCACACTTCTTCTCTGCTTCGGGAGCTACATTCTCAGCGTTGCTGGATACAGTGGCAGGGGTCGCAGACTACTACGTGTTGCCCTCTTTTTCAAAGTGCCAGCGTTGGCTCGCTTACGTCGTCGACCAGAATTGCCTCGCTGTGACAGCGTTAAAGATAATTGCGGCACAAGCTTTTGCCCACAAACTGGCAACTTGCTTAGGCGTCCCACTATCTGAGAAGCTGGCAGCTGGCCAGTCGTGTCATGATCTGCAAAGAGCGACAGCCCCAAGGCACTAGGCCGCCTCTGCTACTACACTCGAGCCGTTGACCGCGCGCGCCTCATGCTCGGGCTATGGGCTGCTTTCTACAAGAAGGCCAACCAGGCTGGCAGTCGATACTGTCCTCGAACAAATCCACGGGAAGGCGCTCGCAATTAAGTACCTTCAGAGACTCGCGGGCATAGCCAGCACACGCGCGCTAAGATCGGCACGGAACTCCCCCGCCTGCTCTACAGAGAAATGGCGCGGCGCGGCACTCTCTCGCCTCTACTTTAAAAAAGCGTAAGCGGCAAAGGGGCTCCTTGCTATGGTTACGGCCTAGCGCCTTCGCGCTCCCGCGCCTCTTCTTTGCGTTTTAACATTGCTGACGCCTTCTCCCGAGAAGAGTGCGCGCACTGGCGTGAGCTGCTTGCGCGCAAACTCATCTGCCCGCTTACTCCTGACTGGAAGAAGCTGCTAAAAGTAACAACTTTCACACCAAGGACAGCACCGCTACCGGAGGTTGCGGAAATTCGGCTTGATGCCCAGACTAAGAAAATGCTTGCCGCTTCTGTTCTTCAGACAAACACAAGAAAAGAATGGCCCCGGGCTTGCACTCAAAAAGGGACGCGAATAGGAGCGACGGCGTGCGACTTTGTGGCCTTGGTTTGGGTCTGCCTCTTATATTATTCGCTCTGTCTAATCTCGCACCAACTGCACGGCCTTGCGTGCTAAATGTGCTTAGTTGAATACCAGAGGCATGGCCTTGCATGTTAGACGTGCTTAGTTGAATACCCCGGAGACCGACGCCAGGCCAGCTAAGCGCTGACCTGGGCAACTACTGGCCTCGCGTGTAGGCCCGCGCGCTTGTCGCGTTCTGCTGCACGTTACTACAGAGCCGGCCCCTCGGTCCGCCTCACTCTGAGCAAGGAGCGCCGGGCCAGATGTTCGGTAGCTGTAGGCCCTTACCTACGTAAGTGAAGCCTTTGGTTGGCCTTGGTGGGGTAATCTGGTCAAAGGTCTCCGGAGAATATCCAGAACCTTCAGCGGGGACTTTTGGCTGCTTCTCTTCTTTGCATTAGAATCCAACCAAAACCAACAAGCAAAACCGCAGAGAGCGGCCGGAGAGGCGTGCCGTGAATTCTAGCCGTGGGGCAGTTTTCTTTTCTTTGAAAACAGCCAGCAGGCTGGTGCCTGTTTCAAGCGGCATGCTTATCAGGAACGAAACAGCACCCGGCCCCCAGAAGTGTTGTAGGGTCTTTCTTCTCTACCATACGGAGGGGGGTGTGTGTCATTGTGTTACCGAGTACCAGCTTGCAGCGCCCGATGGCTCTCCTTCTGTCATGGTCTTCCACTTCTTTCAAGTGTTTCGTCTTTCAAGACGTGGCGCCCTCCGCTCCTCTTCTGCCAGGCTGCGTCGCTTCCTTGGCGGAGTTGATCTGCGGAAGAGGGGCCGGCACGGGGGCAGAGCCAGAGGCGCCGCGGAATTTGACAGAGGGTGGGAGCGGGAGGCGCATCCGTGAGGCCTTTGAGGTGTTTCGGGGTTCGTTTGACTGCTCTCGGAATATTGTGCAAGTAAAGGGGCTGGGCCTGGGAGTCTTCGGCGCAAGGCTTTGCCTTTGTGGTTTTGAAGTGGGGCCTTGGGGTTAGCCTTTCGCTTTCAGTTTGCATCTCTGAGCCTGCAGCCTGAAGCCCGTGGCTTTCAGCCGCCGAGCCTCTAGGCGGAAGGCTTCAAGCTTGGCGCGTCGGTTTTGAAGCTTTGTTTGGACTTGCAACAAAGACAAGGCTTGGGGCGAAAAAGCCTTAGGAAGGCGTGAAGTTTTGGACTTCGGTTTTTTTGTTGGAAGTTTCGGACTTGAGATTTTCGAGTTCGACTACGTACTTGGAAGTTTTAGGTTTAAAGTCTTGGGCCTTGGGGGTTCTTGGAGTGCTGCCTGGGGCTTTGGGTCTGAGGTCTTGGACCTGAAGTCGGAGGCCTGAAGCCGGGGGCTGGAGATATTGGGTGTGGGCTTTTGAATTTTGGGCAGTTCGAGTTTGAAGGTTTTGAACTTGAATAGTTTTTTGGAGTCCAGGGCTTTGGTATTTTCGCCTGAAGTAGAAAGCTTCTGAGCTTGGCTTTATCGCCTAGGCCTTAGATTGGGTCGCTTCTTGGCTTGTTGTCGCGATTGACTACACACCGCGGGCAGCGTGTTGACCGGGTTCGCGACCGTAGGCCAGTGGCGTGTCGTCGTGCTTTATGCGTTCGTGACTGAGTTCAGGAGCCTGGAGGCCCGTAGGGTCTTAGGTTCTTAGGCTCATGGCTTTGATAGCTTTGTGGGCGTTTTTTGTTCTTGGTTCGCGTGTTTTTGGGTAGTGTGTTTTTTGCTCAGGTGTTTCGGGTTCAATAGATTAAGGCTCGGAAGTTCGCGGGGTCGTCGTTGGTTTTTATCACTACGAGGAGCAGCTCTGTTTTGAGTTATTTTTAACGAAGTTACCTCCAATAGAGCAAACTGCTACTTAGCACTCTTTGTCATGGGATTCACCCAAAAGAGACCCTACTGGCAGAAGCTGACGCAAGTAGACGCGTTTAAGAAATAGCTCAAAACTATTCAAATTGGGCCTTGAGCCTGCGCACTTCAGTCCAAACGGTTTTAGGATGACACTGAAGCGGAACCATCTGAGCGCGAACATCTGGCGCGCCCTCTTTTTCTCTTATATCCTTGCCTCATTAGCTAAGTAAAAGCAGAGAAATCACACAAGATCGCAGCTCAGCTTTCTTGTGTCACTTACAGCTTATTAAGTTGCCTCAAGTAGAGCAAAATTGTTGTTATTTAGATTTGTAGACCCCTCGATCGTCTGCTCGATCAGGATGGCTTCAGCTGTCCACTCTTGAGGTGGAGACCTCGTAGATTTTTTTCGACGAATCGCGGGGGAATAGAGGGGGCATCATCGTGATAGTTTGGGACGGAATAGCGCGCCCCTTTGTCATCAACTCTCTCACAGGTGGCCGAAGTTGTGCGCGACGTTAAAGATCGGGGCTGGCAACTGGTCACGGGCCTTACATGTCGCGAGGCAGCAAAAATTTTCAGAATATCGACTTACGACGCTCTGGGAATGTCCGTCCTGAGGAGATTTGCCTTCAAGTAAGAAAAGGCTCAGGCCCTCACTTCTTGTCTCCTCCTCTTGGTCAAGCGAATGATATTCAACTTTTCGCGACTTGTTGTGCCCCTCGTATAGTCTCGCAGCGGAAAATCTTCAGTAGGATGCACTGGGTAAACCGTGTCCGTATAGAGAGCGAAGGGGGCTGGCGTCCTTGGTGGTGGGTCTCTGCTGATCCACGCTATTCCTTGCGCGGTGGTGTCGTGCCGCGTAGCAGCATGGGAGCGGCTCGCGCCTGGTGTGTGCGTGCTTGTAGCGACAGCGGCCCGCCCCGTGCCAGAGGTGCGTCGCTAGCCCTCTCCGCTTGTTTCTCGCGTCTTCCTTGTGCGCTCGGGTACGGCTCCCGCAGCAAGGTCCGTGGAGGGAGAGCGAGCCGCGCCTCGGGGCTGTGTTTTGCTTCCTTGGTTGACAAGAGTGGCAATTCTTATCCCATCGCGAGCGCCCTCGCGCTTGTCTTGTTTGTGGAGCAGCAGACCCGCGGGAGCTGCAGCGAGCCGCAGACGTTTTCCAGCCCGATGACTCAAAAAAGGCTGGCGTCTGTGTCAGGCGCCATGAGTCTCGGGCGTCTCAGAATTTCTGAGACTTGGCAAAAGTCTGGCATCTGCGTCAGGCGCCAGGGGTTTCTCTGGTGCGGGTGCCGACCCAGTGCACCATACTGGGTCAGTACCCGTACCCGCAAAGCCCCTGGCGTCTGACGCAGACGCCAGACTTTTGCCAAGTCTCAGAAACCAATGAGGTGCGGCGCGAAAGTCTGAGTGTCTGACGCAGAAGTCAGCCTTTTCAGAGTTCCTTGGGAGCGATAAAACCCCGACTACGCACTGCGGCGCCCGTCATGGCGCTTTCTGTTGGAGCTTCTTACTTCCACAGGTCGTTGGAGGGGCCCTGTGCCGGTGCTTTTGGTTCGGGGGTTCACCTGGCAGGCCCGCGTGGCAGCTCTTCGGCTTCTTGCTCATCGGGGTGCTTGGCTGTGCTTTCTCGTTGGATTTGCAGTTGGCGTGGCTTGTCGCTGCCTGCCGGAGTGGCGGGCGTGTCTTACTTGCTGTGGCCGGGGCTCCGCTGATAAGTGGTGGCCGTGGCGCGTCTGACTTTGGAGATTTTATTTTGTGCGCTGGAACGGGGGCCCGTTTAACTTGATGGGCCGCGGGGTCGCGGCGTTCTGCGTCGAGAGGTGTAGCTAGCCCATTTGCCTCAGTCTCCCTTGATAAAGATTCTCCGTTGCAAATGCATGCTTTTTCCAACGTCATGCAGTGAATATTTGATATTTGGAGTAGGTTAGTTACACATTGGAAAGCACTGAGCAGACACAGGCCCCTCGCATAGAGGAGCGGCTCTTGCTGCTTACTTAGTCGTTCGCACAGCTCGGTCCACTTTTTTTGCACTTGAGAGGCAAGGACATCGCAAAGGCGTCGAGCTTGTCTGCTGTTGTCGACGAACGGCTCCCGCCTCCCTCGGTTTATATTTGGCTCCCTTATTTTTGCCTTGTGCAGGCGTTAGTCATTGCGATTTGAACCGGGCAGACCAAATGAAGGCCGCCGGGGTCTTCTTGCTCTTTGTTATAGCGGGCCACCTGGGTGGCCCAAGATTCGGAACCAATTTCGACAGGATTCGAAACCGGCCCCGGGCGTGTTTGCATTAGCCACGAGACCTGCCGAGAAGCAGTAAACACATAGAAAGCGCCCTGATGTACTTCTTCAAGGAACGAACGAGGCCTAGAAGCTTCTCGCCTCTTGTCGAAGTTGTGTGCGTGTTTTTCGTTCAGTTTATCGGAGTCAGTATTCAAGCGAGCCTGAAAACCCTAGCTGCGTTCTTCCCTGAACGCCTTGCCACACCCGAAGAGCGCCTACTAACTTCTACAGTAGTCTTTTCTCAAGATCGACTACGCCTAACTACAATTATTGTTACATGCCCAAAAGCGGGCCCATCAAGGGCCCGCTGCGCTGGGCATAGGTTAACAGCTAGGCAGATGACTAAGACACAGAAAGAGAAACGAAAAAAGCCGCCAAGGCTGGCAAGCTGGCGCCCACTGTGGCTACGCTAGGCTAGTAAAAGTAAGCTGGCTACTGCTATGGCTAGCGTAGCTAGCTAGCTCTGAAGCGTTGGCCAACTTGCGCACTGGGAAGCCAATGGGCACCAAGGTCGGCCTCCGCGAGCTCAAACGCCGTGGCCAGCTGGCTTGGGAGCCATCCGTGGCGAGTCAGCTCAGGAGCCATGGCCAGTGAGTTTGGAAGCCATGGCCTGCCCGCTTGGAAGCAGTGACGAGCCTGCCCCCCTTGCCTTAGGACTGGAAGCCATGGCAAGCCAGATCAGAGAGAAGCCAAGGCCAGCTAGCTTGGGAGCCGTGGCGAGCTAGCCCAGAAGCCATGGCCAGCCAGCTTGGAAGCCATGCTGAGTAGTTAGCCCCAGAGCCATGGCGTGGCCAGCTAGCTAGCTTGGAAGCCCTGGCCACCGAAGGCGTGGCCAGCTAGCTTGGGCGCCATGGTGAGCGAGCTCCGAAGCTTTTGCCAGCTAGTAGCTTAGAAGCAGTGGCCAGCCAGCTTGGAAGCCATGCTGAGTAGTTAGCCCCAGAGCCATGGCGTGGCCAGCTAGCTAGCTTGGAAGCCCTGGCCACCGAAGGCGTGGCCAGCTAGCTTGGGCGCCATGGTGAGCGAGCTCCGAAGCTTTTGCCAGCTAGTAGCTTAGAAGCAGTGGCCAGCCAGCTTGGAAGCCATGGCCATGGCTAGCTCTGAAGCCATGGCCAGTGAGCTCGGGCAGCTAGCTCAGGAGCGTTGGGCGGCTAGCTATGAAGCCTGGGCCAGCTAACTCTGAAGCCTTGGCCAGCTAGCTCTGAAGCTTTGATGGCCAACGTGCTAGCCTACGGGGGGCCGAGCAATGAACTGGAACGCCCTGGCGGACTAGCTCGGGGACTTTGCCTGTCAGCTTGCTAGCCCCGAAGCCTTAAGTAGCTCCGAAGCCATGGCCAGATAGCTGAGAAGCTGTGGCCAGTCAACTTGGGCGCCGTGGGGAATGAGCTCCAAAGCCCTGGCCATGTTGTCGCTTAGAAGTCATTGCCAGCCAGCTCAGAAGCCACGGGCAGCGAGCTCAGAAGCATGGGCTTGCTAGCTCAGAAGCCTCAGCCAGCTAGCCCAGAGTGAGGCCTTGCTTGGCCAGCTAGCCTAGCGCAGAAGCCTTGGGCAGCTCCCTAGCCTAGAGGCCACGGGCTGGCCAGCTGCTTCTGCCAGCATAGCTTTCGCAACTTCTGCGCTAGCCGCTTCCTTGAGGGGGGGCTTATAGTAGCCAATTCTATTAAGGGAGGGGCCCTTAAGGGGGTTCCTTAACTAAGGGTGGCACACCCTTAAGTTGAGGAGCTTTCTTAAGGAGTTCCCTTAAGGGGCTTCCTAAAGGACCCACTCTTAAGGAGAGCGCGGAACTTGCTTAACTGTGTAAGTACACGCCCAGAAAGCGGGCCCATCAAGGGCCCGCTGCGCTGGGCATAGGTTAACAACTAGACAGACTGGTTGCTCAGATTAGATACAGAAAGAAAAACGAAAAGAGCCGCCAAGCCTGCTCGCGGCCAAGGCTAGAAAGGCTGGCCCCCACTGTGGCGAGGTTAGTAAGGAAGCGACTGCCGTGGCTACTGCTTTGGCTGACTTGCTTACTAGGGAGCCAATGGGCGCGAAGGCTGGCTTGTTGAGCGTCATGAAGTCCATGAGAAAGCCACGCTTGGACATACGCAGGCGCAGAAGTTGGGCCTCTTTGGGTATGATCATGTCCAGGAGAATCCTAAGGCAGAGCAAGCATACCCATGGCAAAAGGTTGTCGTGAGGCCCATGAGAGGGCCACGCTTGGGCGCGCATATCTATGCGCAGAAGTCGGGCGGCAAACACGGAGGCGCGCCAAGCTTGGTCCCCTCATGGACATGGTGCATGACGCTCACCGGGGTCCACCCTTCGACGTGTGAGTCTCACGGCTATCGCCCATCCTTACAGACGTCGACATCTTCGGCGCTTTCTGCTTTCTTTTTCGGAGATGCATGAGCTTGGCCCTCTCTCTCATGGGTGTGATGGTGCTCGCCAGGGTCCACCTTTGAGATATGCAAGGGCCCACGGCTATCATTTTCACAGGCATCGACATCCCCAACGCTTTCAACCTTCAAGCGCGGAGGCTGATAGGCTTGGCCCTCTCATGGACATGATGACGCTCACCGTCACCAGAGTCCACCCTTCAGACATGCCCAGCGCCTTCAACTTTCAAACGCGGAGACGTATAGCTTTGGCCTTCTTATGGACATGATGACGCCCACCAGGGTCCACCCTTCGCGCGTGGGCTTACTTTGTTTTGAGTGTGATCATGTCCGTGAGAATTCTAAGGAGAAGACCCCGTGGACGTCGATGCCCGTGGCCCCTCTGTATCTGAAAGGTGGAGCCTCTTAAGCGTCATCATGTCCATGAGGGGGCCAAGCCAGGACACGCCTGCGCGCTCCTGTGGTCGATTGGTGTGCGCGGAAGGCAGTCGCAGAAGAGAAAGAAGCTAACTCTTTTCCAAAAACTCCAGGGGGGTCGCTCAACTTTTTCTGTATTTGAGCGACCTCCTTGAAGTTTTGGAAGAATTGCCATGGCGTTGGGCGATAAGGGTAGCGGTTAGGAGTTCGTTGCGGCGATTCGTTAGGGCTGGGCGCGTAGTGTGTTGGGGGGGGGGGGTCTATCACCGTGGGGGCTGGCAATTTGGAGGACAAAGTAGACCACTAGCAAAAAACCCCCGGAAATCTCTGGACTGTCGGGCAGAACACGCCTGGGGGCTTTGCTTTCTTTCAAGTTCTTGGAAATCCCCTAAGGAGGGGCCCAATATTAGCCAAAGGCTATAACAGATTTTCTTTAAGGGCCTTCCTTAAGGGAAATTTTTCCTCTTCAGGAACGTGGTAGTAACTTTTTGTGATAGAAATTCTTTAAGGAGAACGCTCTCCACCCTTAAGGAAGGCACTTAAAGGAGTACCTTAAGGATTTCAGAAACCATCGCTAACCCTATAAATACTAAGATTTAATTATTAGCACCGCGTTGGTTTGTGGACTGACTGGCGGAAGCAGTAGCTTCGTCTTTAGTGTCGCAGCCTTCTATCATTCGCATTACTATCAGGCGTGACATGGCGTTTGATGCCGGACAAAAGGGAAATCTCTTCGACAGTTTACTCAAGGCCGCAGACCCAGCGGGGGGCTTGAAAGTGAAAACTCTTAGAGTGTCTGTGTTGTGCAGCGAGAGCGACGGTCAGTGGTCCATCTGGCACCAGCTTTCAGCACGAACGTCGCACCTCGAGATGGGTGATTCCGTGTCGATAGATATTGAAGCTGTGGAGGTTTGGGCATTGTCTGTTTCGGGTGCCTTGACTCCTACTTGAAACAATCCTTGTAGGAGACGGCGTAGACGGTGTTCATTTTTGGAGGCAAGAAGGCTTATAGAAGTAGAGGCTTGCTGCTAGTTTCTGGTAAGCTAATAAGGATTGACGGAGTAGATATGGACCGGGGCTGTTTGCGAAGACTCATAAAGCTCTCTGATTATTTTTTTGCTATGCCTTTGTTGCGTAATTTATATATTCCTTGCTGACTTTTAGTCACTACCTCACTGTCTTTGCCGTTTGCGCGGATTATTAAGAACAAGCAGAGGCGTTCGTGGAGGGGGTTGGAATTTTGTCAGATTTTGTCTAGAATTTTGGAGGATGTTAAGTTTTTAGGAAGAATCCCTGGCCCTGATTTGATATGTGGATCTTGTATTCTCAACATGTCGAAAGGGTATGCCAGGGGTCTCGTCTTCATTAAATCAGTCGCGACGTCAAGCCGATGGCTCGTTGCTGAGAGAACAGGGCAGGCGCCTACTGGTGCAAAGTCTAAGACAGCGAAGCGAAAGGCCTTCGCCCTTTTTTAAGAACGTGGGTGGGGGGGGTGGGGGTGGGGGTTTGCTTATTGTGTCGAGGCCTTGGAATGGTGAGAGAGGGAGGGTCGCCACGAAACTGAAGCGCGAGCATGTCTTGCGCCGTGAGGGTTGCTGCATGCCTGGAGGCGACTACTGTGCGAGCGACGTCGTCTGCCGAGAAGATTGCGACACAGACGACCAAGTGACGCCGCTACAGGCAGAGCATGCGGCGGACTATAGAGAGGAAACCCATGAGAGGCTGGGGGCGTTTTATTTTAATAGACGGGCTGCGGCCGGCCACAGTGAGGAGGCCAGTCACAGTGAGGAAGTCGGTCACAGTGGGGAGGCCGGTCACAGTGCGGAGGCCGGTCGCAGTGAGGAGGTCGGTCACAGGACAGCGCAACCATGAGAGGCGGGAGGCCCTACTGCCTTGGCTGGTGTGGCTTACTTGGTGGGCCTCGGGCGTTGTGTTGTCTGTAAGTTTATACTCACTGCCAGTGGCTGGCCATCTCTAGCACCTGTGAGGGCTTGCCTCGCTCTCTGTCTTTATGATGGACTAACTCACAGGCTTGCGCCTCTGTGCTCCTTCTGGTCTTGTCTCTTTCAATTTTCTGCGGCGAGCAGGGAGGCGGATACTGTGGGGGATTGATCTGAGTCGGCTCAGGGGGTGAAGCCTTCCAAGCCGGTCAAAATCAGAAAGCGTCCGGGCCTCCCCTCAAGACTGAAGCTGCGCCATTGATTTGGGCAGGAGTCTTGTGGCAGCTCAAAGGGCAGGACCTCGCAAGCAGCTCAAAGTAGGCAGCAACGCCCTGAAGAAGCGGGGCTGAATGATTGGCCACGGGCCTGAGAGAGTCAGCGCAAAAGGCGTGCAAAAGGCAAGGCCTCTAAAGCTGCGCAGAAGCAGGCAGCAACATCGGAAAGCAGTGCCATTGATTTGGGTGCGAGATCTGAACCGCCTCAAAGGGTAAGACCATCCAAGGAAGCGGGCCAAGAGTGAGCGCGGCAGCGTTCTCCATTCTCATGATTTAAGTAGCGCCACTGATTTGGATGGGGCGAGGGCTTGGCCTTGAGTCAGCTCCGCAAAAGGTCGGACCTTCCAAGCGGGTCAAAAGTAGACAGCAACTCCATGAAAAGCGCTGCGCAATTTGAATAGGGGGCCCAGCGGGTCAGCTCCTCAAAACTTGGAGCCTTCCAAGCAGCTCAAAAGCAGCGCGCAGCAATCTCCTAGCGTTCCCCGATTTGGATAGGAGGCCTGAGCCAGTTCAAGCTTCAGAGGGTAGCGAAGGCTTTCCAATTTGGGCAGCGAACGGATCTTGGGCCGGTGCCTCCGTTTATGTATTACGTAGCAGCCCGCAGCATGTGACTGCTCTGTTTATGCCGTGCCCCGTTGCTCTTCGCGTCGTTCGTAGTGCGCCGGTAGGCCGTGCGCCCATAGTGTAGAATCTGCAAGCCGTGCGCCCATAGTGTAGGCCGTTGAATTTGCAAGACCGTCCTTTTCGTCTTGCCCCGGCGTGTGTACACGCCGGGGGCGGGGGCACGTGGGCGGTGCAGACTGGTCAGTATGTTTGTATATTTCTGCTGTCTGATGGCCGATTGTTCTTTGCCGTCTGCGAGGCCTACAACTGTTCTTCATCTATTGCGAAGTTTTGGCTCTAACGGTTTTTACATTATGACGCAGTGTTTGCTTGTTCGTAGTGCTCAGCAGTAGAATGCATAGAGAAAAAGTATGACGTCGATGCATTAGGGGCCTGATACGGTAATTGTTTCCGCAATCATAACAAGCAAGACAAGCTGTGCCATTTTTTTCGTCCGCAGAAATTAACTACGCATCAAATGAAAATGAAACCGAAATTAATAGTACCGCTCTTGTTCTTGATCTTGATGCGGAGTGAGCTATTGCTCACGTCAGCAGTTTTCGCATTTCTTACTCGACGTACATTTTCGAAGATTTCTCATCTAGTATCTAGACAACTTTCAATTTTCACGAGCTATATTAAGTAATCGTACAACAGCAAATTCAAAAAATTCTTTCTAAAAATTACCTAAGTAGATCTAAGTTTTCCTCAGAATTAAACACTTGACAGAGTATTTTTTGTTACTACAAGCTCAGTTTTGAGTTAATGTTAACGAAGTTACCTCCAATAGAGCAAACTGATATTAAGCAATCGTTAGATAAAAACTTCCAGGAATTCAGTGACAATGAAGACACTTCTTCAGAGATTTGAACCATTTAGAAGAATTATCAACGCCGCTTCCTCCTAGTTTGACAAAATATGTCTGCATATCGCACAAGAAAAAACAACATAAAAATATCTTCAACCCAGTACGGGTTGTCTCGCAAAGTGCGCAAATTTTGCACATATTCATCCTCGTATAAGGCTCCATGATATGTCTGCATCTTAGACGGAACAGTCGCCCAGTAAAAGACCAACCACGGAGGAGATCAGGTAGTGGCGATTCTCACGCGAGACTTCTTACGTCCCCTATGCCAAGTCTTGGGCGTGTTTGCGATGACTACATTCAGATTCAGACTCGAACTCTGTTTGTTGAGCGAAGGCGTAGGTGTAGGTGGCAGCTTCGGTGATGCGAGGATAGTTCACACAAGATCTGGATATTCTTTTTCGGTATCTGCTCGGCATACATGTCACAAAAGATATTGATATGCTTTTTCGGTATAATAGGCGCAGTCAGTCTGGAACAGAGTACCAGATGAAAAAAGGCTCATCTCCTTGTTCGTTGGTATGACTATTTCCGCCGTAGTTTCCTCGGTTTATATTCAACGGCAGCACGACTCTCGAACTTAGTTCCTACGGCCGTCACGAGTGGCGGCGTCCGGGGTTACTTACAAATGACATCAGACAAAGATGACGAAGTTTCAAAACCCTTTCCTTGTAGTTGATGGGTCCTCACCCTTATCCGGAACCCAGAAACGTCATGCAATATTCTTTATTATCTTACTTAGAAGAAGCATACAAAAAAGTGAAATATACTAGAATTATCGGCTCAACAAAAGTCCACTGCTTCCTTCAAAAATTAAAATGTTAACATGCATCTTCACCTCCACGTGTCGAAAACATGCTGGAAGAAGTGGAGGTGCAGATGCAAGTAGTAGGTTCATGGTGATGATTGTTGTGCGCGTTCTCCAATATAGCAGACATGTCGGGGTCTGAGGGGCAACCCAGTAATATGCCTACTAAGGAGGAGATGGTGGAGTCTCTCCGGCGCGACTTTCCACCGCGATGGGCGATGAAGTTATGACGAAGTGACTTGGAGCAGAGTGATTTCTTGTATTCAACAAACAGGTAGGTCTAAATTATGACAGAGCATTTTTTAGCTTTAATACAACTTCCTTCTACTACTTGTACTTAGTCGTAGAATTTGCTCGCGTACTTCCTTCTTCTAGTTCTACCTAGTAGTAAAATTTACTCACATGATGATCTCGTTTCAGAGTCCCACTGCATTCTAATCGTAGCAATAAAGCACGACCCACGTTTCACGGTAGTTCGGGAGGTTCCGATGCTGTTATCACCCGAGGGCGTTGTGGAGCTACTGGAAAAGATAGGCAATGACCGGAATCTTGGCGCGCTGATGCTTGGTACTAGGTCTATTATTTCAATCATGATTGCAATCACGAGAGCGATGTTCTTAAGTAACATCAAGAATGAAAGCGAGTTCGCTAATCGCTACGTCTAGATGACTTCCCAAGAACAATTTCGTTTTTTCCTCCTCTGCAATGAATCTGCTGCTCAGCTCTACATTTACAACAAATGCACCACCACAGGTAACGCCGTTGCCGGTCAGCAAGATGGGGACAGGCGGTTAATCGTAAATTTCACACGAAATGCGACTGCGATGGATCAAGCCTTGGTATTGGAGTGGTGCAGTTCAGAGATAGCGTTAAGGACAGGCTTTCTTGGTGTTACCTTTCGTTCAGAAGTAGGCTTTTCTGGTCGAGAAGTAGCGTTTAGTGTTCCTGGCGTTACCGTTCGTTTTGCATTTCTTAAGGGGGAAATAAAGCATAGCGAACGGGGTAAGGTAACACCAAAAGCCTACCTCTAATAGCGCAGGAAATGCATGGAACTCATAGACTCACACTGAAAAACGGTGGCTCCGTTTTGGTTGATGTTTTTCAGTATAAGGGACAAAAGTGCTATTGTTGTGCTATGGTCCGATGATTTAACAACTTGAACCTCTAGCTCCAGCTCCTGCTGGAAGACTTAGACAAGAACCTCCGAAACATCGTCTCGTTATAGTTTCCACAAGGTCGGTGTTCCTTTCGTGCTCGTGCATCCTCGTATCGGTTTCGCATGGCTTCCCAAATTGAATCGACACAAAAGTCGAAAAAAGCCTGATGGTCTATTTCATCTAGGACAGAAAGATTCATCTCATGTGAATTTCCGTTCTTCTCTCCCCAAACCAAAATGAAAATTACTTAGTCAGAGTTGTATTAGTATGTGAAAAAGTAGAAGGTAGTACCTTTGATTTTGATGTATCCCTTGCTTCTTGTTGTCTGGGCATATTGAATTCATTCCCACCACAACTTCAACTTCCATCATCGTATCATCAACTTCCATCATCGTATCATCATCATAAAAAATGCCGCAGCCAACCGCGAAAGAGGTAGCTGAGTTTATGGCTCAGTTTGAGGTGGGAGGAGGGAAAAAAGCGAAATCCTTGAACGACGGACCACTGACAGATACCCAGGTCAAGTTCAAGAAAGCGGTGTACAGTGGACACACACTTGTGGGACCATGGGATGATAAACGGTACTAAATTGTTATTGAATGGCTTGTCATGATAATAATTTTGATGATAGATAGCTTATGAATGTTGAAAAAGATTATGATAAGAATTTTATTGATAGATAGAAACATAAAAAAAAACATATACAACACTTGTGGTTGTCGGAGCATGGAGGGATGATAAACGATACTGTTATGGAGTTCTTTGAGGACGTTTGCGTTGTTATTTTTCGACTGAAGGCTTCGTATCTAAATCTATCAACTGCTAGGGTTTAGATTTATTATTTCCCCGTTAAGTTATAATCTTCTACAACTCCTTACAACAATTTCGATCTTCTCTCATCACTTACTGGATTATGCCATGAACGACCTTCCGCAAAGTTCATCTGAACCCGACCTCGTGACAAAACAGTATGGCCCCAGAGTACCAGCACGACGCGCGTATGCGAAAATTGTATCAGTTGCCTGGCAAGATTGGCGACTGGAGCACGACGTCTGGCGACTACGGTCATTTTGCTGAAAGAGATATGTTATGGCCCCTTGTTTTAATCCATCTCGTCTGTAGAGACATTTAACAATCCATGTCTAGGAGCTCTGTAGGAGAGATATTCCTCCAAAAACTGTATAACTCTGTTGTCGGAGAGATATCCCCCAAAAACAGTGTAAATTTAATATCTTCTCGTCAGTGGTAGAGACATTTCTCAAGAACAGTAACAGTATATCGTTGGTGTTGACTCTAGTTGTAGTTCTTGTATCCTTTTAATCCATCTTGTTGACTCTAGTTGTATGGCTCCTTTTAATCCATCTCGTCGTTGTAGGGCTCTAAACGTGCGAGATAAGCTCACGCGTATCAGAAACATCGGCACCTACAAGCGCGATGACTTGGGCGACCCAGCGGAATACTACAAATCTAGTCAGGTAGTTACTTGAATGCATTCATACTTTTCTCCTTCTTGAATTAGTACGCCTCGAAGATCATAGGATTTGGAATTCAACGTCCTCAACATGTGGTTTTTGCGACATTGTTCATAACATTTAGATTCTCTTCAATCTCAATCAATCATTCGATCTCAATCAAAATCTCAAAGAAGCCTGATCTACAACAACAGCGCACTCATTTCGCGGACCCTGGAGGAGTTGAGATGCCGCATTTTGACGTCGGCTTGCCAGAAGAATTTGTCGAGGAATATGCCACTACATGGTCTAAAACAGATCCATACATGCACCGTTTCGTTATGGTCGGACTTTTTTACATGTACACCTCTACTAGGCTAAGTACAATCATTATCATCATCACCATCAATATTAACTGTAATAATTGAATACTAAAGATGACCTTGACCATAATAATGAGTTGTACCTTGTTGTGTCCATCTTTCTTCTCAGCTGGAGAACCAACGTCTTTTAGTTGTATTGGCCCGAGTACATGAAGAATAGGGACAACTAGGACATCCACAAAAAACTTATAAATATTAATTATCTCCCTTCTGCTCAGTCTGATCTTTTCGGTTGTAAATGGATCATAGGTACTTGCGTCGTCAGCTATCGGATATGTTCTTTCTCGTTCTTAATCATTCTGGCAGTTATAAATTATCTTCTTTCTGCTCAGTATGATCTTTTCGGTTGTGTCCTTTTTGTTGTGCCATAGAAGATCCACACGGGAAAAGATAGCGAGATCGGGGGACCGGGTTGAATAAAGGTCTATTCTAATTTTGACAGTAAATACGCTGGCGCGTGGTCGGATATGGCGGTCGATAAGCTGCGCCGAGAGGGAAAATTGGAGGAAGGCGATCCGGCTAAGGGCCTCTGAGTTTGATTGAAAAGTATGTTGTCACGTAAACTCTACAAGTACAACAACAAGAAATAAAATATAGTATTAAACAACAACATGAACATCATGAGGAAGCCTTTTCTGCAACTAAGCCTACACATCATACCAGAGAACGTAGTACTCTATCAATAGAATTTACGTAATCAACAGTAAAAAATCATCACGTAACTCACATCAATTGGTAAAAGGAGAAGTAGTAACATTCACGATCCTGTTGATGAACATGAGTTCATGTCATACCATCTACTCACATTTCATGAATCCATCTTGCACGACCCACAAAGACCCCCCTTCATGTCCTATAATGCACATTCTCTTATTTCTCATTCGATACATGATTTACATTTCATTCTTCGCTATTACGTTACGGACATCAACATCATGCCAGTGCACAAAAAAATTCCTAGAATCTTCTATCAGACCAAATAACACGAGACAAGCCTGAACGCAAAATGCAGATGCACAGCCAAATGCAGCTACCGAGATTTTTGCTTCCGCAAATTATTATAAACGCCACTACAACTACAACATCTTTCTCTTTGCGCCACCCTTGATGTGCGACTTTGAAATTACAATGAACAAGGTCCATGTGACGCCCTTCAGCGATGCTCTTCCACAATACTGCAAATAATCCTGTAGAAGATAAAGACTTGTTTCAGAAGACTTTCAATCATTGCGAGGAAGATGTCGGTTAAAAAACAGCAAACGTACAACTTGGATTCAATACGAGATGTGAAAATAATGAGTTGCAAAAGGTACGTTACAAAACGTGTAACCGACACAAAGACAAAGAAGAATCGGCGAAGCATCGTCTTGTTCTGTTTTGTAATCTTCATGCTACAGGGAGATACATGCAGATGTTGGAAGTTGCACTATACCTAAGGTCGATGTTGCTCTAGATGAAGCTGCGCCCCACGCGCATTTTCTGACTACTTTTTGAAGATTAGAAATAACTACTACGACGCCCTGAGGCAGTCTGCACTGAATCTAGTGCGATATTTATTGTATTGATGTATCTATTGTACTATGTATAACTATCTTGTCAGTTTCATCACCATCACCAAAGAAAGCATGGCCGCCGCCAGCGGATTGTCTTTCGTTGTCGGCGAGCTGCCCGCTGCGGTGACTCGCGAATAATTTTTTGCCACTGCGCAAGTCGACGCGTTTCTGTTCGAGTATGCGCCAACATTAAGGCTTCCGCAGAAGCACGTCTGAGACGGTCTCCTTAGTTAACTGCTTACACCATGATCTCAGAGATTTTCAACAAACGTACCGCTTTAGAGAAGGAGCAGGCTGGGAAGAAGAAAGGCAAGAAAAGACTGGAATAAAGATTGGTCTGAACAAGGCTGGAGGATCCTCATCTAAGGTGAAGAAGGTGGTGAGAAAACGGGAATCGAAAAGACGACTAGAGTGTGGATGTCCTTTCCTGACACGACTGGATATTATTCTCAATCATCCACGAAAATTGATCAGGCATATGACATAATTGAGGACCTTCAGGAGGACCTCCAGGAATCTCTACTGTAATATCAGGACCATAAAGTTAAAGCACGCGTTCTCGTGAACACTGAACCCCATGTTGACTCAAAGTTGTTAAAAATATATAAATATGACTTCTTCAAATGGAATCAGTTGCGCTCGGTTTAACTGTTGTCTGGACATGACATTCTTCTCTGGGCCACGTGCTTACCCATCAGTGTTGTTCGTAAAAAGCTGGTGAGACAAGTCAGCCTGTACTCGGTTGTCCCAAACGCCATGATATGCAGCCTTCGTCTAGGTAGGAAGGTGACCGCCTCAGGTCAATTATCTACTTGGACGAGATGGAGATGTGTCATTTTTGTTACAATGAAATTCTTTTTGTAGTTGAGTGAAAGTGGCAATCGGTGGCTCAGGGAAATGTGGCAATCGGTGGCTCAGGGAAATGTGGCAATCGGTGGCTCAGGGAAATGTGGCAATCGGTGGCTCAGGGACAGCTTCGGGGAAAAGTTCAAAGTCACAGTCGTTGCACAATAACTAAAACCAATCTTTTGCTCTTATTGATAAGCTCTGCCCGAACGCATTCCCCATCCCCATAACCCATTGGCGCGATAATAAGCGTTCCACATGTTTCAGGGCTCAGGGCTACGGTACCCCCCCTAGCGCAGGGGGGGGTAGCGGTAGCCCCGGACCCTTTCGGGAGCCATCTGCCGCGGGTGGAAGGCTTCCAGAGGGTCGCGAGAGACCAAGAGGACCTTTTAATATACCCTACAGACCTGCGAAGATGTCGATATAGAGGGGGCGCTTCGGCTCGGCTTGCTGCCGGGGTCTCGTATTAGGCTTCATTCTGGGCGGAAGAAGACGGGCGACGCCTGCCTCTTCTTAGGGGTCCAAGGGGCCTCCTCCGCTCCCTTCCGGCAGCCTGCGTGTGCCCTACAGGCTGCCGAAGTGCTTCGCCGCCGCAGCAGTGCGCCGGGGGTGGAAGGCCTCCGAAGGCGGCAAAAGGCGCAAGGCTGGACCCCCTGACCCGGGTGGCTTGTGCCCTCCTTGCCCTTGGTCATCGGCTTGCTTGCTCTGGAGGCTGTGGCCGCCTTCGGCATCCGTCTCCCTCGGAGGCCTTCAGCCTGCGAGGGTCAGCAGGGGCCAGGAGGCCCCTGTCTGAGGAACGAACATGCAGAGAGGCGCAAGGGGAAGCCCGCGCCCAGTTTTGACGCCTTCCACCACTAGAGCCCGCGGAAGTGAGCGCGGAGAAGAGCGCGCAAGCGCCATCGCAGGGCCATCCACAGGGCCGGGGGGACCGTGCAGTCTTGCAGCATATATATATTTATAAGTAGGCACATCCACATGCTTAATCGGTGAGGTGAATAAGGTGAACGTGCATGGATGTAGTGATCACCGTATTAAGTAGAAGACCAAAAGATTGTCAAACAATATCAATGTCGTGGCATACACATCCGCCACTGGAGGACTGGAACGGAAATATTTTTACCTGTATGAGTCCTCTCTAGTACTGAGAGGGCAGCATGCTCAGCGTCGGTTCGTCTGTTTTTCATTCCGTCATCTTGAAAAGTGTTGCTATCAATCGCATTGGTGGCCGCGTGATGAATGAATGAAACCTCCGACCAAAACTGCCCTACCTCTCTCGCCCGTCCATCCACCACCAACAATAAGAGTGGTAATAGGATAATTCGACTCTACAGCTCTTTATCAATATAAGGATCATATAGTAACAAGAGCAAGGAATCTACACGAACTTCCAGAAAGTGATATGGTTGGTCTAGTCCGTCTAAAAGTTGCTCGAGGCCATTTTTAGCTGTAATAAATGCGAAATCAGACTTGTAATTGTACATGTACTCGTCCTGGACCAAGTGAGTTATGATTTGGATAGTACTACAACTACCAAGAGATTAACCAACAGCATCAAAGCGCGCCGTACTGGTCAGTTTAGAAAGACTATAGCAAAAAAGGTCAAGGAGTGGGATTCTCATCCCGCAAAGCGTAGATTTGCAGAGGGACGAGCATAGTACTGCATCAACATTTATAAACCAACAGCTTGCATTAGCATTTTTCTGAAGAATCTGACTGAAGTGTGGGCTGTAGTTGTCTGGCTCTTTTCCCGTGTGGGTGAGGAAGAGAAGAACAAGAACAACCAAAAGAGATCTACATCTAACTTCATGCCCAAGCTGGCTCGCCCGGCAGCCCCCGGCGCTGGATGCGGCGGGGGTAACGAAGGGCTAGTTGCTACCATCGACAAGAACCAGCACCGCACGACCAAGAAGACTACACAGAAAACGGAGTTTCTGTATGAGGCGGCGGCTGAATATAGCACAGAAACGGGCGTGGATGCGAATCATTATGGGAATCGTGGGGCAACGAGGATGCCCCAGCAAAGAGACAAGATGGCCACCACAGCGGACGGTCCACAGGGTACTAATAAATAAAGGTCGTCGGGTTTTTACCTAAGTAGATGACCATTGCTTTGTGGCCAGGATGCAACTCTCATTTTGAATGTCTACGGAAACAAGTAGTTCAAGTTCTTTATAAGTGATCCCTGCGGTGGTCTTTACCCGTCTTAAAACGTTCTATCCTGATTTCATGACCCACAACAGGTTTCAGAAAGAAATAGAATTAAAGACATGCAACTTATAATTTATTATATTTATGAATAAATACAACTCCTCCTGACGCTCAGGGACAAAGCTGGCAGCTGTCAATATACTACTCGTTTTTCTTCGGGCTATCCTTCAAGTTGGTGCAGGATTTCGCCGACTCGTCCAACAGTGCACTTCTGTGCTGTTCCTGATGGTCCTGCATGCACGAGTTGCGTTTTCTGATGCAGGTGTGGCGCTTACGTTGTGGGCGTCCCCTTGTCTGCCGTTGTTCTGCGAGCCTGCTTCTGCAAGGCAACGGCGAAACACTTGTCTTCGGAGTGATGTAGACGCACGGGACGAAAACGTGGGAGCAAACAGAATCATGTGGATGCGCGCTACAGCATCTTGGATCAGCATAAGCACGATCATGCTCATTTCTGCAAGCGCTAGCATTTTGTTTTTGACCACACCGAGCACGTGGCCCTTGCTCGGTCACTGCGGGCTTTTGCTGTCCGTAGCACTTTCATGTACGCTGATGGCAGTTGAAGTTGTACTCGAGTTAATGCTGCTGGGATGCCTGCAGTTTCTGTTGGTAGGTGCAGCGCTTTGCGTGGGGCTTGTGCTCGCGTACGAGCTCTTTGAGGCGTTACAATATGCACCTCCATTACGGTGTCCAGCGTGGTTGGGTTTCCGTTCCAATTCCGTTTCCGGCTACACGGTGCACAGCAGGGGGAGTAGTGGCAGGAATATGCGAAGATGGCTGCGACGTTTCTGGGTCAACACCTGCGACGACCTATCGCATTCCCTTTGGTCCTACCGTTATCGAGTCCGACACTGGGCGTGGACTCGTCAGTGGGCTCAGCCACTGAGAGGATCAGCGGCCGCTCATTGCTCGGTGACAGAAGTTCTCTCAGCGAGGACATCATCTTCGCGTCTAGCACGTTGGCAGAAGAACAGTAACACGCAGCAAAAAGATAGAAGAGGAGGCAAGCAACCACATCGAAATCGAGAGGGTCTTGCTCTTTATCATCTCTTGCCAGAGTCCAGCTCTCCCGGTCGCCGTTGCTTTGTTGCGTCTTTCTGTTGCTTTTTCGGTACTATGATTGCAGACCTGGAGCTTCCATCCATTGCCGCTCTCGCAACTAACAACAAGCAGCGCCAGCTCCGCAAGGCGATGCAGATCACGTCAAAAGCGCAGTTTTTGGAAGAGACTGAATATTACAGCGAAGAAGCGGGTTTGGATACGTATACGAACCATCATGGGAGTCGCGGGTTAACGAGTATGCTCCAGCAAAGTGACAAGGTGGCAACCACAGCAGAAAAGCAAGGTACTAAGACATAGAGGTCCGTAGATTACATGGATGACCATTGCCAGGATGATGCAGCTTTTTAATGTCCACGGCAACAAGTACTTTATGATTATAATATAGATATCTTTCTTGTGGTCCACCTTGATGTCTCTTCCCGTTTTAAATAATGCATCCGATTCTTATAATTCAATGAAGATCTCCAACATTAAGTTTAGGAAAGAGATGAAGATATCTTGTCATATGATTTAAATTGGTAAGAAATACTAGGGAACGCTTTGTCATCCTTGTGAACTCAATTATAGGTGTTCTCGAAGCGGTGAACGGAGACAGCGGTAAGCAGGTGAACGAAGCCCAAGCGGAAACTGCGGAAATTTCAGAGGTTGGAACTGCAGAAGACAAGGCTACGACTATAATTACTGCAGATGGGGCTGCTGTCATCTCCGCGGCGCCGGCCACGACCTATGGCGTCAAAGGTGATGACAAAGAACTTGCTGAAATCGATATGGTGACGAATCTCCTGGCCACTACCCCGGGTACAGTCGCTCTGATGAGTGAGTACTTCGAAACGAATAAGGTGAGTCCGTCTGAAATCGATTCGGCAGAGGCGATGAAGGCCTACACGGCGCGCGAGATCTGGAATAGCATGCAGATTCATGGAGGAGCCATCGCATCGGCTCAAATCGGGGGAAAAGAGCAAGGCAAGGCCCGCGCTAAGTGGAAGGCGTCGTCCCTCGGAGCCGCCGTTACGATGAACGCGTGGTCTTTGCAGCAATTGCTTCATGTCTACAGGTACAAGCAGGGACAACAAAGTCAGAAGCTGGATACCCTCGAGCTGTGGTCTTCCAGCCGCGCTACCTTTAAGCAGAACTCGAAAACGCCAGCAGCGTGGAAACACGTTGACGTTGATGTCGTCGAGATGACCATCGCAGTCGGCGCCAGTTGCGACGGTGCTATGGTGAGCAAGTCGATCCACGTGCTCGAGTTTTCTTTTCATGACATTCCTATTACGCTGCAGGACGTGGAGGCCACTTTCCCCGACTCGGAGGACTTTCGCAAGGTGAAGGAGTTTTTCGACTATGTCAAAGATGTCGTTCTGAACCTGAAAGGAGAGAGGGCTATTCCTGGGATGATTGCCACCGCAATTGCCGCCGACAAAGCTACCCGTCCGAATCTAGGCTTTCCGCCTTTTGTCGCGCGCCCCTGGTTGCAAAGCGACCATTTGCCGTTGACAATGCTGGCTGAGTTGCCGAGCGTGGAAGGCTTCGATGGACGCTTCATCGTGGAACTCTTCAACTGGAACGTGCTAGGGCGTGGTGTCACGAATATGGCGATGCCGAAGATTACGGCTACGCTTAGGGAGGATCGGCCAGAGGAGGACATCGAGAATGTGCAGTCGTTGTTCCAGCTAGTTGCCTTGAGGAAGAAACTTGAGCAGTTGAGTGCGCATCTTCTTCCCAAGGGTCTCAGCGATGATTTCGGGGCTCACCTTTCAGTTCTCGCCTTTCAAGAGGACCTCTTTGTGCACGCAATCAGCGACAGCGACGCCGCTAATCAGAAGATTGAGCTTGTGCGGGGCTGGTGGACGCGCGTCATCGCGGCACACGGTTACGAGCAGGCATTCGATGCGACAAAGTCCTGGCACAATGGTCTTCCGCCTGGTGCTAAGCGTGAGGCATTCTCAAAGTTCAGCTTGGACAAGTCAGGTGGCTCGGTTGTTGCGAGGGAATTCTCTCCTGGGAAGGGCGCTTCTCCCGTGTCTGTTGAAACTCCGGAGTTTGAGAAAGACGCAAACGGAAAGGCGACCCAGGAGTTCATGATGGGTAACACGGTGTACATCAAGTTCAGCGACAGCTTCAAGGCCTCGGGCTGCAAGCCTAAGGTAGTGCAGAGCGGCTGGAACGCCAAAAACCACCCAATGTATCCGAACGCAATCATTCCCTTTCGATCAGTGGCGATTGCTTTTGTTGTTTGCGAGCGGGATAAGACCATCGTGGCTGCGTTTCCAGTTGCCCACTTGGCGGGTGGCAAGTTCGATGACAATGTTAAGGCTTACTCGTATTCATCTTGTGAGGCATCTTTAACGTGCTTTTGCGGGGAAAAGTAGGTACGTTAAAGTAGACGTTGCATTTGAAGATGAATTTAGGTAAGCTCTAACAATGAAATTTTCAATGAGGTTTTGAAAGGACACTACGTGCCCGCAAACGTCAGGCTGGGAGATCCTAGAAAATCGCCTTGGGGTAAAAACTACGCGCAGATGACCGATGAGCAGAAGAAAGACCTTCCGCCCTCCGCAAAAGGCGAGGAAGGCTTCAATCTGTACTATCAAGGTGCGGGCGACTTAATCCGAACGATGGTGAAGGAATTCATTCGGCAAGTCTACGTCGCTGCAGACAAGATTGGCTTGCGTTATGCCAAAGGGATTCCGATCATTATGCCGATGGACATGAACGCGAAGCCGGACATGCCGTTCTTTTTCAAGCATGTTTTCGCTGCGTTTCCGAAAGAGTTGCAGTCGGCAAGCATGCAAGTGGACGAAAAATCTGCACTCGTCAAAGCACAGGAAATTGCTGTGCAGCAGTTAATTCCGGTTCCGGGACCAGAACAACTCCGAGCCGAGTCCGAAGGTGGTTCCGTTTCGACAGTCGCCTCGTCCTCAGCCGCGACCGCGGCACAGCAGCAGCAAGAGGCAGGTTCTTGCTGCGAGTAAAGAAATGCACTTCTAGTTGTGAATGTTGAGAGTTGTGAATGGCTTTTCTGTGAAGGCAGGCCATTTGTGTTGAAGTGAGGAGCTCTTGTTAAAAGACGAGGATGTTGGGGAAGACTCTTCTGAAAGAGTGGTGTCCACATGATGAAGCAGTGGGCGGAAAGAGTCTCAGAGGCGTTCTTGGTTCACAATGGGGAAGCACGTTTTCCATCGCAGCAGCGACATCCGTTCTCACAGACCTGACTAGAGTTAAGGCTCAACTTTCCTTGGTCATGGAGGTTGGTCACTGAGATCGAGGAGGGGCTCTCCTTAGAGAACAGGGGAAAACGAAGGGAAAACAAGGTGAGAGGCGCAGGGCCCTTTTCTTTCAGAATCAGTGACCAATGAGTGTCGACGTTTATTAGAGTTTATTCGTTCGTGACTTTCGTAAATGGATAATAGCTACTTCCTTGCGTCGTCACCTATCGGGTATGTTCTTTCTCGTTCTTAATCATTCTGACAGTTCTTTCTCGTTCTTAACTGGCAGTTATAGATTATCTCCCTTCATCTGCTCAGTATGATCTTTTCGGTTGTGTCCTTTTTCTTATGCCATAGCGAAATCGGGGGAAAAGATAGCGAAATCGGGGGGCCGGGTTGAGTAAAGGTCCATTCTAATTTTGACAGTAAAAACGCTGGCGCGTGGTCTGATATGGCGGTCGATAAGCTGCGCCGAGAGGGAAAATTGCAGGAAGGCGATTTGGCTAAGGGCCTCTGAGTTTGATTGAAAAGTATGATGTCACGTAAAACCTACAAGTACAACAACAAGAAATACATACAACAACATCATGAGGCGGTGGAGGTCTTTTCTGCAACTGAACCTCATCATACCGGAGAACGTAGTACTCTATCAATAGAATTAACGTAATCAACAGTGAAAAGTCATAACGTAACTCACATCAATATCATAGAATAATTTATAGAACGGATCATGTAGGATGGACTTGGATGGATCGGATCGACCCCCCTAAATCTTCCGATCCTACTTGAAATGGTGGGAAGTCCGTCCGATCCGTCCGATCGATGCCATCCCGGACCTGACACCCCTCTGAATTATTCTAATGCCAATTAGAATAAGGTAAAGGAGGAGAAGCAACTTTAACGATCGCGATCCAGTTGAGGACTTACTTAGCTACTTCTAGTTCGGAGGTTTTGCGAAATTGATGTTGGTTTTGTGAATCAGTCAGTACATCGAGTACGGTGCATAGAGTAATCAACATCAAGCCTAGTGAAATTGAAAAGATTCATGATCATGATCATGTTGGTCTACCAACGCGAGTTCATGTCATACCATCTACTCACATTTCATGAATCCATCATGCACCCACATCCCCCCTCCATGTCCTATCATGCACATTCTCTTATTTCTCATTCGATACATTTGCATTTCATTCTTCGCTATTTGTTATGTTACCTACATCATCATGCCAGTGCACAAAAAAATTCCGAGAATCTTCTATCAGACCAAGTAACAGACACGAGACAAACCTGACCGCAGGATGCAGATGCACAGCCAAATGCAGCTACCGAGATTTTTGCTTCCGCAAATTATTATAAACGCCACTACAACATCTTTCTCTTTGCGCCACCCTTGATGTGCGACTTTGAAACTACAATGAACAAGGTCCATGTGACGCCCTTCAGCGATGCTCTTCCACAATACTGCAAATAATCCTGTAGAAGATAAAGACTTGTTTCAGAAGACTTTCAATCATTGCGAGGAAGATGTCGGTAAAAAGACAGCAAAGGTACAACTTGGATTTAATACGAGATGTGAAAATTATAATCAGTTGCAAAAGGTACGTTACAAAACGTGTAACCGACAGCACAAAGACAAAGAAGAATCGGTGAAGCATCGTCTTCTGTTTTGTAATCTTCATTCATGCTACAGGGAGATAAATGCAGATGTTGGAAGTTGCACTATACCTAAGGTCGATGTTGCTCTAGATGAAGCTGCGCCCCACGCGCATTTTCTGACTAATTTTTGAAGATTAGAAATAATAGAGATGGCCCTTCTCCCCCCTCCTCAGTCAACATCTTCAGCGCCGCACTTCTTCTTCTTCTCAACTCCTTCTTCCACAAGACCCACCTCAACTAGAACTTGAACGCCAGCACCACAAACAACAGCAACAGCTCCAACTTCAACATCAGCGTCAACAACAGAATACAACTGGCGAAATGGTAGTGGAAGTAGATAACACTAAGGAGCATAAGCAAGAGGCCCCGCATCCTTATCAACAGTATCAACATCTTCAACACAACAGTTTTAACATCAGGGAAATCCGTAAAACTCAGAAGAGACTCAGGGAAGTCGTAGGACAACCCCGAGCCGACTATTAACATCATTATCAGAAATAACTACTACAACGACGCCCTGAGGCAGTCTGCACGCGGAAAATACGCAGGTAGGTTCTGACTTGTCGGAACTCGCTCGCACTACAAAAAAAAAAGCTCATGAGAATAAAACGTTTTATTTTCAAACAATCTATGACGCCCTTGTGGCAGTCTGCACTTTGACGCCGCGCGGCAGTCTGCACTGAAAACTGTGCGAAAATCTGTTGAGAGTTTGAGTGGCCTTTGACTGGTGAACACCGCATCTCAGTTATGCAAAGGTCGTCACCGTCTTTTCTTAGGTTCGCGCGAGTGGTTTCCTTTGTCTGTCGTGCGTTGAGTGCTTTTTCCATTCGCTCAAAATCGCAAAATTTACGAGTGTGAGCGATCTTCTAAAAGGGAGTGAGCTTACGTTCGATTATTATGCAACGTAATTGAAAGGGGGAGAGCGTCCCATCGCTCTCCCTCACCGATTTTTTATCTCCCGCCCGGTTGTGGCTATCAGGCATAAGGTAGCCCCTTTGGTCGGAGTCAGCCCTCCAATTTTTTGATTTTTGTTTTTTCTCTCATTGGCTGCATAGCGGGAGGAGCCGGCCACAAGAAGAAGATGACGCATGAAGATGAAGGAAAATCTTAAGCCACTAGTAGCACGTAGAGTTCCTTTACCAATCTAATTCTAATCAGCGCGCATGTTCTTACTTAGTCAAAAAATCTTCTAGTTTCCTCCACCAATCAGTTGCCGCGCAGATCCACCTAGGGCCCTTGTGTACTTATTTAATTTGATTGAGCGGACATCGTTCCGCGGCCCATACACTTAGCATTCCCAATAAGCGCGTGATGGGGAGACGGACATCGTTCGCGGTGGCAGGTACTAGGTGTGTAATTTCTCCTGCCTTTACTCCTAGGGTTCAGCATTTTAAAATCGTAGGGGCATTAGCGTAGTTGTTAAGGAGATTAAGAACTCCCCCCTACGCCGGTATCCACGCGGAAAATACGCAGGTAGGTTTTGATTTATCGGGACTCGCTTGCAAAATACGCAGGTAGGTTTTGACTTATCGGAACTCGCTCGCACTACAAAAAAAAAAAAAGCGATATTAATTGTATTGTATTGTACTGTACTGTGGGAGCAATCAGAATCAGGTGGATGTGTGCTGCAGCATCAGCATCTGGGATCAGCATATGCACGGTCATGCTTGTTTCTCCCGGTACAAGTTAGTAGCATTTTGCATTTGGCCACATTGACTATGTGGCTCTTCCTTGGTCACTCCGGCTGCTGGCTGTCCGACGCACTTTCGTGTACGAGTACGCTGGCGGCAGTTGTAATAAAAGCACTCGAGTACCCGTTTCAGCTGTCGTTGGTAGTTGCAGCATACTGCGTGCGGCGTGTGCTCGCGCACGTGCTCTTGGAGGCGTGGTTGGAGCACCAACACCGTTCGAAAGCCGTGTCCGGCTACGCGGTCCACAACAGGGGCAGTAGTGACAGGAATATGCGAAGATGGCTGCGCCGTCTCTGGGTCAACACCTGCCACGACCTATCGCGTTTCCTTTGGTCTTACCGCTATCGAGGACGGCATTGGGCATGGACTCGTCAAGACTGGGCTCAGCCACTAAGAGGATCAGCGGCCGCTGATCGGGGAGCAGACGTTTTCTCAACGAGGGCATCATCTTCGGCTCTAGCACGTTGGCAGACGCAGAGGAACATCAATAGCACGCACATCAAAAAAGATAGAAGAGGAGGCAGGCATCCACATCGACAAGGGAGTCTCTCTCTCTATCAGTTCTTGTCAGAGTCCTGCCGTCTGGGTCGTCATTGCTCTGTTGCATCTCTCTGCCTTTTCAGTGCCATGATTGGGGACTTTGCGCTTCCATCATCCATTGCCGTTCTCGCAATCAACAACCAGCAGCGCCAGCGTCGCGAGGCCATGCAGATCACATCGAAAGCGCAGCTTCTGGAAGAGACGGAATATAGCGAAGAAGCGGGCTTGGATGCGAATCATCATGGGAGTCGCGGGGCCACGAGTATGCTCCAATCAAGTGAAAAGTCCGCGGCAAACGCAGCAGTCCCACAAGATTCGAATATAGGTGCGTAAATTACTTAATAGATACACGGATGTGGATGATTATTTTTATTGCCAGGATGTAACTTCTAATGTCCACGGCAACAAGTCCTTCATATCGATCTTGTGGCTCTTGATGTCTCTTCCAGGTTTTAAGACATTCTATCCTGATTCAATGAAGAGCCACAGCACCAAGTTTCGGAAAGAAGAGATGAAGATATGTCATATCTATGCATATAAATTTAGAAGAAATAGTACAACTGGGTCTGGGGAAAGCTTTTTCATCCTTGTGAACTCAATAGGTCGCCGTTTCGAAGCGGTGAACGAAGCCAGGAGTAAGGTGACCGCTGCCCAAGATGCTGTGATCGCTGCCCAAATCTCGGTGATCGCTGCCAAAAGCGCGGTGGCCGATGCCGAAAGCGCGGTGGCCGATGCCAACAAACTCGTCCCCGACGATGCTCAGGCCAATCATAAGGGGCTGACTCAGGATAGAAGTGGGTTGACTGAGGCCACAAGTGGGCTGGATAAGGCCGCAGGAGGACTGACTGAAGCCAGCGGTGGGCTGACTCAACAAGCCGAGAGTGCCCGACAAGCACTACAACAAGTACAATTTAAGGAGATTCACTTATAGCTTTTGAAAGAAAGCGAGTAGGTAACTGAAATAACAGAGGTATACCTACGTCTCTTGTCTTTCAGTATCTTGCGTATTTTATAACTAGTTACTTGCGAATATATCTTCAAGGTCTTCTAAAATAAATCTGCTCCAGTTGGTGCACGAACATGAAAAAAAATAAAGAAGAACGAAGATCAGTCGTAAGTAGCAAGGACACGAGCAGCCAATATCGGTGCTAATCGCATTGATACAAAAAATCTCTTTCATGTTTTACTACTTGCATTCTGAGGCCGATGCGATTGAGGATAAGTTCTTGAACACGCTCGACGCAAAGGAGCTTGCCCCAGCGGATGTCTTCAAGCGCGATCAAGACGACAATTTTCGTGGTACTTTTTTTCTCGTTGTGGACCGAGCACCTGGTTGTTCCACCTTCAAGGAGGAGACTTCTAGATCGATGAAATTCCTTTTGTGATCTTTGAAGTAGTACTACTAGCCACTTCGAGTTTCAAACATGTGTCGATGTTGTAGTGGAACGGTGTGTAAGTAAAAAGCAGAAGATGCGTTAATAGTAGAAGATGTTGAAAATGATAATGAAACAAGATTTAGATCTATTAAAGATGCCTTATCTCTCTAGAGTACTTCTAGAGTCGTAGGCTCTTCATGCCTGTATCTTCTCTTATCACACACTTACCAGTGATTAAAGATGCCCTAACAAGTTTGACCATTATACAGCAAATAATGCTTCCGGGAAGAACGTTGCAAAAGTACCATACACCCTTCTCACAGCAAATCCTTCCGCGAAAGAAGGGTCGAAGGCGATTTATTTCGACTTCAAGGATGACGTTATTACTTACGACTGGTTGGTCTTTGATGCTGACATTAAGGCCACCGCTGAAGAATCCTCAAGTAAGATCATCGTTGGCTCTTTTTCTACTTGGAAAAGACGCTAAGCAGCATACTCTCAGGGATGCCAATGCCGTAGCTCTAATGTTGAAAAGTGCTGGATACCTGGCGCTAGGGGTAACAAGAAGCCTCGACGACCCGCACCCGAAGGAGACACAGCACTGCGGAATCGTGGGCGGTGCTTATGACGGACTCTATTACTGTTGACATTTTTGAGCATTTTTATTTTCTATGTCTCGTGTGCTGCGGTCTAGAACTACGCCTTTTTGAAGCTCATCATTTTATTGTTTGGAGTAAATTTTAATGTATCTATTTCATTCCATAGCGAACGCAATTTCCCGGCAACGTCCACTTTGTTCTTTCCCGTTGCCACAACTTCATGGAGCCCACTACATAGCTTCGTCGCCTTTTGAAGACAGCAGCTTTCATATTCCTTCTCGCACGACACGGTCGAGCGGCTGCTGGGGCCGCACGCCTCCTTGTCCTTTTCCGATCTACCAGGTCGTCAAATACCAGTATTCCGGATATTCAAAGACCCCATGACGAGGAAGGAAGTTGTGGAGGATGAGCTCGTTGACTGCACTGAGCTGGTGAATGAGGTCTCTGCCATTTTGTCTTTATGGGCCAGGTGAGGTTGGTTGTTAGTACTGGTAGGAGGTTGCGGTGGACATTTTCGTTTTGTCATCAAGGAGAAGGTCTAAGATGACTGTAATTTCAGTCAATTATAAGAAGCTAGCTTTCTAGAGCTCCTATATGATGTGGCTCCTTCGGTAGTTTAGCTACAGCTACAACAGGGGGCGAAGACCTGACGTAGCTGATCGATGTCATTTACTAGCGTCGAAGGCTTTTACAATGCAAGCTTGCTGACGATATCAATTCTTTGTGCCACTACCAGAGCGATGACGTTATTGATTTAGTTAATGTACTAACTATGAACGGGGTATAGCATAGATCAGGTTTTTTTTGGGGCCTGCTTCTGCGTTACTGTTTTCAGGCTTCCTTTGTAGGAGTTCCAAGTATGATGATTCTGAGTCTCCGTGTTCGTTCTACAACCTTGTCGTTTGTAGAGCAGGTGGTTCCCTCCAACGATCGATGTTATATTATATAATATTAATCTATTCATGGGGACTAGTCGTTCTTCAGCATTTGTCGTGGTATCGAGCTTATCTGACATAATCGCGGTCGTGTGTAGGATCCACAATTAGTAATGTAATTTCTTGTGTTGCACTGTGTTGTAGTTGTTAGGCATTGCGTTTTTAGTACAATACTCTTCAACAGCACGACAACTGTAAGAACCTAGAGCCATCTGACCTCTTCTAAGCTCTGGCGACTTGGTTTACCACACAGACGGCAAGGCTTTCGACAAGACCGGAAAGTCACTGACTGCGGACGATATACGTGGCATATTAGAACGAAAACCACAGGAGCACGAACGTGGGGCAACGACAGGCACTAAGACCATGGTTATTGTTTTGAGCAACAAGTGGAGCTTTAATGAAGTCCTCGACTACTACAGGCAGATGGTGACTACATGCACTGCATTTTTGCTTGCTTTTGACGTCTTTCCTTTAGGGCTGCAAGCTCTATGAGAATCCCATCTCCAACGTGTGTATAAGGCTAAAACTGCTAGAGCTCATTCATGACCTCTATCTTAATAGTAGGGATCTAGACTTCCCGTAGTCGAATGATGGCAGTTAACACTTCTTAAGTAGCTAGTAGAGGAGCCAGAACGCCACTCAACCTCGATCCTTCTTAGAGTTGTTTGGTACACAATCTCGATCACAAAAGACGTTGCCTGCAAACTGCATCATAACCAGGAACAGCAGCGGTAGCGGAAACAGGTGGCGGAGCAGGCTACCCTGAGTGCCCTTCCCCCTCGTCAGCAGATGCAGAAGACACGAACCACGGAGCGGCGAGCGGTGTTGAGGCTCTGCCGGCAGGTGTACTACCAGCTCAAGGTCGAGACCTGGTCCTGGCCCGCGCAGTGGCGTACTATGGCTATGCAGCTGGGCTTCGTCCACCTGTTGGCGGCCCCGAATATGCGCACTTTGTGGCTACTTATGCTGGGCCTGCAGCTCTGAATGCACATGTAATAGGAGTAGATTAGTAGTGGCGTTTGTTCGATCTGCAAGCGTAACTTCACGTCATGGATGAATGCTCGGTGATAAGAGTCATCGTCTGCGATAGTTCAATCACGCATGAGGTATCGCTGGGCAATTTCCAAGCAAGACCTCACATTAGATAACCAAGCGCTCAACGCATTGACACTAAAAACACTTTTTTAGACATTTGATGAGCCACATTATCACTACGAAGAGTCATCAACATCGTTGGGGAAATCTTGGGCAGACTGCCGCATAGATTTAGATTCACATCATCGACGTCACGACTTACTCCTAGTTGGACAGTATATTATATATAAGGACCACACGACCTATAATGCCAAATCTTGGGAGTGTTTGCAATGATCATTGTTGGTGCGAGGATAGTTCCCACAACATCTGGAAAATACCCTTTTTCTGCTCAACAGCATATGTATGTCACGAAAGATATCGGTATCTGCTCAAAGCACCAAGTAAAGCAACCGGCTCGTTTTCCTTCTTTATCTTTTAGGCTATGCCTTCATGCAATATAACCCACAAAAGATATCCTTTTTCGGTTTGGCCGCAGTCTGGTGTCACAGAGGACAAGTATCCTCTTTCGGTATTATATATAGCTAAGCCGCAGTCTGTAGCACGAGAGTACTACTGGAGGATGACATGTAAAAAGCTCCACGACCACCCGCCTCTTTATAGATAAAGACGAGTAAAAATGAATTCTTCATTAAGACCCCCCTTCATTTGTATTTGAGATGTTGAGATATTCCATTTTTATAGATCATGTATCTATTAGTCGTTCTCGTTGTCCATCCTTTTCTCCTTTTTTTTCCTAGGTAGCTTGCACGCAGGCGCATGGTCCGATATGGCAGTCGACAAGTTGCGCAGAGAGGGCAAATTGCAGGATGGAGATCCGGCTAAGGGACTCTGAGTTTGCTGGAAAAGTATGGTGTTGTCACGTAAAAACTGCACGTCGTAGTAAAACTACACGAAAACATAGTACGGAGGTCTTTTCATTCTGCATTAACTAAACCTCAAACTTCGAGAACGTAGTCCTCTATCAATAAAAGTAACGTAGTCAAACAGTAAAAAGTCATAACGTAACTCACATCAACTAAAAGTAAAAGGAAACGTAGTAACATTCACGATCCAGTAGACGACCTAGCTAGTAGTTAGGTTTTGTGAAATTAATTTTTATGTCGGTTTTGCGAATCTTCAGTAGTAAACCTAGTAAGTACAACTATTCATAGAGAAAGCAAGAACGTCAAGTCGAAGTTTACACTTGCCTAGTGAAATTAAAAAGATTCATGATCATGATCATGGTTGTCTATCATCATAGGTTCATGTCATGCCATCCACTCACATTATTTCATGAAACCATCATGCACCCACAAAGACCCCCCTTCATTGAATTTTGTCATGTCATATCATGCACATTCTCTTTGTTCTCATTCGATACATTTCATTCTTCGACGCGATTACGTTACCTATTTCATAATACGACCAGCATCATGATACCAGCACAAAATTCCTAGAATCTTCTATCTTCAGACCAAATTTAACACAAGATATAAAAAGGACCTGAAGCTGAACGCAGAATGCAGATGCACAGTCAAATGCAGCGACAAAGATTTTTGCTTCCGCAAATCATTCTAGACGACCCTTTTTTAGCGTTGCTCGTCTGCAATACTACGCCAGTCTACTCCCGTTGTAGTACCTTTTCATCAACCGATTTCAATGATTGATGCTCATGTCCAGACATCTTCATCTTGCAGATGATCAATGATCGTCCCGGCAAATAATTGATTCTTCTAGAAGTAAGTAGATTTCTAGAAGACACGACTTCATGTCGGTAAAAAAAAACAGGCAGAAAGGTGCTTGGAAAGCTTAATAGAAGAAGAGATATGGTTCGCAAAAAGCATGTTAAAAAACGTGTAACCGGCACAAACAAAGACAAGGGAGAACAATCGGGAAGCAGAATCGGTGAAGCATCGTCTTTTGTTTTCTCGTCTTCATGCTACAGGAAGATAAATGCAAATGATGACAATAGCACTAAGCCTAAAGTCGATGTTGGTCTAGAAGCTGCGCCCCACGCGCATTTTCTGACTACTTTTCGAAACATGATTACTAGAACAAGAACTGTCTCTCTTGTAGTTCTATCAGTCTTGTTTTATCACGACAATCATCAAGAAAAAAAATGGCCGCCGCCAGTGGATTGTCTTTCGTTGTCGGCGAGCTGCCTGCTGCGCTGACTCGGCAATACTTCTTTGCCACAGCGCAAGTCGACGCATTTCTCTTCGAGTATGCGCCAACTTTAAGGCGACAGACGCTGATAGCTAACATCATGATCCTTGGGAGGTCTTCTAGAAATACTATCAACATATGATAGTACACCATGATGATGATCGATCCCTGGGAGGTGGAGGTCTCCTTACTCTTCAGCATCCTCCTACAACGAGCATGATTCTTCTGCAAGGGGATAAACCTCAACGCCATGTTGTATGGTGCTTGAGAGGTCTTCTTTTGGAATTGGGGCTTCAACAAGAGAAATATGATCCTCCAAGGGCAAGGATATTTCATCACACTCAAAGTAAGAGATGCAGATGAATGATATCGATTTATACGAGCGCGGTACTAGCTCTAATAACGCTGCTTTTCGACACGGGACCAAAGCTGGTGCTCAGTTGGTCCGACTTCTTGTATCGATTAAGGCCCACCCTAATTCATCTCCAGGCGCATCTTGGAGACCTGTCGCATAAGGGGAAAAGAGGGCTAAGATGAATACCGCAATGGATAAGGGTGAGCTCTAAGTCGAGAAGTCTACACGGATTCAGCACTGCAAGTATTTGTGGATTTGTGGACATCGTTGCTGTCGCATTTAGTAGTGTTGAGTCTTTTGTACTACCTTTGGCGACAGGGAGTGGTGTCGTCTACGCTTAATTCGCGGAGTGCAGCCGGGTCCCCTGGACGAGTAGGCTCAATATTAGTAAGGGTTCCCAGCACATTGCATCCTTCACTAAACACATCCCTGACTCTTTTTTCAGTAGGAAAGAAGTCAGCAGGGATGTTCTGGGGAATGTAATTCCGTAACCTCTAACAGTAGGAAGTGGAACAAGTTTTGGAACAACCACAGAGGCTTTCTATGCTTGGGAGGAAGAGGTTGCGACGTTGAAAAAGCGCATACTCCTGTTGAAAAGTGGAACATCTGCAGGAGGTGAAGCTGAAGAAAGTAATGATGCGACCACTGCGAGTAGTAATTCAGCGACCTCCTCCGGATCGAGAACGGATTATAGTGGTACACGACCTCCACCGACAGAAGTATCATCAAAGAAAAGCAAAAGCAAGCAACAGCTTCCCTTTCCTGTGCTACCAAAACCACCATGGAAGACAGAGTTGAAACTCTCCTTCTCTCCAAGTGAAACCATTCCTGAGCAATTCAGTCTGATGCATATGTGTCGGAAGATGACTGTGGAATCTTTGCCGGACTTGCCACACTTGCTTGGCCCAGATCCTGCTAGTTTGAGTTTGAAATTGGGCTTAATCCGAGGTTCCTATGCGTTACCGCTGTCGACGCGTGGAGGATTGCTTGGCGGGAAAGTTATGTTGATCATTTTTTTACACAGTCTTGTTGAAGAGTTGTGGATATTGCTGGTGCTCCATGACTCGTCCATGATGTTTGTTCCGAAGTACTACCTACTTGGTACTTGTTACTTACAAGATTCATCACTTGTTGTATTTACATAGTTTTCAATCCGCCCTGCTTTCTTGTTCCTGCAGGCTTTAAAATCGGTCTTCTAATACCCGCAGCACGGCCGCACAGGCGCAAAGCAGCGCCTTCTCTTTGGACGTGAAAAGACCGGATGCTAGAGTTGAGGCTACTGTATGCAACCGCGAGATTCAGGATTTGACTATTGCCCTTGCTGGTGTCTACGTGCGCAACATAGGCAGTGCCCTCAGGGATTTGAGGCATATTTTGAGGACGAGGGGCGCGACTGGTTTTCCGTTTCCTCTGACGGGATCTACATTAAGGGTAGTTTAAAGATCAGGTGTTTCTGTTAGTACCGTTCGTTTTGCCTCTCCTAAGGGAGAAAGGCACAACAAACGGGAAACAGAAACACCAAAAAACCTACCTCTTCTATTAGCTACAACTTCATCAGGTTCAGGACATCAAGCGACAGCGCAGCAGATGACAATGAAGAGTGATAGAAATGCTCGAACACCATCAACGTCTTGGGGCAGTTTTATCTTTGACAAGATGAGAATCGCAGCCAAAATCGTCAGAAATGTGATACGAGCATGCTTGTGGGCAGTGTTTTTCCACCTAGTCTGGTTTTTCGAACTGCTCATCAGTGTGCAGCTTTCCTGCATACAGCTTCGAAAGATCAGTTATTTTGGACCCTTTGTGCCGCGTTGGCTGTCGCCTTGGCTTGGTATTAAGGGTTGGAAGCTGACCACTCTACAACCAAATCTATGGCCACCTTTTACAATAGGAAAGTCATAGACCTGCGAGGCAGATTGGTTAACTTGCAACCCCTAATGGTAGGGGCCACCGACGCGAATTTGCGCCACACTTCTCAGGAGTTTTGTGGATTTTTCAGGTTTTGCCGATTCCGTTTATCTCTGTGCAGCTTCCAGCAGTGCTAATACCCTTCCTAGAAAGCGGACATCTTGGCGAATTCATCATCAGCAACAAAGACGCAATGAAAACACCACGGCAGGAGCAGGAGACAGAAAGTGACTCGGAAACTGAAACAGATGAAGATGATGTTGAAGGAGGAGATAAGATTACAGGGAAGGACGATCTTCATCTTCAACAAGAACGACTCTGCAACCCCACGAGTAGAAGTAGTAGAGCATCTTCGACACTCTACACGCCTCCACCTTCTAGACGTCGCGTCACAACTTCTTCAGGTAGAAGCCAAAGCAGGAACAAGATAGCCAACGCTAAGAATCTCACTATCACTTCTGCAACAAGAACTCCGACGTCCGCTTCGAGAGGCAATCTTGTGAATCGTTTAGACGTCTCGCGCGTGCCGATTCGAAACCTAGTGGAGCAAGGCTCGCGACTGTTACAGCACTGGTCTCTCGATTGTGCTGCTAGCGTGCATCCGCCGTCGAATGCGGAAATCGCTTTGTTTACGACCACATCAAGGACAACATTCACTACTTTCCAGCATTTCCCACATTTTGAGAATGACAATATGTTTATAAGAACTATTTAGATTTTATTGAACTTCTTGACACTACCGCTAATTCGATCCTTCCAGACCGTTCTGTTGCGAAAGTTCTTGCTGAACCTCCCAGGAAAAAAAACGATATCCGACTCCGCTGTCGAGGCGGCGACCTGCCGAATGCAAGAACCTCAGCTAGTTACATAAAGATCGAGCGTCTAGAGATGAATGGGCAGGCTCTGTTCCAAGAAGGCGGGAAGACGTCTGAGGAGGGAAAGCAGTCGACTAAGACAACAAATTCTACCTCTTCCCTAGAACCAGAGGAAACTGTGAAGAAAGTCTTCAGTGAAGCCTCCTCTCTGCCGACGGAACGGAACACGTTGATTCTCCGGCATCGTGACAGCAGTCGGCCTCTAGGCGAGATTGTCGCGGAAGTGCTAAGCTGGATTGTAGAATATCAAAACACTAATTTTTTCGATATTGCCAAAGCTGAAGCGACGTTTCAAGAGCTTGCTGAAGAGGATCGCATAAGAAATAGCGCCAATTCTTCGAGAACGAGGTCGACTAGAAGCACTCTAGCATCTTCAACAGGAGTGCCGAACATCGCCAGCTGGTCTTCTTCTCGCAGGCAAGTGTTCAGAAACCGACTACGGGATCAGATCGAACGACGACGTGCACTCTTAGACCGGAAGTGCGTTATTGTGGACTTGCTAAAACGATTCCGCATTGCCGCAAATCTGGAGACGGCAGGGCCGTTTTGTCTTTCATTTGTCGAAGATGACGATGCAGATGAGCAAGAGACGAAAAATCACATCAATGAAGTCGTGAGACGATCAGGATCAAGGAAAGGCACAACCTCATCCTCGCGAGCGCCACCTCCAAAAACAACGATCCTCTACTATCGAGACGACATGCGATGGTCGTTGCAGACGAGTACTCGAATGCGCGCTGTACGACTCGAGAAAATGCACTACGTCACACGCGATGTGTGGCAGTTGGGCCAGAGATCTCAAAACTTTTTGAGGATACCACATTTCCTAGACATACGCCTCATACTGCAGGGCTTCCAAGTACTGGACTGCACGATTGACGATGACACGGACCTGAAGCACGCTTTCTCTGGGATGCGAGCGTGTTCTACTCCAGCGGATTTGGTGATTACAGGGAATGCATTGCAAAATAGTTCTTTTAGTCAAGGTTCTCTTGCTAGCGCCTCAACGTCTTCGTCTTCCTGTCTCGAATGGCGTTGCGCAGCCAAGGAAAAGATTCAATTCGAAGCGTTAATTTTGAATCCAGTTTTGGAGAAGAACGAGATTCCGGAGTTTGGCGTCGTAGCTGGGGATTTAGTCAAAACTCGCCTTGCTGGGGAGCTCAGTCTCGACGCGCCGTTAACATTGGTGTGCAGAGGGAAGGAGACTAAGAATTGCGCAGTACTTGCTGGTAGTCCTGCTCTGAATGGCACACAACGAGAGGTTGATGAACTCGTGGATCATGGTGGCCTGAGACGTAGAAGAAACGGATGTGAAGAACAGTCCACGCTTAGTACAGATGACAGCACGTCTTCTACATCAGTTGGTCGTAAGACGATCAGCAGCGATAGTAGGAAGATCAGCAGCAAAGTCGACGAACAAGACCCAGACAGTAATTTGATTGACGCTGGTTTCCTGAATGGCACCACCGTTGAGATCGCGCTCACCCGGGCCATCGCGACCCTCGGCGACCGCATTATCTACCTCGATGGCATTGGCATGCAGGCTTCGCAAACTACACCTTCTGTCGAGCGAGCCTTCCGGCAAACGAAGAGAGCGTTTTGCAAACTGTTCGAGCAGTCTACTTCTACCTCCAGGACAACTTCTGCTTCTGGTCAGGAGGCGATTAGTCTCAAAACTGGCAGTGAACAAGACGAAGGGGCTCCTCCTCCTCCGCCAACAGAGGTGGAAACACAGCAAACTGTCGTCAGGATTGAGGTCCTCGAAGCCATGGTTGGCGAAGGACCTGCGCAGGAGAGCTTGAACTCCATCAATCCGATAGACTTGAAGGTCACTTGGAATCTGCGAAAGATGTCTTCGCCTTCCAGTCTTTCTTCCGCTTCAACTAGTGTGATGGCGTCGTTATCGAAATACAATCCGGGAACAATTATGAGGAACTACACCAGAGATGAAGACGACAGCACCAGTGTGTCAGTCGCTGATATTAAGGCTACCGCTGAAGCATCCTCGTCCTCACCATCATACATTCTTGGCCCCTTTTTCAAGGGAAAAAAGAAGCCAAGGATGCTTTCAGGGATGCAACTGATGCAGCTCTAACGATAAAGACAGCGGCGCCTTCTCATCAATGAACAGCACCGCTGCGCCCTCGCTGAGCCCCCGCGCCGATTTCTCAGAGATGGTGCTCTTACCGCCACCTCTAACGAGGTCATCGTCGGCAGCTTCTGGAGTTGGCGAGGAAGCCACAAACGAAGCGGAACCGAAGCAAGGAGCTCACAACAGTACTGCTACGTCACCTCGCAACATTTCGGGAAGAGAGGTCGACTTTTCTGTTCTCGAAGAGCTACGACGAAAAAAGAACAACGCTGATTACATCCGCGTTTTAGGGAGACTGATGTTTGGTGAGGTGCAGCCGGTTGGTAATACGAGAACCTCAACAGCAGGTCTAGAACAAAAGGCAGCAGAGACGTTTTTTGCAGCAGAGCAACAAGCTTCTCTTTCTTCTAAAAATACGGCACAAGCGGAGCGCCATTTTTCGGACCAAATTCGTAGACGTGGAGACGATGATACGGATTCATCGTGGACGTACTCCGGGTCTTCGGATGACGAGTGGCTGGATATGAATAGTAGTGGCGCAGCTTTCGGAGGTGGTCGCACACCGACTGCGAGTAACTCCCCAGCCAAAACCACATACCATGATGGTACTTCAACGTCACTACAACGCGCAGGAGCAGCGTTTGGAACAGTGCCGAAAAACAAGCATCATAGTCGACCACGCGCCCTGAAAGTGTCAGAAAACTTTCTTTCTTCGCCACGCGATCAGTCAGCAGCCAAGTTGAATCGAGATAAGAACGTCTTGCGCGAATACTTTGCTTCCAGGAGCAAAGCGAGTCTTCAACAAGTGCTAGGTGGACAGATAACCTCTAAAACGACAAGAACATCGAGGACGAATTTGAAATATGCACGTAGGACGACTCCCATGGCCATGTTGGACGGTGCTAGCCCTACTTCTTCCCCTGATGGTAAAGGTAACAACAATTCTCCTCCTCGTGTTTTCTCCAAGGAAAGTATATTAAGTGGGAGCGCTCGATCCGAGTTATTTTCCTCGGATGAGGAGGAAGAGTTATACTTCTCGACTTCAGAGGACGAGGAAGAGTGGTCTGCTTCATCAGCCCACGAAGAATTGCAACAGCCGCTTGTGTCAACAGCGATAAGCGGCACTGCAGAGGAACAACCGCTGCCAACGTCACTTAGGGACAGGTTGAAGGTGGTCGTGTTGCCGTTTGTTTTGGATGAAGTTCTAAGGGAGTGGGAGAAGGGCATGTGTTGAACAAACGGGAAGCAGAAACACCAGAACCCTACCTCTAAGTCACGGCAAGGCGGCTTGATCCTCTACTCCGCCAATCAGCAGATCGCCGTAAACCTCTTACCCCAGTTTTACGCTCGCGGAGAAATTACAGCTAGCGTCTCTAGCTTAGGGAACCTGTCGGTTGAGAAATTTGTCCCCTGGGAATTTGCCACGGCGTCTAGTCCAGGACTTCTTGGTGGAAAGGACACTACTTCAGGAGTCGTTGAAAATCAACAACAAGTAGGTCAAGAGCATCAAGGACATGGAGACAAAAATGACGATCATCAAAGTCATGTCCTCGTGAAGGAAACATCTTCAATCTCACCAGCATTGATAAGGCCAACAAAGTACGAACATCAGGGAGATGATGTTGTTGATCCTAGTGAAGCTGAAGATGTTTCACCAGAAGAAAAACTTGCGGAGCTCCAGCGAATCGCCTACTCTTCGCCTCTCAAATACCTCTACCTGAACACGTTCAAAAGCGCACAAGTCAATGCCTTGATGCAGCAATGCAAGGAACATGAGCAGCCAGGAGGTGGTCCTTGGATGAAGAAGAATATCAACCTATATGATCTGAAATGTGTAGTCAACATACTCAGCAACTTAGCTGCTTTCCCACTTATAGTTGCTAGCTAATTTGTTCTTGAGTATGGGTACATCTATTTCTGTCATAACCTACCCTGGCACGTGATGTCTGATTGGCTAAGCAATGACGGCATTGTGGCCGGAATTTTTACCATTGTCTCGATCTTGGGCAGCGAGCAGCTTTTCACCTGGGCTGTTGAGGGATATGGCCATGCAAAGCGCTTCATTCGTATTCTGGATGACATGAACATACAACAATGTGGAGACATCATTCCCGCACCGAAAATGATAGAGTTGATATTTTTAGTGCTGTTTAGACGTGGAGGTGAAGAGCAGCAGGAGGATGGTGCCTTTTCTTAAGGGTTTCCGAATTACATCCCTCACTGCCGTCCTTGGCTCCTTTTCAAGGGAAGTAGAATAGGCCAAGGATGTTCTGAAGAATGCAACTCGGCAGCCTTTAACTTTCAGCCGGAGACCCAGCCACGACAAGGACCTACTCGACGGGGCAAGAGCGTCTACGTCTTGCAGCTAGTAGAGATCAACAAGGTGGTAATTATGGCATAATGAGTCGAGCGACTTGTTCTGGGCCTGGAGGTGGAAATCAGTTGAGCAAAAGCAGATCCCTTGTTGTGGCTGATGGCGGGAGAGAAGAGACAACTTATTATCACTCACGTGCTGGTGGTGGATCTGTTTCTGGTTCCTCCATGGCGTTTCACAGCTGCTACGGAGATGAGCGCATATCACTAGCTTCTCCTGCTCCGGCTCTCCGCGGAAGTGTCGGCGCGTCCAGGGTAGACTTTGGAGATCAAGTAGAACTGGCACCACCAGAGCCGGATGAATCGACCCAGGCACGACGAGCAAACCTTGTTGTGCAGTCCTCAGCTACTGCCTCATCTCCTGTGGACGTTGTACAGGAGAATCATAGTGGAATGTTCTTTGTAAAGAACGCTACTCAAGCAGACTACGAGAGGGTTTATCAAGTTTTCAAGGGCTTGATCTATGGAAACGGTCTCGATTCGGATGCTTGCAAGGAGCTTTTGTCTAAGGCTTTCCCGGTTTGGTACACCAACAACGCGTTTGATATTGACCGTGGCTTGCGCATTATCAACCGAATTGCGATTCCAGTACCCATGCCGCCTATCGCGCCTTCGCGAGCTCTGGATAGCAACTTGGCGTCTCCACCACTGCAGGCGTGGCTAGATAAGTTGCCGACAGCGGGAGAGCTGTATCGGCAATGCGACAGTGATGCTACAAATAGAATTTTTAAGGCTCCTAGTCCTAATCCATCTCGTGAAGCATGATCTTCCTAGAGTGATTTTTTAAGGACAAAAGAGGTCCAGGTCCAGGACGTTGAAGCCCAAGATGGATCATAAGAGCGAGCTCTAATAGAAGTAGTACGAAAACAGGGAGGACCACTTGTAGTAGTTCCAGCAAGACAACCACTAGTTCTCCTGTTCTGACTGCTGTCGTCGCGTTAGCTCCCTATCTTTCCCGTGCGCAGTTGCAGTACCTGGTGGAGCATGGCTTCATCGCCGCCAACGCGGGTAGCACAGAACAAAAACACCGACTCAGCTACGTTTTGCATTTGAAGAAAGTTTTATCCACCATCGTGGATGACATTGGCGGCAATTCTTTACTCCCGCAGACCCATGGCATCGCGTTTCTGCTTGGCGATACGTTGAAAAGGAGTGCCTCATTAGGCGAACATCAAGAAAAGCAGAAACATCGATCCAATGCGAATTCAGATGCAACCTCGTTAACTTCATGTTCTAGCAAGAACATTGTTTCAGTTTTTGGGAGTTCTCTTCTCGGACCCGAAGATATGGCTGGCCTTTTGAGGGCCATTCTATCCGCGCCAAGCTTTGGGCATTTTGCGCAACGAGCTCTCAGAACCTTGATGGAACTGCTTCAGAGGCAACCGCTGATTTTTGTGCGAGGCGTCTTTTACGAGCTGTCGCTGAACGGCAGTCAAAGGGTGCTGGCGGGATTGTTGATGTTACGATAGAAGACTGGTGGTCGTGGGTAGAAGTACTTACAACAAATCGCTGCTAGAATAATTTTTGGAAATTGGAAATGTTCGTCCCTTGTTGTAGGAGGTGTCAGATGAAAAGTCTTCTTCTCTCTACTAGGTAGAGTAGTTCTTGTACTACCTGTGCATTATCTAGTGAACAAGCGTACTCCAACTCCTACTCCACCTCTAATCCTCCGCCTCCTCGAAGCGCCTCAGGATTGTTTTCGTGTTGAGGTGGACTATCACGGTATGCTTGCGAGCATGCTGGACATCCATAGTATCCCGAAGCGTGGAGACTATTAAGGGTTGAAACATTTCATTTCTACATGCTCTTCTGCCTTGTATGCGCCCAAGGTTAATAGCCCCTCCAATCAATTTGTACATGCTCTTCTCCCTTAACTAAGTACATTGCTAGCTAGAAATGAAAGGCCGCTTCAACCTTTTTTAAGACCACATGGCTGGCGGAAAGTATCAACGGCGTAGCTACTACGAAGCGATCTACCGTATCGCGGCCAACCTGATCGATGAAAGTGACGATTATCTTGCTTTCAAGCAGCATTTGACGGCAAATATTCAGGAAGATGGGGGAGCAGTAGCAGATGAGGAGCATGAGGAAGAGGAAGAGGCGCAGGGATGTGCAACGAGTGCAAAAGATGAAGGAACTACGCATGGTAGTCCAGTTGTTCGCTCAGATGCAAAATCTGGCACAGTTGCTCTTGCTGCAGCTACGAACACAAGCACTACCACCACCTCCACCAGTATCAAGAAGATAGCAGCAGTTGTATCGAATTCTTCATATCGGAGCCAGTTCCTCTTAACAAATAGCGACTTTGCTGACCTATTACAGGCAGCACTAGCTGCTGTAGTGCATGCAGATAGGGTCGGATGCGCGTGGCTACGAAATGCAACGAGTACAACCAGTCAGGAATCTAGAACTACTTCGACCAGTTCGCCCAGTACTCCTCTTAAATCTCCGTCTTCTACAAGTACTACTCCAACCCGTCGCGCCGTGACCGCCGCTTACAGACAAGCTTTCGACCTCTGCCGCGAAGCAGTCTCAAGAGACAAGCGAGCCTTGATTCGTGAAACCTGGCTCAAAGACTTCTACGAACGAAACTATGAAGCTCTAGTGATTTTCAGCATTGTCCGGAATGTTGTGGACGGCACTGACCACATTCGCAAGTGGATTACCGTTCAACCGTGTTTTGAGGCTCACTATTCCAATGTTGGTCTACTTGATGGGAATGAAAAAAAGAAGGATAAAAAGGAAGAGAATTATGTTGAGATGAATGGTACAACTGTAGACGTAGAGGGAGATGAAGACGAAGAGCAAGCTGTTGTAGGAGCTGGAGTAAAGCCTGAAGATGCAGAAAGAGCCACCGCAACCTACAAGCTCGGACTCTCGCCTGTGACCGGAGAACAACTAGGTGCTTCACCTCTTGGGCCGCACCCTGCAGCAGCGTCGAAAGGAACCACCACGACGACACCATCTTCGAACCTGAAGAACGAAAACAACAAGTCCTCTTCTACGTCTGCTCTATCTGCTCTCGACCAGTTTCATGCAGACTTGAAAGAGTTGGAAAAGAGCCTGATTCCTTTCTCCGCAAATCCGCAAGAAGCAGAGGCACGGGTGAGGCGTCTCTATCCAGATGAATCCTATCGCATGTGGTGGAATGGGCCGTTACAGGAAAAAGAACACGACCATCAATGCCCGAGTTCGGTCCTCCGTACACAGCAAATACTCCGTCGTCTTGCGCATCTCTTAAGGCTCAGCTTTCATTGGTCATAGAGGTTGGTCACTGAAATCGAAGAGGGCCCCCTTGAGAGAACGGGGGAAAATGAAGGGGAAGGGGAGAGCCTTGGAGGGGGTCTCTTCCGTTCAGAGTCAGTGACCAATAAATGCAGGGCTTTAAATTTCGCTATTGATGCGAACTATTTCTACCAGTCTGACCGACAGTTGATGCATCTTGACCCGCTCGTCTTGGCATTGATCTATGAACTGCCACCACTACCGGCAGCACCATCTGCTGAAACAAGAAATACAAAAACTCGTAATCCTCTTGAAAAATTCGCCATCATTTCCGGTATGGGCGTGATCACGGACGGGGAGAGTGGGCACGAGATGAACAAGACGTTCGACAGGTTGTACAAGGAGTACAAAGTCCGAGTTTTCAGATCTGATACTGGGATTGCGAGACACATAGAGTACAACGCCAGCAGGATCGAAACCGCCGTTGGGAAAGCGATGTTATGGCGTTCGCGATGGTCAACATTCAACAAGTATTTCACAGAAGATTAACATTATCCTGCTCATCTTCATCATTGTAGCGCTACCTCGTCATTCCCAAAGTTTCTCTAACAACAGCAGCCGGCGTCCGCCATTGGGGATGGATCGGCTACAGTCAGGGTTGCGCCAACATGTGGAAAGCCGAATCGAACCTGAACACTGGGACACCTGATATGCGGAAAGCCCTCCAAGGTCTTTGCTGTCGCAATCAGATGTATTCAGCGGCCAACGGTACACCAATGGGCACAAGTTTGGAGTGGCGAGTCTCGGAGGGAATTGCGGAGTTCGAGATTTTCCTCAAGAATTTGCAACTTCACATCTCGAACAACCTGAACCGGGTTTTGATGCATTTGTTGTTATGTTGAAGTTCCTTCACATCTCGAACAACCTGAACCGTGTTTTGATGCATTTGTTGTTATGAAGTTCCAGTGAGTAGGATTAAGAGGTGTAGCTAGAGATCTGCTTTCACGACTGCCCTAATTCCCTCCAGCTTGCTTGCGAGCCGTGGCTTTGTTTTCCTCATTGGCGGATTGCATTCGCTGAACAACATGGCTTGTATTCGAGGCTTGTGGCGTGGCGCGAAGCACAAAGCTAACGTCCCCACCCTCGCAGTGCGCGCAGTGAGTGAGCAGCACACCATGCCTGAAGTTTTGACCTTCATGTGCAACTATCTGTCGACCGTGGCGAAGAATGTACAACCCGATAAGCGCAAGAGGGGTCCAGGTGTGATTGAGAGGGATGAAAGCTGTCCATATGATTTTGGTGGATTGCTGAAGAAGATGAGGGAACGGGCCCCGGTGCCATCATCTGGGTCTGCTGCAGCTGCAGAGAGCGAGGAAACAACTACACCGAAGACGGTGGATACTGAGACACCACTAACCACTCTCGAGCAGGTGATGAACAGACGAAAGAAAAGAAGAGGAGAAAAGGAGGACTTCGTCTCGTGGGATCAAATGGTGGAGCCTGATGGTGCTACGTGGCCGCAGGAGAAAGCAATTACCACAACAGCAAATACAACCGTAGAAGCACAGAAGTCGCTATCGTCCAAGCCGACAGGAGAACCACAAGGAACAACAGAGAAAAGCTTCAACCCGTTTCTGAGTTTGAGACCTGCAGAACCGATCAACCATGACTCCCAAGTAACCGCTTTGGAAAGCGAAGGCTACCCCTGTTACGTTCGCAATAAGAATGGTCGAATGCTCAAGCGCTGTGCTATTCGCAACATGCTGCATCGTGGACATCATTGGGTGCCTTTGTTATGTACCGTGTTGTACTAGTTGTACTCGTGGTAGTCGTGGCAATGTAGTATAGTTGTAGTCGTGGCAATGTAGTTTTTCCATATATAATGAACTTGTAGTTGTGATGTAGTAAGTTGTTAACAGAGATGAAGATGATACTAGTACTTTATAAGTATCTATCTTCAAGGCTGAGGAAGAGGATACTCTGACTTCTTCTTCTTGGTCCTTGTTCTTCTTATCAGCAAACGAGGTACGCTACGATAATACTCTAACATCTCGCGAAATCGAAACCGGTTTCGTGGAGACGGATCTCGATCGAGCGCGCCAGGTGTACCAAGGTCCCATGGACAAGTTGGTCTTCCCTTTCGTCATGGTAAACAGCAGATTTGGTGTTATTCCGCGAGATGAGGAGGAGCAGCAGCAGGAGGAGGGGGAGGAGAAGGAAGGGAAAGAGGAGGAAGGGGAAGAGGAGAAAGGGGAAGAGGAGGAAGGGGAAGAGTTGAAGCGGTGATAGATTGGGTCCCTGAAGAACGCTACTCGTCTCCATGGTTCTCACGAAGGATCATATTATATTAGATGCCACACATTTATTACATTCATACATTTTCATAGTTACGTGGTGCTCCTAAGTAATGCTGTCACCATTTGCTACATCACTGAGTGATGGTGGCGAGCTTTGCCATCGTCACTAGAATCTTCCTTACAGATACCATTGATAGCATAATTCAGCATTTTCCACTGAGTGGTCACGTAGAAGAGTCATAGTACTCTCCGTTTAATTGCTCAGTGAGACATTTTTTGAAAAATATTGTTGATATTCGTTGAACGAAAAAAGACAAAATACTGGGGGCCAGAAGTGTCCACTTTTCCGAACTACACATCGATGGCACTAATTTCCAACTACAGATGATGAGCTAGAGATTCAAATTTCTAAGTTCATTTTTGCTTACTTGTTCATACTGAATGCTTCTTTTGATAGATCATATTTTCCGTGAGACCGCTTGCCCTATTAATTTACACTTGTTCATCACTTTATTTCCAATCGCTTGATAACTCGTCGTGATTGTTTGACGAATCAGAGTATCAAAATGGGTGAAGATTTTCTTCAAACACGATAATCTCTTCTTGTCAGAATTTCTGATCGGGGCACAATAAATTTGAGGAATAGATGCTAGCAAGGATCCAAAGATGCTTGCAAGGAGGCAAAGGCGTGGGCAACGATCATCCACAGCCACGACCATACATACTGATCAATGAAGCAACCACCTACGGGGATTTACAACCGAAACGATTCGCAGGTAGTTCCCTTCCCTCATCTTGAGTCAGCATCGCGTTTCATGCTCATAGTTTTGTTTCCTCACCTTCTAGTTCTACTTCCTTCGACCACTACTTCCATGATGAAGGCTTTCTCCGTTGTGTGAAGACTTGGTGTGTATATCATCAAATTGTACGACAAGTCGAAGTCTCGTTGCTATCTATTATAAGCATTTTCATCAAGTGTAGTAAAATGGACGCCCGTCTCCAGTCTCTTTTACAAGAGACTACCAGTATCCGCAAGACTTGCACCCATGCTGAAGCTGTCGGCGCCTCCTTGATTGCGGTTTTCGAATACGCGGTTGAAGCTTTGAGACAACAAGTAGTTCATGGAGAAGATGACGAGTTCAGTAAGAAGAAGAGATCCCCTGAAGAAATCGACTTGGATTTCTGTGATAGAGAGCTGGCGGCATTTGAGGAGTTATTGCTGACAAACGAAGCTGGTGAAGATGTCGTTTCGGAGGACGAGGAAGGCGAAGACCATGATGAAGCAGAAGATGATCATAACGACGATACTGCAGGTTCTACATCAAATATTCGTAAAAAGTCCTCAAAAAAGAACGACAAGGAGAAGGAAGTGACCAACGAAATTATGTCGATATTGAACACGGGGTGTGGGATGATATTAAGCGAAGATCACGATTCATCTGGTGACGGAGCTTCAAAACAAGAGCCTGTGCCTCCTGAGCCACGTGGCTTCGTCCGGAACCGCCCAGTGGGTATGGAAGCAAATGGCACAAGGACAAGACGGCTACTGAGCGAAACGACAACAAGATTTACTGACTTCTTTAAGGCTATTGGTTCGTAGATGAAAACTATACTCGAGCCAGCTCGAGGAAAGATGTTCTAGCAGAATCTTTCCAGGCAAATAATCACGCTTGTTGCATTTTCATCTCGCTAGTAATCCTTTACTGAACTATAGTTAGCAACCATAACCAATACCGGTTAACTTTTCCCTCAGGATCCTACTCGTCCTAGGTTAATTGTCCGTTCAGTCAATCAAGGTCTACTACAACGAACTACTAGTAACATGATCGACACCAGTGTCGTTCTTCTTCTAATCGGCTAGCCGGAGAAACCTTGAAGAAGGACTACGTTTTCGATAAGCTAATGGACGTAGTGGACTCGGACGAGCGACCTCTAAAAGCAGACCTCCACTTCTTATCACGACACTTTGCGAAATACAAACCGAAGCCAGAACTAATCAGACCAGGCGAGGTAGAGGTCGTAAATAACGTACTATCGCAGAGGGTTCATGGCACCAGGAGAAATGACGGAAAGTCCTCGGCTGATGGTGGCACAGGAGGAAGCTCCAGGAGTGCAACAACTTGTTCTCAAAAATCGGCCGTGGTGAACAAAGATGAACAAGAAGTCCCCATACCACCTGCTGAGGAAGAAGAGGATGACAATGCCATCGTCGTCACAAAAATAGTTCCTAAAACGACAAATAAGACTCCTGCGTCAAATGATGCCGAACAAGCTGGACAACAAGCATCTACTTCTACCACCTATCCTTCTGACGCTAGTAGTAGTACAAGAACCGCAAAGCAGGAACAAGATTCGAAGCTTCCTCCTGTCAGTAGAGGTGGTTTTGTCGTAACAAAACGCGGCGGCGGTGGACCGAAGATAGCACCTCTAGGAAAAGTAGTGGTTCTCAATAGTAGCACTCCTGGCTCTGTGTCTGGTCCTAAAGTTGAGGCAAAAACCTCGACAAAAGATGGTGTGGAGGACGATTATGACGAGGATGAAAAAGCTACTCCTACTTCGTCTACTGAGCGTGAAGAACAACGTGACCACAAGGTGGATTCTTCAAGATGTTCTTCTCGAGATAGAAGTGCCAGCAGAAGAGACGACTACAAGAAAAGCTCCACTTCTAGTAAGCGAGATAGACGCTCGCCCCGCTCGTCTAGAAGCAGGTCTCCTGGTGCTAGGCCAAGTCGATCCCGGAGTCGAGGTAGAGGCAAGAAAGAAACCTGCTCTTCGCGGAGAAGTGAGTCAAGAGATCGAACGACAACTCGGAGTAAAAAAGAAACGGCCCCCTCCAGACGGAAAGATTATCTTTAAGGCTCCTCGTCGATGCAATTCATTTCCAAGGGTCATTTTCATCTTCGGTCGTTTCCTTCCTCGTAGGATCTTCATTCTTAAGAAACGAGAAGGCAATGGCAAGACGAAGTGAATTGTTTTGCGCTCTATTAAGATAGAAGGAGGAGCGAGTCGAGGTCAAGAAGCAAATCGCCGGATCGCGATCGTCATAGTTCTAGAAACGGCGCTACTACTTCTAGACGTAAGTCAACAGGTTCATCTCGCTCTCCTGCACGTGGCAAAACTAGAGACTCACGAACACGCGATCGCCGAGCGAGAGTTAGAGATACGCGGGACGATAGGGATAGTCGTAGTCGTAGAGATCGGCGAAGTGAAAGTCGGCCTAGAAGTCGGCGGAGATGATGGTGAAGGATCAACATATTGACGCCTTGATCTGTTTCTTGCCCACGACGCCTTGACCTATTCATAATTCCCCTATAGGTGTCACATCTCCTGATTCAGATTCTGATATGTACACTCCCTACGAATCTTGCCAAGGGACTCATATAAAAATGTTGTCACTGTTCATCCATATTTATCACAATTCTCGAAGACTTCGCTCGTCGGTCTCGCTTCTGATACTGTACACGGTACGCGGTGGTCGTTGAAGCGCGTAGAAGTACCTCCTCGTCGATGGATTCTTGTGTCTTCTACTTGGAAAAAAATTGTCTATCCCAGATGCGCACAAAGATGCCTCGTAGAAAAAGAGAGTGAGATGATCATGTTGAGAGGTCTTTGTCGCACTCGCATCCGCTTCATGGAGGCTTCCTCACATTACCAGTACAACTCCTCCCAGTTGTACAGCTACAGCTGCTCGAACATGCTCAGTTAGAGATAAACAGTTGTCCGACAGCGACAATCAAGCTTTTTTGTCGCACAATCAGGCATTTGTCATATCAAAACTAAAGCACGCACGTCACAGTGCTCTATTTTTAGAAATGTTCGGTTCATGACTCAGAAAAAAATTTTTTGAGGCTATGAATAACAAGAAATAACTTCACGAGAACAAGCGTTGTCCGACGCAACTTTAACTCTCCCTTTTTGGTTCATAAGTATGAAATTTTGAAAAATCATCTGAAAAGATAGATCATTTCTAGTATGGTAGATTAGAAGTGGAAGTATAGATCGTGATCGTTGTGTTGGTTCTTCTAGAAAGATACAAAAAAAAAGTAGAAGAAAATATCGTCCTCTTCATCATCATCCTCGTTCCGCCAAGTGACCCGCTCTTTCAAGAGCGGCTCTTTTTAGAGGATGCGGCGATGGGCAGATATGCGCAGTGACGATGAGTCGGAGGAAGGGTCCCAACGTTTCTTGACACGACAAGATGACGTCAGTTATCAGGGTACTTATATTATAAATATACATATACTTACTGATGTCATCTTCGAGATATATTTATGAATGGTTCCGGTATTTGGTAACCTGAATTTGATCATAAGGGAAAACAAGAAGAGAACCCTTTTTAGGATCAAACTCAGAGCACCAAATACCAGAACCATACTATTTAGCTCTTGGCCTCGCGGTATTAGCTATCATACTACAACTAGCAAGGCTATGCCTTGTCCTCAATCTTCTCTTTCGCAACGATCCACAGGTGCGCCATCAAGCGAGGTCGAAGACTCGCGAAGGGGTCTCAACGCTCGCATGAAGCATGTAGCGCGACCGCAGCTGAAGCGAGTCAATAGTGATGCGCCGCTCAAAATCGAGGGCACGGGAACCGCGAATAGCAGTCCCCACAGACCAGAAAGTCAGAGCCAAAGTCAGAGGTGCAAACCAGATGATGCCAGCATGGGCGTCAACGGCAACAGGTGTGGGACGAGAAATGAGCCCTCACCATCTCAAGACGATGCTAGCATGGGCGTCAACAGCAGGAGTTGTAAACTCTCTCAAGAAGATGCGAGCATGGGACTTGGTAATAGCAGGCAGCGAGACGACAGGACAGCAGCAAACAACGGCTCTTGTAGTTCAGAAAAACAAATACATCAAGTAGTGGCGAAGCCATCTGGTAGCGCTCAAGAAGCAGATGTTGGTGCCACTTCTTCTTCTACTGCACTTCCTCCTACTTCTAGTGGCGTAGTGGTTCATCAAGCAGCAGCTGCTCCAGCAGGAACTTCTGCGTCCTCGTCCTCTTCTAGTAACAAACATCAAGCGACTTCTTCAGGAGAGTCCGCCGGTGTTTCGGGCGCACCTGCGACAACAGCAACTAAAACAAGAGGACTGCCATCAAGCTCAACCTCCGCTAGTTCGTCGGCGACCGACTTTTCTGCGCTTTACGAGCGTCAGAAAGAAGAGCAAGCGGAGGCAAATGGTAATCGTCATCGCCTAATATGTCTACCTCTGCGTCCGGCCTCTGTTTTGATTTTTAGTTGTGTTGATTTTGTTTCTTCTTCTATCATTTCATTACGTCCATTTCATAACTTCCTTTTGGTGTTATTAGTTACAAGTACAATTCTTTACTTCCTCCTCGCAACTACAGGTCTCACTGCCACGTCCGCAATACCTGGCCGCAAAACGAGTGGGGACGGTGAGGCTTCGTCAGCTTTTCCAATGAAGCGGATGCCCATGAAGCGACCTAGAGCGTCATCGATAAAGCAAACGCCCGGAAGTTCGCCGAACGAGAATGGTACGACTAAGGAACAAGGACAAGGAGCAACAGGAGGAGGAAGGCTCAGTATCTCGGAAGCAGCGGGGGCTTCTAGTTGTAGCGCTGCGTCAAGTACTCACTTTTTGATCATGTAGAGCTCTTCAAACAAAACTCGGCGGCATTATCTATGTATCCGCGCCAGCAGTTGGCTTTTATGATGAATCGTGTCTACATCTTTTTCAATACGAATACCATAACCACACCAGGTGATGCTCGCGCAGCGGCGCCGGCTGCTCTTATCGGTACCAGCGGCGCTGGTGGATCGACGTCTTCAACTGCTAACCGAGCCAAACGAAAGAGCAAACAAGGAGCCCCAGAAGCTGGCAGCGTGCCGAGCTCGTCATCTTCAGTAGCAGGGGCTAGCACTAAGGGCAGTGGCAAATGGTACGGCAAAGGCTACAAAGGAAAGGGGGGCAGATGGATGAATGGCAAAGGTCACAAAGGTGGCTTATTTGGTGGCAAGCATGGAAGCAACTATCCAACTTCATCGTGGACAATGCTTGACGCAGACAATCCGTCACAATTTGGTCAGCAGTTCCTACAGCAGAACGGGACACCTGGAGCACCAGGCAGCCAACAGTGTTGGGTTATGACGACAGCGGGTGGTTATCAGATGCTGGCTCCAGCAGATCAGGCCCAGCAGATTCAAGCGCAGCAGTCGTTTATGACACCCGTCATGACGAGTCGCTCGACTGTTTCGTCGGTGTGCTCCTCCGACATGCTTTTCGCTGCAAACAGCATCACAGCAGGAGCTGGCGCAACGAGCGGGGCCGTAACGCCAGCGCTGTCCGTGATAGACGACGTTACTGGTGGCATGATCGGGGAACTTCAGAGTTCCTGCACTGCTGTTGAAAAAAACATCAACAGAATAACCACGTCGGCGACAAATGGCGTGCCGCAAGAAGGTTTAGAACATCCAGGTCAAAATCAACAACAAGAGCAGAATGGCATGATGATGACTGGCAGTAGTACAGCTAGTTCATCAAATGCACCGGCATGGACAACAAGAAGTGGTCTGCGTGGTGGAGGAGCTCCGACGAACGACGGCGAAGCGCATGCGCAGCTGAACTTGTCACCCGACTGCACTATCGATGGATTGGGTCCTGATGGTGTGATACCGCCTACACGAACTTCGTCATTGGTGTCTGGCTCGGGCCGTGTTTTTCTGCCGAAAAACGCCGCGTCTGTGTTAACAAACATGCAGAAGGACTCCATGTCTGGAGGCGTTGCCTTTGTCATTGACGGGAAGACGTTCGTTGCTCCGCCAGGCTTTGACTTCTCGGAGCTACAGAATGGCGCGCCGATCATCATGGATGACGAGGACGAAGAAGATGGAGATGCAGATGCAGAAATGTCACAACTAATGGGGGGAGGAGCAGGTGGAGGCGTTGTTGTTCCTTCTGGTGGTATAATGGGTAGTATAGGAGGTGGTATAGCAATAGCGGAAGCAGGTTCAGGTGGAACATCTTCAGAGGCTGGAGGTGCAGCGTCTTCATCTACATCAAGTTGCTCCACGTCGATGGATGTAACTCCAGGAGCTGCCAGTGTTGGAGTTGCTGGTGGTGCTATACAACCTCCGAGGCAACGACCGCCTCGCGTCGACCTCCTTGATCGCCTAACGCCTCCGACTTCTGGTGACCAGGTAGTGGCTCACCATCACGACCACTTACAAGCACCAGGTCCGCACAAGGAGCACATTAGCTTGAATCCAGGATGTGCCACTACTTCGTCGTCTTCGAGCACCGTTACACCGCGACAAAGCGTGCAGCTGTGCCAGTTCCCAGTAGGGACGATGGATCACTCGAAATTGCTGGGACACTTGGAGTCGAACGCAGCGCGAGATCGAGACGACGTCAGTACGGAGCAAGTGGAGTTGAGCACTGAACAGGCAGAACTGGAAGACCAAGATGATAATGACCAGGGTGTAGCACCAGGAGGAGCTTCATCTAGCGCGAATGAAGACACCAGCGATCATGATAAGAAAACAGACGTTGGTGCGAAAATGGATGATGTGGTCGTGGTACCTCCACCAGAAGTGGTGCATGAGATAGGCCTACACCTTCCTGGACTGCCGCAGCGCAAGAATGGGACAGATGGAACCATGTCGAGGACGAACTCCATGCGCATCGAAGAAATCTCGCTTACTTCACCTACCAGAGCGCCCCCCGCGTCGGATTTCACTGCAGAAGAGCTAGCCGCGCGTATCATGAATCCTCCTGGTTCGTCATCGTCAGGTACAGCTTCTTCTTCCTCAACATCAGGAGGTACTACTAGCAGCGTCCCAGTGGTGCAACCCTTTCCTCCACTTTCCAACAATGGTCCGACAGCAACTCCAGTGTTCAATTTCAACACTATGTCTGCTGGCATGGGCATGTTATCCTCGACGACTGCTACAGCGCCGGGACCTACGAGTAGTACAACGATGCCAGTCGTGATGTACAATCCGGCCACGGGAACGAGTATTGTGAACCAGGTCGCTGTACCTGCTGCTAGTCCGATTCTGAATCTAGGACAGTGTCGAGGGCCTCTGGAGCAATTACATCCTGCTTTTTCGAAAAGGTTGCGTGCCGGGACTAGCACGACGACTGCGGAAGTCGAATCTTTGATTTTGGAGAAGGGACCGAGGAAAAGGAAAAAGTACTACTCCTGTTTGTGTCACATAGGCTGTAGATCCTGGCTATTCATGTTGTAGTAATGTTGGTAATGGTATACAATTCCAGAAGATTCTTTCATGTTGATCATGAGTTCAAAAGGTCATCGTCAATCATGTACTTGTTACCAACTGCCTGTAATAAATACATTGAGTTTTCAAAATTGACAGGGTTTCTCATGGCAATACGCGACACGGACGCGAGAACTTGCGGAATAGGGCACCGCGTGTTGGTACTACTTATTTGTTGATCGCAACGTTGCATACTAAACCGTACCTTTTTCTTGACGCTAGAAGAGATCAAGAAGCATTCACGTATATTTTTCGTAATTCCTGAGTAAGCTCCGATGAAGGAACCTTTCCATCGAACTAACCCACAGACGGCAGCGACCCAGCGGCAGCAGAGACACGAGTCCAGACACGAAATGCACAGATAAAGCACTTCAAGGATACGAGAATTTACGTCCGCCTCACAGAACTATCAGCGATGGATACTACTGGCAGGCCAGAGACTCCGAAAGTCTCTGTCACCGATCCGAGAAGACATTGGAAGTATCTATTAGAGACAAAAAGCTTCACTGTGATCCTAGTGCATGCAGTATAGATTAGGAAGAAAATAGTACTGATAGTGATATTCCGTTTTTTACAAAGAAACCTTTGTTTTGACACTTTCCATCATGACCTCTACTTTCTGCCGCAGTTGACGAAGAAAGATTCACAAGAAATAAATAATAACGAAGAATTTTGAGGCACTTCTGTGTCCTTGATATTGTTTAGTCTCCCAGATAGTACATGTAGATGTAAGACTATGTGAGACTCATGCCATGCCCACACCACAGAGCCCAATACGAAAATTGGCGAAAAGCAGCTGTGGACTTTGTCGTCGAGCGCGATCCCGAGTACAAGCACGCGAACGAGGAAGAGGACATGCCCTCAGTGGCGGATGAACCGGATGAGTGACAGTGATACAAAACGTGCTCTTGTTACTTGCTCCATTATCTATACACAACATTTTTAACTACTTTTTTCACGATCAACAATCTTCACCAGTTATTTGAACTCTTCAGCAAAGAAAATATTAACACTATCTACTTTCTACTACAAATTTAACAGGGAAATTGATTATATCTTGTTCACAAAGGCTATGGCTTATTACACTAAGAAATATACATCCATCTACGAACTTCAAAAGTTTCTGTCTTACGAAGCTGCAATTCTTCTCTGTTGGTCGGCTAGAGTGGTTGGACTAGAAATGGTTAAAATACCTTAATTTCTACCAATACCTCCACCTCTTCGAGCCACTGACAGAGTCAGAGTGAACAAGGGTTCATTTTCTTGTGAAGTGTATGATATTTTTGAAACAAACCTATAATGGGAGCATCTCAAAGTAGATGGCTTTCTTGTCTTATATGATCGTATCGGCGCTGTCTTATTATAACGTTAACGCTATTTCCTTTCAATTATGAACAAATATTACTGATTTCAAACTATGTCTTCCAGATTCAGAGGACGCAAAGTATTCTTCAATAAATATCATATCTATAATCTTCAAGACTTTTTTTGACCGACTTCTTCGACGAGGAGCATTGTTAATATGCTATTACCCGTGGGTCGTGGATTAGTATGTTGTTGGGTAAGTGCTGGGATCTCGCGACGGCAGCGCGAGCAGTAGTTGAGTCTACTGAAAATCAAAATTTGACCTCCATAACAGGGATGAAAATCAGTGCACTTCCCTAGTATATGATTGAGCATTCAGACTATTGATGCAGATGCAGTTCTTATAGATGTCGTGATAGGTAATATGAGTTGTCGTAAAACACGAAATGCACAAAAGATAAGCAGACAGGTGAATTGGCAGTCAAACAGAATGAGGGGAGGTGGAATTGATAGATTCAGCGCGCACAGTACTAATCTCCGACGGACTTTCTACTTTCCAAAATTAACACGCAGGCCTTAGCTTACATTTAGATGAATTAAAATTTCATCAAGTTCAAGATGCAGGTTTGGAAGTTACTTAGTTTGTTGTGGTATCTATGATAATGGTACTACGACGAGTTACAGTTAAATCCTTTCGGCGAAGCGACTGACTCAACAGACGGAACGTCGGAAACACAGCTATTGCTTGGTACACTAATTTGGTTGTTTTTGTCTGAGGTTCATCAATCATCATGCTTTGTAAGTCGTATTTTTTAGTAACAGTACTTCTAGCAGAACATGATGATGATAATATTGTAAAAAACACTTACTTCTAGTCGGACACGAGGGCCACCATTTTTATGATGTAACAAAAGCATGCAGCTAGCGCTACGTAACTCTCAAGGCTTTGTCCGTGTATATCACCTTTTCGTTATTTGTCGTGAACAATCAATATCAACGTAAAACGATTGAAATTGATGCATGGGAACTCTTCTTCTATCTCTGTTATCTATCCTGTATACTACGCCTAGGAAAATGTTCGCAACCTCCTGCTTCCTTGTTGCCGCTGTAATTGTACTACTCTTCTCCTAATTAAAAAAGTCCTCCCCGCGCCCGCCACACGCATAAAAATCAACGTTTCGAACTGCCTAGAGGATCATTACGACCTCGATTCCCTCAACAAACGATATTCGTCCATACAACAACTGCCTATTATACCATTGAATAAATTCAGAACTAAACACCTTTCCACTACAGCACAGTAACCACCTATAAGCTTTTTCTTGGTAAAAAATCCAACTATCGTTGTAATCATCGATCGATTTCCAAGTCAGTTTCTTATCTCCTTCTTCGTCTTTGCTCTCAGCATCTCTCGGGAAAAATAAGGATGTTGAACGTTGGTTTATCCATTTTTTATGAGTTTACGTTGGTTTACAGTCAGGAGAGTTAGTTACTAGTATTAGACTGAATAGATGAGTTGTCGCAGCCAGTCGCGTCGTCGTATATTTTGATAGATATAGCAGAACCACAACTAAATTATAGCTTCTATGACAGACGGGGCTATAATAAGGACAATAAATAAGCACATTTTTCGATGTCTTTCCACATCAGAAACCATTCCATTAAAACGTACACGCTCTTGTAACAAATAAGAGTTGTCTTCAAGAACAAACGGTACAGGATTATGGTGCGTGGACCCGGTGAAGAGGATTCCTGTAGAACAAGAAGATCTTGAGTGACGTGTGTTCTATGACGACTCCGCCATGATAGCATTGACTGAGAGAAGATGAGAGCTCTAGTACTAAAACAAGGACATAATTGAGATGTTTGAAGTTAGAGGAACATAAAGATAATAATATGTAGTTAAAGGTGCGTAGATTCGGACCACCGCGTATCGCCACTTGAAGATTGATTGATTGCGTAGGCGACAATAAAACTTATGAATGCTTCACTACAGTTTCACCTATCAACTACTCAACATTGACAGCTTGTCTCTTTCATGTTCTTCATGATATCCCATGCACCTACAACCACAATTTCACAATTTCTATTCAATTTTTCATCCTCCACTTTTTTTACTTAGAAGATAGATTTGAATTCTAAATTCTCTCTGACTCCGACTCGAAGAGATACAATGTCTTCCACCAAACCACGTTCCGTCTCCCAAAGCCGCACAGTGGAGGACTTGCGCCGCTGCGTAGCTACTCTTTGGACCAGAGATCTCGTCGCACCTTCGTCCAAAAAGGCTTCAAAGGGTCGAGATACAACACATCAAAATGCAAGTTCCTCTACAGGACCGAGCACTTCATCAGAAGTAACCCTCGACGGCGAATCTCTAACCTTGGAGCAACTGTTACTCCTAGGTGAGCCAAGCACGAAAATTTTGGTGTCGCAAGACGCGGTTGATCGGATGCGACGGTCGAGGAAAGTCATCACGGATAGCATGGACAGTAAACGGGTGGTGTATGGCATTAACACTGGTTTTGGTCGATTATCGAGTAAAGTGGTAGATTTGACGCAACTAGCTGAACTGCAGGTAAACCTGATCAGATCGCATGCAACGGGCGTTGGAGCAGCAATACCGAACAACCAAGCCAAGAGAGTGATGGCCTTGCGAATCAACACGTTGCTGAAAGGCTGTTCTGGGGTGTCAGAGGATACGTTTACAAAACTGGTACTTACCTCCTTTGTACTTTAATACAAGTCCTCCAGCTAATCCCATTCCCTCCAACCAACTTCCTCTCGTTTTAATCCATGGCTTTTAGAGCAAGGCTTAGCTTACTCTGCGACCTACAATCTAGTCCTCTCATCATTAATAAGTGCAACTTTGGACAGAGGTCTACAAACATTATCATGTCTAGTCTTGTAGTACTAGTACAACTACCGTGGTAATATGATCTGTCCATCTTTTTATAGATAAAAACTATATCTACCGAATTATCCCAGCACTAAAAAACCCTCCACGACACACCAGGTAGCCTTTTTCAACAGTGGCTTGATCCCTTACGTTCGCGCACAAGGAACCGTCGGCGCAAGTGGCGACTTAGTCCCACTAGCTCATATCGCCCTGAATGTGATCGGCGAAGGACAGTGTTATTCGCCCAAAATACAATCTTTCGTGCCCGTAACAGACGCACTCCTCCGCGAATACAACCTGACTCGCGCCACATTGCAAGCTAAAGACGGCTTAGCCCTGATCAACGGAACGCAATTTATCTGCGGCGTAGGTGCAGAGGCGGTTGGGAATGCCGTGCGAGTCCTGCAAGCATCGCACATCGCTGCAGCAGTCACTCTCACCGCCTTACAGGGACATCCAGAGGCATACGACGCTCAAATCCATTCAGTGCGTGGCCATCCAGGTCAAATCGCCTCAGCAGCGTTGATGCGAGCTTTCTTGCCGCCAGGCTGCATCAAGGATCCTAACCGGTTTGATTGTCAAGACCCCTACAGTCTCCGCTGTCTGCCTCAAGTGCATGGGCCAGTGGTTGAGAACGTGGAAAGAATAAAACGAGAATTAGAGATCGAAATAAACGCTGCAACGGATAATCCGTTGGTATAGGACTACTATATATGGTCTTGTTATGCTTTTTGTGATAGAAAATTATCAATGCTCGACGTAGTTTGGTTTTGATAAACGAACAACTAGATCGATAATATTAACCGATCGCACGACACTGATACAGATACACGACCCTCACCTAACAAGAACGACACACTCACTCTTCCATTCAGATCTTCGGCGATACGCAGCGGATGATATCGGGTGGAAACTTTCATGCGGAATATGTTGCGAAGGCACTGGATTGTTTGGCAATTTATGTGCACGAACTATCCTCTATCTCGTATTCCCGTTTGATGCGAGTTCTGAACCCACACAAGAACAACGACAGCCTTCCGACGTTTCTGATTCGGAGTGCCGGTCTTAGCTCTGGGTTCATGACCTGGGAAAACGTGTCCGCAAGCTTAGTGTCGGAGAACAAGGTAAGACGACTTACAATTTCTATTCTTGCATCAAGTTGGCCTAGAAGTGATGAAGATCAGAGTAGAGATAGAGTAGAGATAGATGTTGTAGAGTACGATCATTTTTAGCTTCCTTGACAAGGTGGAATAGACAAGTTGTTTATTTCCTCCAGGACCGACTTCCCCAGGTCCTCTGCCATCCGTCGTCAGTCGACTCCCTTTCTACCTGTGCAGACAAGGAGGACCACGTGAGTATGGGAGGAATGAGTGCGAGAAAAGCAGTGCAAGTCTCTGAGAATGTGGCGAAATGCATCACGATAGAACTGATGGCTGGCATTCAAGCCCTGTATTTGCTGACGGACGGCGAAGGAGGTTATGAATAATGGATCGAAGTGAGTACTTGATTAGAGTGTCCACGAACTTCAAAGTACTTAGGTGCATTTACATACTATCTACAATGATCATCATGAAGTTGTTATCAAAAAGAAAAACAAAATTATCTTCTGAACATCAACATCTTCTTCTTTTTATCCACCCCTCTAACACCCAAGCCCAATCAGACTTCCACCGATGGTCCAATGCGTTTTCGAGTTTTGCAAACCGGATTTCGCGAAGTTAGAGAGCGATCGCTATTTGGTACCGGAGTTCGATCGTCTGTATCAGAAGGTGATATCCGGAGAGCTTTTCGACCATATCGCTCCGATGCTGCCATCGCAGAGCGATGCTGAGGAAGGAACTGGCGTAGGTGCTGCTGGAGGAAAGCAGGCTAAACTTTAGCGAAGAAACTCTAGATCTAGATGAACTCGAACTTGTGAATCAATTTTTGTATTTGTCGTGCAGAAGAAGAAGATGGAGCCTATTGATTTTTTGATAACATGAAGATCAACATAGAGGACGTTCATGAACAAGTTGCTCATCCTATAGTCGTACATAGTCAAAAAATACGCAATTTGCATAGCGTTTGTGTACAAAAGTGTTAATGACAAGTCAGTTAAATATGAGGTACTTACTGGTGCTTTGTAAAGGACATATCGCTAACGCTATCGCGTAGGTACAACTTATTTTTATATTTTTCTATCATCTTGATCTTCATCAAGAACTACAGATGTTGAGCAGATATTGAGGTTTTGGTGCAGAGCTTGTGCTCTTTCTTTTGAAAAGTTGTGTACAGGTAATTTTTGTTAGTTTTTGAGTTTTTGAAATAGCACCTATTGATTGCTGCTACCATTCTCGTGCAAGTACTTCAACATATTAGAGTGAGATAGCAACTTCTTAGCCGAGCAACGGAAAAGAGTATACAGGAATGATATGATAGCTGATTTATTTGAACAGTGTGATCGCTCAGAAATGCAGATGTTGTAAAATCCTATCACTGAAGTTAATAGCTTTCGAAGCTCAACGAACGCTAACTTTTAACAAAAACCTGAATTCGCTACCACTTATTTAGAAAGATCATGATTGAATAATCTACTACTTCTACTTGTACAAGAACATCAACGAACTACTCACTCATACTCATTTCTGAGTGGTTTTTTTAGGAACCCCATCCCCAAGCGGAACCTTATGGCTGTCCTGAGTGGTTTTCCTTGTGTCATTTTAATGCAAATAGCAAGAACTCGTCTGGGAAATCTTAGGCAGCTCGCCGAATAGATTCAATTCATCAGCAAGACAACGCACCCAATACTAGAACAAACGCAATCATTACCAACACGACACTTTTTCAACAAGAAGTTGTTCGAAGAGTTACCCAGCCATTCAAGAGGCGCGCATGCGCACTTCCTCAGTTTCTGTGCCACTTCTTGTTTCCGAATTCCAACAGCGCATCAAGATCAACATGATCAGAATGCAGCGTTCTTTCAAACATTTGCTCCTGCGGCCTCAGGCCAGAAGAGCCACGGGACGATGCCTCAGGGCGTGTACAACTACGAGACTGGTGCAACGCTTCTCCTCGTCTGCCTCAGCTCCACAAGCTCACGCGAAGATCAATGAGTCCCTTTTTCCACCAAGAGACCTAGGTGGCGACATCCCACCTTCACATGAAGGAGCATCTTCTGGAGAAGTAGCTACGGATGCACGCCCACCTCCATCATCTTCATCTGGTGTAGCCACACCTCGCCTAACCGAGGAACAGTTGAAGGGAAAATCAAAGAAGTTAAAGAGATTTTACGAAACGGTGACAGCCAAGAAAGCAGAAGTCGCAGACCACGAGTCGCAGGGTGCGGGCGAAAGTCATCAACTCCTCTTAGACGACAAAGTTCTGAAATCTCCTGACCAAAATCCTCTCCGGATTCCCTCCCAGATAGTCGCCGATCTAGTCCGCAACGAATGGGACGCTCAAAAGGATTTGATTGATGCAGAGAAGATGCCTATTCACACGTTGCTGTGCACAGCGGTCGATCAAATGTGGAGTGCGGAACAAAGGAAAGACGAAATCCAGCGTCAATTGTTGAAATTCTTAGAGACAGATACACTGTGCTTTGTGGGAACGAGCAGTACGAATACGCCGGAAGCATTGTTAAGATGATGTAAATAGGTACTAAGTCGTACTTCTAAAAAATGTTGTAGACGTGGCTCAACACTTACATAGTTGTACAACAATGTAATATTTATAATTCTCTACTTACAACGAACTAGTTCTTATAATTACTCTTTTGCATCTTCTTCTTCAGATCTACCTAAAAATTCCATTTTTGAAAAATTTCCCTTCTAATTGCTGAAAAAAAGCAAGAAGAGCTGTGGGGCCCAGTTCGGGAGCGCTTTTGCTCATCTTTCGGCGTAGAGCTGAATACCACCGCAGGCTCAGCCTCGTTTTTGCGACTTGAGACCCATCCTGAGGCAACGTTCACGAAAATCCACAAGGTCCTAGAAACTATGTCTCCGTGGCGACTTACCGCAGTGTCACTCGCCACACAACAACTAAAGTCTTTGATTCTGGCCATGGACTTGCTGGTTGGCGGTGAAGGTTCTCGAACGGAATCGAAGAGTGCTCCTTCGGCAGAGAGTGGCGATGAAAAATTAAGGGTAGGTTAAAGGTGCTTTTCTTACCGCTTTTTATGCCTCTCTCCCTTAGGATGAGAAAGGCATAACTACAAGCGGCGTAAGCGAGCACCGAAAACCTACCTCTAAAAAAACATGTTGCACGAGAGCAAGCAGGAGAACGGCTTCATCAGTTTGCAGCAACGATGACACCAAACAAAACTTCTGCTACGATGTCACCAAAAGGCCACATCAGAGCCTCTAGTACCTGTACTACCGCTTCGACCAAGACCGGTGAACTACAAGCCCTTCACGCATCACCAGCGACCACCCACGAAGACCTTTGCGCTGTCAAAAAAGCGATTGATTTGAGTATGCTAGAAGAACAGCATCAGAGAGATTTTTGGGGTAGTGATGACGAAAGTTTCGCACGTGGACGAGCTGAGATGGAAAAATGGATCCTTTCGTGTAGGCTTTTCGCGAAGTATATGCCAGCTTGAACTTCATCAGAATACATGACTGTAGTTGAAGATCTACTTGATCATGTGGTGATGAATAAGAAAGAAAGGACGCATACGCACACTTCTGTTAGTCTTGTGAACAAGTAGTGAAAATTAAGAAAGAACTACACCATGATCCAGTGAAGAATGCTGGTGGATTCTAAAAAATAAAATGATGATTCTCTCTTATGTCCTGTGGTCATGACGTCATTGAAGACGTTTTTGTCGACCGCGTGTTCCACTTTTTACCTGCTTGTCAGGCACGAATTCAAAGCTTTTGTTCGGCAAATGGTGGCGACGAGCGATAATCAAAAAATGATTCGTCCTTTGTGATGATAGAAATCAGGTGAAAGAAATCAACGCTTGCATTCCTGTGACCTCAATTGCAGCTGCGTGTTCCGCTTTATTTTACCACGACTTCTTTTGTTTTCTTTTGCTTACTTTTGGAATTCAAATTTGAATTATCAGCATCAAAGAGAGCAGCTGCACCAGGCCTAGACTTGCCACTGTCAACATTCTTGAATAACATTTTTTTTGTCAGTGGACAAGGTGCATCTCGAGTGTCCTTTCCTTGTTTTTAGTGTTAATACAAGACCTTAATGAAGTTTTGTCCATTTTGATAGACGACTGAACTTACTTAGTAGATTCTATTCTTTGGCTCATTGCAAGCACACTCAACACTAAGAATCCATTTCTTCTGCTAAGAATTTATCTTCTTTCCCACGACTTCATCCCTGCTATACCTTGAGCAGAAAACTAGTCATTTTACCAACACAAGTCTTGAACACGTTATCCTTTCCTTGCCTCTAGCTAAGAGGCACCTCAACTGACACAAGATGAATCCGGAATACGACTATCTGTTTAAGCTTCTCCTGATAGGAGACTCAGGTGTCGGGAAGAGTTGTCTGCTTTTGCGATTTGCCGATGACACCTACACCCAATCTTACATCTCCACGATTGGTGTCGATTTCAAGATCCGAACAATCGATTTGGAAGGCAAGACAGTGAAGCTCCAGATCGTACTTTCTATACTGTCGGCTAAAGCGTCATTATATTGGAATTTGACCCATAGTAGAGATAGAAATAGATCTGCAACATCAAGAATATCAACAAAATCTCAAAAATTTTCGAACATTGACATAATAATTCCTGGAAAACCCATTTGCTTGCTTCGTCCTCACAAAAATCACCCACACTGACTCCTCTCTGCATCAAATTCAAACAAACCAAAACCCAAACAAACAGTGGGACACGGCAGGGCAGGAACGATTCCGCACAATTACTAGCTCATATTATAGAGGAGCACACGGCATTATTATCGTGTACGATGTCACGGATAGGGACAGCTTCGAAAACGTGAAACACTGGATCCAGGAGATCGATAAATATGCGGCAGATGGCGTTAAGAAGTTGCTGGTATGGATTTTTTACGATTTTGAATCGGATTTTTTACGATTTTGACGACGCAAGGATGCGTCATTGGAACAGTAGCATGCTTATAGCATGTCGTAATAGATGTTCAAATACAACTTACTTTGTTTTTCATCACTTTATTTACTTCCTACTAACACCTGCTGCTCTTACAAGAATATTATCTTCGAGGAATCCCCCTCACACTACTGATTCTACTACATCAGGTCGGCAACAAGTGCGATTTGGCCAGTAAAAAAGTTGTGTCCTACGACGAAGCGAAGGAATTAGCAGACTCTTTGGGTATCGGCTTCATGGAAACTAGTGCCAAGAACAGCCATAATGTGGAGCAATCTTTTAGTATGATGGCTGCGGAGATCAAACAAAAAATCGCGACACAGCCCAAATCCCTTGGTGCCGCAGGTGGAGTGCCGCTCGGACCAGGTGGCGTTACACCGGGCAACCCAGTGGGCGGCGGATGCTGCAACTAGAAGGACCACAGGCTTCTGGCACTTGTCTAAGTTCTTGTAGTGGTGTCGAAACATCTAGTTGTAGGCGTAGTCGTGCTGTTACAACTTCCAGTTCCATCTCTTTAGAAGAACCAGAAGTACTAGATCATCAAGTTGTAAGGACGACGAACAGCAGAACTATTACTACCACCGGTCATCAACAAAGTAGAGCACCAAGAGATGCGGGCACGACGAAGTCAGCTACTTAGTATAATTTGCTGTTCTCTCCTCGTATCTACAACATGTATATCAACTATTGTAATTTTTTCTGACAAATTTATTGACAACTACTACAGTACTTTTCCTTGAAGATTCAGATAAGTATTGGTTAATATCATTTCATTTTCATTTGACTTTTCACAATGGCAAACAATCATTAGGACAAGAGAAGTATCTAAATTGGCATCATGATGTAGTACTGTGAACAACGTTGATGAACAGGACGGACAGAGGCCTCTCCACCCTTTGCCTTTGCTCGTGAGTAGGGAATTGCGCCAGCTGATTCGCACGAAAATTAATTAAGTCACAACACAACTACAACTAGTTTTTGTTGATGTTTTTTGATGCAGCAGTCAGTTCGTTGATGTTGAATGTCTGTGATGAAGAGATGAAGCTCCTCAAGACTATGTGCTGACTAGTCGTTCTTTTTTAGCATACCATTCATTGACACGCCACATTGAAGGAGAACAGAGCACATCTACCTCTACCAGAAGATCCTCCTCATCGTTCTCACCGCGTTCAACATCATACTAGATGAAAGAAGTTGTTTCCTTTTTTGACCTAATCACTGACCACCTCATTCCAATGGTAACATGATGTACCTCCTAATATGTTGTGTTATCATTGGGTTTGACCTTCACAAACCCATGTAGTTGACCCCTTTCACGACGACCTCGTTAACTTCGACACACAAAGCATCGCAGGAGCCACAGAGTATGTATGATTATGCATGCTTCTGTCGGCCGAGTTTTCTGTTCATGTTCTGCTAGATCGGGACTACTTTGATGAATAAGTAAATTAAAGTCATTGTAGTTTTGCCTCTTTTTTCCCTCCGTTGGCTAAGACGGTCGTCTTTTGAAGTAGTGCGTGATTTACTACTTCCCGCAACCGCAAAAATGATCAACTACCTTTGATCCGCTTTCGCGACGTGATCTGGATCCGCTCATATAATCTACAAAGATCTCAACCTCTGATCAAGTTGTACCAAGTTCCGGAGACGGGAGGTCATCATGGTCAAATTATAATTATAATTATGTTCCTCTCCTTCCTGTTCCTCGTTGAGGATGAATTGCGCATGTACAACATCTTGTTCGTGGAGGTGGTGGAAAAATGTTGCTCTTCCCGAACGAGTCGAAGAAGTTGTGAAGTTTTGGATGCATGAGCATGATCTTGTTCAATCCATCGCGGCGGGGGTATTTTTATACCAGAATAAACGAGAATATTGAAGATTCACCCGTAGTCGCGGCATTTTTCTAGTGCACAGTCGACAACTTGAACTGCATGAAAGCACTCGCAGCTGACACCAGATTGATATAAAAAAGTAAGCTATCAACAATCACCACCTCCGCCAACAGGTTCTTAAATTTTTTAGTACCCCTAGTACATGCAATTTATTTTTATCACTTTGCTTTGGTATTATTAAGTTACGCTGTTTTCATCTTGTTCTTGTAGAGTGAGATGAATCGTGAGGTTGACGAGTAAGTTTTATTCCCTTTTGAGGAATTTTTACAGCATCGCTTTGACTTTGTGTGCCTTTACTCCTTGGCTGTTCAGGATTCTTCCAACATATTATTAAAAAGGACGACACTTTACTAGATTAGCAATAGCAATAGCTGATAGAATGAGTGCTCATTTCGAGGGACAACAGGCGCAGGTAGCGACAGTGCGACCACCTTCGTTCTCCATATGGAGCATTGGCCAGGGCTGGGAAGGGACTCCTGCAGATTGGACAGACTACATCTTTCTGACCTTGGGCTTGTTTTCTCTCATCTTTTACTTGCATCAGCGAAATCCCAGTTACCTAGGAGACGGTGTTGAATTGAACGAATTGCCTGAAGGATCTACGGCAGCTGAAGAAGGGCAAGACGCAGAAGGAGAAACTGAAGGTAGTAGCAGTCGTGGTAATAAGACAGGTGGAGGAAAGGACAAGAAGGAGGTGGAAAGTGAAACGAAAAAGAAAGCTTGAAGACGCAGTTGTTTGATCCTCCTATGAAGACGTTCCCTGCAACTGCTTATGAAGACATTTGTTGACGTCGCTTCAACCTTTTAGATCTCGCTGTGTGTTTTACAGAGCTGTTGCTTCGAGTCGCGGGCGAAGGCGAAAACCCCAAAGTTTTTAACAAAAAGTTGAATGGTCTTACGCATACGCAAAAAAAAAAAAAATGATAAGAAAAATGAAGGACGATATCCGGGACACACACATGAGGACATTATAAAAAGAAAAAAAGAAGTTTAAGCCGACTACATGCATCAAAAGAGCAGATTGCACATCTACTTAAAAAGTTCAAATTGAAAGTAGCCACAAGGGTCACCACGTGTGAAGATCGTTTATGATCTATCTTCAATAACTTCTAGAGCTGGAGGAGGGAGAAAGAAAACAGAATGGGGACCCCTGACGAAGGCGAGCTTTTTGCAACGAAGGAGGCTGGGCCACGGTCATCTCCTTCAGCCTCTGCTGGAGCAGACGAGAAGCCGACGCAAACAGTTTCTTCTGCAGATGGAAGAGGAAGCACAACTGCTACTGCAGCATCTTCGAATCCTCAAGGCGCAAAGAAGTCCACAAACCCGTTTTCACCAAGACCCTCCCCTCCTGCGGTCAGCCGTCTCGAAGTTGATACCGATGCGACCTCTGGTAACATACAAGCACCTCCATTACCTGAGCAAGCTCAACCTACGTCCCCTTCTTCGACATCAAGTGTTGCATCCATCCTCAAGACCGGACTTATCTCTTGCTCGCAGCAGATCTCCCAGATGATGAATCAAGGCACGACAAACGCTCCTGTGTTTTCCCCGACATCCAGGTCGCGATTTTCCCTCAACAGTACGACTACATCAACGTCTAGTACGTCGACTACAGCCACAAAAATAAATATGTCTACCGCATCAACATCAACTACAACAACAACCACGACTGGAGATGTGAGTAGAGTGTCAGCTCCAGGACCACCTAGTACAAATCCGTTTACATCAGCATCAATATCGGGACCTACAAGAAATAACACAACCTCCTCCACTAAAGTGGAAGAAGGTCGTGCACACGTCGGAGGTAGAAAAAAAATAATGGGTGAAGGTGAAGGATTTAATTTTAACCTCCCTCAGTTCGGGACTAGTCCGTCAGACGATGTTGCCTCACCTCCTACGAGACCTGCACGAGAACAATCGCGCTTTATTGTGCAACACCCACCTCGTGACGCGTCAACTGCAACCTGGAGCGATACTTCGGATGAGCAACAAACTGCAAAGATCAACGCTACAACCATGATCAATGAGAATAGAAGCAAACTACTTGGAGAACCTACTCCAGCTTCTGCTTCTTCAGCATCAGCTGTTCCACCTGTAGCTCCGCCAGCTTTTGGTTCAAAGAAGTCTGAAACTGTTAACATCCGCAGTAACCCTTTTCTGCAAGCCGATGCAAAAGCAAAACAAGCTACAAGTACAACAGGAACAGGAGTTGCAAATACAGGAGGATCATCTCCCTCTAGTACGAATGTGCAGCCTTCTGCTTCGGGAATGCCTTCTTCATCTTCTTCAGGAGGCGGAAAAGGATTTGGAGTACTTCTAGCTACCTCCGCGACGACCTCTATTAAGGCTAGAGGAAATCCATCCTCACAGGCATCATCTTGGTCCCGTTTCTCAAGGGAAAAAAAACGGAAGATGCCGCTCAAAATGGGGGATTTCTTCTAGCTCTAACTCTACTACATCTTCTTCAAGTACAAGTACAATAAAAAATAAACCGGTGCCGAAAAATGCTGGTACCGGACGTAAGTTGGGGAAGTTGAATCAGTTTGACTTTATTCGGAAAGCCGAAATGGACATGCAGACGAGGCCAGCGAATTGGCGAGCGGAGAAGAACAAGACTTTGATACCTATGAGCGAGGTGGCGAAGCATAATAAGAGGCACGATGCGTGGATGGTCTTGGGCGGGAACGTCTATGACGTCACGAGTTACATGGCCTATCACCCAGGAGGAAAAAGCGAATTGATGAGAGGTACTAATACTCATCATACATAAATAATTAAATACTAGTATTAAATACTACTATTAAATACTCATCATGTACTACATGTCTGAGAACAACTACGTTGTTTTTGATCGTCGATCTGATCGAGTAGAACCGACTAGAATCCTAACATCAACAATTACACTGACAGGTACTTTCTTGTTGAATCATTGATTCTTCCATAGTTGCAGATTCACCACGCTCACAGCCACAGTCACCTCCTCACTCATCATCAGGTATAGGCACAGACGCTACCCAAATCTACAACGATGCGCACGCATGGGTTTCGTGGGATGGTATTTTGAAGTCCGAATTCCTCGGAAAAGTAAGCTACAATGCCTTCGACAACGCGGCTGCCACATCAACAAATATGGGAGGTCCAGTAAATCTTACTGGACTACCAGACAGCTGGTCTTCTTCAAATGCTTTGCAGCCACCTCCAGGCAAGGAAGGACGGATGGATAAAAGTGGTGGCAAAGGAGGGTTAATGGATAAAAGTGGTGGCAAAGGAGCAGGAGCAGGAGGCGTAATTCTAGATTCTAATTCTGGAAGAACAAGTGCTGGAACAAAAGGAGGAGATGTTCCAGTATCTGGAGCTGCGCGAAACTCTATAGGCAGTGGAAGGAAGTTACTCGTACCCCCTGGTGGTGCACCCTCATCTGGTCCTCCAAAGTGAGCGACACTTCAGATACTACCCCATATCAAAACAGACTTGTTGTCAGTGTACTACACTTTCCCTGGGTGGCCCCCTTTAACTGTTTTTCGCGTCAATGCTCTTGTCGTGCATAGATGAAGCATCAAAAACCGCAAGGCAATTTTTCAAAGCATTTTTGATCAAATCAATGTTACAATTAACAGTACTTTACTACTAGCCGAAAGTAGTGCACAGAGGTACCATGACATGACATGACAGAGCGTTTGTTCTTAAAGATGATGATGATGATGATGATGATGATGATTTTCCCTGACGATGGCACACGACTTTCTATTCGCCGAAGGTGACTGCAGATGTCAATTGGAAGTTAAACGACACAGGTCAAATCGATGTATCGACGCAAATTCATCCCAGCAGTGGAGGTCTACGGCGTGTCGGTCAGTGCCCACTGTGCCATCTCTGGGGGCCTAAGTATGAAGACGCCAACTTGTGCAAGCGCTGGCTGAGGCTAACGCCTGCCTCAATCTTCCTTCTGTGCACTTGGCAAAGTCGGTTTTGAAACCAACCAATTCTGTGCCGAAGATTGCAACTGGTGAAAGCTGTAGATGATAACTTTTAAGCCTATGTAACGAACCTCGCTTTCATACTGCACTTAATAATGTAACTGATGTGCTTTTTCACTTTCTTTTGTTCGCCCACCCGCTGTCTTTCGATTTTTTACAAACTTGCGAAAAAAGTCTCCAGGTGTGTATAAAGCTATGAAAAATGGGATTCGAGGATAAGCTAAATTGACCTGGATCACCGGTGGGAACAACGTAGAATGTAGACTGACATCACTCTTAATCTTCATGATGTCTTTTTTTTGTCCTTGACCTAGGTGAAAAAGAAAATGGACGATCCAATCGCAGAGCTAAGATCCGGACAGAAGTGTCCAAATTGTTGGATGCAGACTGAGCCCTACCACACTGCATGGAATTGTCCGCATCCACAGGTTGACGTGGAGACGCGCTTTAAGCGTTTGATCGCTGCGCAACCTAAACTATTCAGAGTGTGGCGGAGACAGTATCTGGAGTTGCAGGAAGAGGCAGACAAAATCTACGGAAAAGAAGATGACGGTAATGTCCGTATTGTGGAGAACTATGGAAGTTCCTCTACATTGTTGGAAAACTTGATTTGCCATCAAGTATCTCCGACTCCAGCATTGCTGTATCTGAAACAAAGATGGGGCAGCACCGACAAGGACAACCGCGACAGGCTCGAGCAGGTAGAGAAATTCCACAACGACATTGCTTCGTACTATTCAGGAGGATCTTCGGAGGCTTCAGATCGCGAGGATGCGCTGGAAGATCCAGCTAATGATGGCAATATTTCTCCTGCGCAGGTCTTAGACCCTCATCATCGTCGAAAAGCCGCGTTTAAAAAAGCACAAACACAAAAGCCCTTCGCCACAGAGAAGGAGCTCTTGGATTACTTTTTGGGAACAGATTTTGGAATCTTCAAGAAGGACAACGATAAGTCGGGGTCGAAAGACGATTCATCTTCATCCTCTGCTACGGGAGATACAACTGACTCCGATTCTACTATGACCGACTCTACTATGACATCTTCAGAGGATGACGCATCAACGGAGGACAATATATCTCTGATAAGGACGCCAGAAACTACCCCTAGTATCTTCAGGAGATCATCCTTATCTTCGTCTCCAAGCCCGATGACCAATATTAAAGATAAAACTGAAGAGAATGTGAATGACAATGAGAAAATAGACCAGAAGATCCAACCCCAGACGGCCTCAACATGGGAGAAGCCTTCTGCGTTTGTCGACCTCCAGGCAATCGTCGACGGCGTGCAGACGGCGCCGCCAGCACAGGAATACAGTTTTGAGGGCAGCAGCACATTGAAAATAGCTCCTCTACCGTCAAATCTCGACTCGATCGACGCTGATGATCCTGTAGCAGCGGAAGACTCGAGGAGAGAATGGTACGCCAACCTCAGTAGTGGAACATCTTCAGGTTTTGGTGCGCAACCAGACCCAGAGTCCCTGCTCAATAAAGAAAGATTAGCGTTTTTACGCGAGGATGATGATGCAATGACAAAGTTTAGAAGTGCTGCGTGTCAGGGAACAGGGACGAGGGGCACTTCCACAGAAGCCAAAGAGGGGGATGTGAAATTGAAAAAGATACCCGAAGCGCAACCACATCACGCAGCTTCCAAACCAAAGCCTGCGAAAAATGCGGCTGGGAAACTATCCCTAATGCGCGATCGAGAACAAGAAGCCGACAAAACTACGAGCAGAAAGCGATCTTCGAAAAAGGCAAAGGGCAAGAATAAACGTAGAAGAAGGAGTCGAAAGATTAAACAGGAAGCTTCTCAAGTCAAAGAGTGCTCAAAAAAACAAGAATGTTCGAAAAAGCCTGGTAAGAAGCAGAAGAGCACAGGTGCTGCACAAGAAACGACCTGTACCGAAATGGAGGTGTACGACTGGAAAAAGCGTTTTGAGTATACCTTCCCTGGACACGAGGCGCTTGATGGCTTACCCGATCGTGATTTGCGTGAGTACTTCGGTACGAAGCTTCTCAAGAGGTGGCGAAGAAGAGAGCGGGAGAAGGAGCTCGATCGGTATTTGATTGAAGGACGCTATGGCAGTAAAGGTCCGATGATTTACGGATGCAATCCGTTTCTTCGGACAGCGTCGTGGATGCATTTTCTGCAGTCGTTTGAGGAGTGCTATTGTCACAAATTTTGTAGTCACTACGACCCGTCTTTGCCGAACGTTGGCCATTTCACCGCAGACTGCCTCGCCCAACCGCGATGGTGCGGCGCTCAAGGACTCATGCTTAGTCGCGGTCACGCAGTGACACCCTGGGTTGGACCGTACACCCCCACGATCAGCAACGCGGAAGAGTCTGCGCTTACATTAAGGCTAATTTTTTTATCTGCGGAATCTGAATGAATCTCAACTACTTCATCTAGATGTTTGTTAGTTGTTCCACCTCGAGGACTTTATGTATGAGGGGTTAATTGTAGTTATTTAAAAGTTTAATTCTTATCTGCTCATGATGTAGACTAGAAGTATGTTGCTGAAGAAGAGTGAAGAGAAGAGCCGCCCCTAGAGCAGAAACTGACGGGGAAAAGGGGAACTCACTCAAGCACGCACCAGTAAAAAACCACCCCTAATTACCACTGAATTCGCACGTGAGGTGTTGCAGAAACGGCGAGTGCTCAAAATGCACGCGTTGAAGGACCTTGAGTATGACGGGAAAGAGTGTACTCATTGCACTCGTCAAGAAAACAGGCAGCTTCCTACTTACAGCGTGCCTATTTTCGTGAGGTGGATGAGTACTACACTTTTATTTCCTTTTCCCTGCTTCATATTGAGCGCGAAGGCTTTATTCTTCGATGTCCAGAATACCCGGAGCTGCGTGGCCGTCTGATCAAGGAAAGCCCCTACTTTTCGCGGTATGACTGGACACGCGGAGAAAACGAAGATGGACAGTTTGTCACAGTGCAACTCCTAGAAGTTCGCGGCGAAGCAGAGCGCTTCTTCTTCCATGACAAGTTCCTAGTGTTGAGAAGGAAGGACGTTTTTCTCGGCCCTAGGGAACGAAAATTCGCTTTGTCAACACTTGAGCTCGCAACCCGGCTCATGTGGGAAGACAAGGCAAACTTGACGCCAGAAGAACTCGAATATTACATCCTATCAAAACAGATGAAGGACCAGGACAAGAAGAAAGGTGGCGAAAAGGATGACTCAACAGAAGGAGATGCTGAGCAAGAGGGCGATGAAGATGATCACGAAGAAGAAGAAGGAGCAGCGGATGATGAAAACGAGGACACCAAAAGTAACACAAGAAGGGCTTGCGCTGTAGTTGTACAACGATCTTCCAGTGGAGATGACGTAGTTGACGATGAGTCACACAACAACTCCTTCATCTCTAATGAAGAGCAGGACTACAACCACAGCGAACAAGATGAACAAGACGACTCTTATTCAGATGACGAGGCAACATACGATAGCGAAGATGAGGAGAGTCTACTTGAAGAACGAGACTCAGAAGATGACTTGTCGGAAAGGGAGGACTATGACGTTGAAGATTCTGAGGGGCGTGACGAAGATGACGACCAGAAAAATGACAATGAAGATGTTCGCGACAACCATGATCATGATCTTCTTGATGTTGGAGGTGGTGAAGATCACACCAGTTGTACGAGTTCATCATCTGAAGAGGGGTATCGGCATGATAGTATCTTAAACAGTAGTCTGGAAGAAGTAGAAGACTATCATCGACATCAGCGTGATCGTGATGTGAATCTCAGTGCTGCCATGCGCAGTCCTGCTTCTACTTCTCACATGGAGCTGGGAGAAGGAGAAGAAGGAAAGGATCAAGACGCTCCTGCAGCAGAAGAACAAGAACATTTAGATGAAGAGCAACTCTTGCAGCTCTATGAGGCGGCAGAGGAGGCTCTTCGTCAGTGTCGCAAGGTACATAGATTAGATCGCAGTAAGAGAAGGAAACATACTAGACCACCAGTGCGGAGAAAGCTTCCTAAAGGCTGGGTGGTGCGGGAAGGGTTTCAGAAGTATACTACCGAAGACCAGTGGGAACTGGCATGGAACCCAGCTGACAGACAGTGGGACCGAGACGCGGGACGATTTAGATATCGGAGCAAAAGCGCAATAGAAACCATACTGCCGCTCAGGCAGCTTCGGCTTAAAAGTGCTGCATACACCGCCACAGTGGTTGGAGATGGGAGAGGCCTGGGTGAAGATGTTGGTGGCGCTTCTTCGTCCTCTAGAAGTAGGTCTAGACTGAGAGCGAGAGGCACTACTAGCACTAGCAGAGGTCGTCCTGGTTCCCTGCATCCCCTGCCTCCTCAAGGAAAACGGAAGATGCGCAGCAATTCGCACTTCGGGTTTCGTAAGCCGAAGATGCCCAAGTATCAATATCATCTTGATGAAGACAGGCCATTCTTTCATCCGTATCCCATCGAATTCTCGCGAGAGATGTTTCCTGTGAACATGTTGTGCGCCAACTGTGGATCCTGCAGTCATAGTGCGCGCGACTGTCTCTATACACATTTACGGCGGCTGTCAACGACAAATTCGAGTTCCAATATGGATATCGATAATAGTACTCCGAATCGCCACATGATTCTATCTAGAATTTCAATTTAATCTTTAGCGTTCCTCTAACATGAACATCTTCTAACCTCAACCTCACATGAGGGCCAAATGCCGTTTTCAATTTTTGCTTTCATCTTCTTCTAACCTCACATGAGGGCCAAATGCCCTTCTGGCGGGCTCACAAGATCTGTCGTGTCCTCGACGGGTCCTTCTCGCAGACGTATTATCTGTGGGGCAGTGCTGCCTGTGCGGGGTCCTATCTGAAACCGGAACGCGAAGCTGTCCAAGATTACATGTTCAAACCGGAAGACGAGCTTGGTCGTGAATTTTTTGGGGACGATCTTCCCGGTTGTTCGTCTGGGAACAGTGACATGGAGGACAATCATATGGCAACTGGTGATGGAGTGCGAGCGCTTGTTGTAGTCAATTATAATAATGAAAATGATAGTCACTGTCACGGAGAACTAGAGGAACAGCAAGCTGGACGACGAGGTGGAGACTTTATTTATCAGGATACTACAGGTAGCAAAATGCACCCTTTTCCGGACGTGAACAAATTTCCTTTGCACCAGCGAGCGGGATTTCGACAATTCAGTTACCTGAGACTCCGCGATGAAGATTAAGGCTTGCATTCGTATTTTGACCCCTGTAATGAAAGGTTCTTTCAGTTTCAGATCATGCACTAGTTGAATAGACGTCGATAGAGTCCTCTACTAGCTATTCTATTAACAAGACATCTGCTCGTACTTCTGGTTTCGCTCTCGTCTAAAATGGCGTCCCCGAGAGGGTAGACCTTGCTATCGACGACGCAAAGGAGGTTCGTCTGGCAAATAAACGGGCTTATCTGGTTGATAATCCAGAGGAAGACCATCAAAAAAAACGAACAGAACTTGGGATTGGGTATAGGGGCGCTAAGAGATCCGAATCCGATGATCATAAGGATGGTGGTGGTAAGGATGGTGCTCGTGCTGGCGGTGGTGGTGTTGGTGGTGGCGCGTCTAACGCTAAAGATAAAGGAGTCGAGGCTCAGCAGGCAAATGCTGAGGGTATAATGAAGAGACCAAAAAATAAAGGTGATCATGGAGATGAAGAAGGTGATGACGATGAAGTTTGGAATCCAATTCCAAATGACGATCTACTTGCTCTTGCGGATGACGGAGACAATACTGATCGAGGTGAAGATGCTGAACAAGAGGGTGGCTTTAATGAAATAAGCGCTAACGATGACCGAGACAGTGACGCTGACGAACTCGATAACAGCTTCAACACCACGTCTGATGACACTGGTGGAACAGGACCGTCTTCAACGAAACCAATTATGGGTACTACTTACCGTCAACCTATCTTTTACATTTGGTCTTTTAGTCAATGCCTTCCAAAAGATGCTGATGTTCTCTCTCAGAGATGAAGATGGGTTGCCGGTTGTACCTCTATTAAACGAGCAAAGAAAAAAGACGAAGCGGGCAAAGGAAAAGGCAAGGGAAAAGGCAACGGAAAGGGAATGGCGGGAAAGAAAAATAAGAAAGACCCTATAAATCTTAATCTTGCGAAGGCGTTTCAGGCTCCCCATAGTGACGCTGAAGACGAACCCAGTAAGATAAGGATGCGCAGGAAGAAGTTGGCAAATATGGAGGAGCAAGAGTTAAGGATCAAGAATACAATTCATTTTTACACGTCATTTCTTTTTCTACTGCCTGTTAATTCCTTCCTAGGATCATTGGGAGAAATGAAGGGAAGAACAAATGAATTGCTTTGCGCTCCTCTAACAGAGCGTGTCGATCGCATCAACTCATTGGCAAGGCAGAAGCGCAAAGAGCTTCTGAAAGCAACAGACGACAACTTGTTTGTTTGGTATGAGACGTACCTAGACACGTTCTTAGAAAACCCACACGTTCGTCCTGTCCAAGACCTTGTGTTAAGGGTTGGAAGTTGACCTCTCGATCTCTATGGGCATCTCTCTGGCTTCCTCAAGTAGGAACGCCATACACATGCGAGGCAGAGTGGTCGACTTTCAACCCCTAATGGTGCACGAAGCCGTGGATGTCGACTTGTGGAAGGCTGTGCAAAAGCACGCGGGACTACCAAAAGACCTAGTCAGGGTCGACCCTAGGACTCAAAGTTAAGACCCCTTCAGGTATAATCCATCTCTAGAAGCATCTTAGGACCTTCCTCTATGGGAAGCATCTTGGGACCTTCTCTAGGGGCTTCAGGTCATCCGTCTCCTCTATGGGAAAAACAAGCCGAGGATGGCTTTCAAGATGGATTCCCGGAGGGTGGTCTAACAAAAACTGAGACAAATTCGTCATGATAGTGATGCTGCAGATGACCTGGACGAGGACTCGGATCATAATTTTGAAGATGATGGCGCGTTATCGTGGAGTCAGATAGAAAACATTACTGCAGAACATCAACATGGCTCTTCAGGTTCAACATCGGGGTCTGGCTCCTCTGGTGGCAAAGCTATAGAAGATCTTGGGCCTCCCCAAATAGCACAAGTAGCACAACGACTTCCACCACGACGCCGCAAGGGCCGTCGGGCTGCTTTCGATGCTAGCGACGACGCCAGCTCAGACTCAGACGAGGATATTGATAGCAGTTCAAAGTCTGCGGTCTACTCAGCATCTTCTTCCTCCAGTGGTGAACTCTATGATAAAAACAACAAACCTAAAGGTCGTGAACGTCGAAACGGTGCTGGTGGACTAGGCGGTCGTGGAAAAGAAGCAGATGAGGAAATCTCAGACGAGGATAACGAGTCACTTGGTGCAGAGATGACGAGAGAGCAAAGGGCCTTGAGAACGTCTACGGAACCTTTGCTCTTTCTCCCACGAATTACCCGAGATTTGGAACGCAAAAATAATCATCACACGCAGATCGAACGAGCGCTACCACAGGAGACATGCATTTAGGCAAAAAATCATCAACATGATCATGACACACATTCCAGAATCTTCTTGTTTCCGTCCTTCACTTACTCCACGACGTCCTTCTAGGTTTTAGCTACTCATCCTTGTTCTCGTTGATGTTGGTCTGGTAGAGAGATTTTTGGGTAAGAATGACTTTCGAGGATATGGCGCTAATGTTTGACCGAGAGACTGCGAAAGGAAATCGCGGCGTTGGTTTTAAGTCAAAAAACGAATGCATCCGTTGAAGCCAACGTAGTACGTGCGGGGGGTCAGCTATGCAAGTTCGACGAGCAATTGCGAGCACGTGAGAATCCTGCAACTGACGATTATGATAAAGGGAGTCAACACCATACGTCCTCTAGAGAGCAGGCAGATCAAGGTGGAAGCGACGATGTATCACCAAAAATCGATGACAAAAAGAACAAGCTACTTATCTCTGCTTCTCTGCCAGATAGATGGATTACTCATCCTCTTAACGGCAGCATTTCTTTAGACCTGGCTATGCGCAGAGCCTTGGCTGCTGTGCGCGATGACGATGGCAAGGTTCTACCAAGAGCAAGAGAGACTAAGACAACCGTGATGATGAAAAGCACTGGAGATTTTCTCAGTAGAGGTGACGACCACAGGGACAGTCATCACAGGGACAGTCATCGTCAAGAGGAACAAAGTAACTCATCTTCTACTTCTTCGTCATCTAGCTCGTCAACTGACGATTCTTCGACGGATTCCTCTGGCGAAAGCGACGAGCTTTCTCACGATGAGGACGACTTAGAAGGGTCGACGAGTCGTGGGGACTCAGAAGGAGATTGGCTGAATAAACAACAGACTAGACAGAAAAATAACAAGCGAACCGAAGACGCAACTAAGAAGGGGGATGCTGTGATCACTAATCTGATGGATAACCTAATGGACGCACTGAATCCTGCAGATATAGAAAGACATGTACGTCGTGAAAAAGAACAAGAGGCTGCGGCAAGAAAGGCTAAAAAAGATGATGGTGGAGGAAAGGGAAATCCACGTAGGAACAAAGCTAAGATGAATCAGCATAATTTGGAGAAACTCCCCAGCATCGAGGCAGCTGCTTTCGATGAAGATGACCCAGAATGGCGTGACACAATTGCTAGACGGCTGTTCCCGGATCCTGAGGACTTTGATGAAAGTAGCATCCCATGCGGAGGAGAAGAAGACCTAATCAGACCACCTTGTCAGCCGTTTCAAGGACCAAATCCACCAGAGATCTTCCTAAAGAGACAGAACAACAAGACGGGCAAAGGGAAGAAGTCTGACTCAAAGAAGCCAGTTGCACAAAGCTGTCACGTTGACTTGGCGCTGTTGTCATCGGAAAATTCTGCCTCTCCTGGACAAGCGCCGCTCCTACCTATCTCCCCGCATGGCATGTTGGGCGAGGGGATACTAGATGATAGTGCGTTTAACCCTCCACCACGAGCCTCTACCTCCAGACCCGAAAAGAAACAGAAACGCACTGAAAAACGTCGAAACAAGCTATCTCCTGATCGTTCTGAGGAGCAAGACGCACCAAAGGAGCTGCGTACTAGTGCAGAAAACGGAAACGCAGAACGACCATCCCGTCGCCCGCGTGAAGCAAGGCATCCGCCGTCACCGCCAGTTGTAGGAGAAAATGAACTAGAAGAGGCCTCTCCAGCAGTTGAACAAGAGCAAGCCCCTCAAGAGCCTCCTGTTACTAGAAGACCACAAGAAGCACCAAAGAAGCGTGTTCTCGTCAGCAGCAAGCGTTCGACACTGCCGCCTCCAGCTTCACCTGAGCCGACCGTTCAGGTCCCCAGTCGTCCTCAACTGCCAACGCGAGTTGTTGGCCGTCCTCAACTGCCAACGCGAGTTGTTGGCCATCGCACCATACACACGCCGCTGCGAGAGCCTTTACACGATTTGAGTTCCGAGGAGGCAGGCCGGTCACCGCCTCTTGGTGCTGCATGTTTGCGTGAGCCTAATTATATTTCGTCCTCCAGAGGATCTATTGCTGAGAATACAAGTCAGGGACGAAGAGGAGGACGCGATAAGAAACGAGTCAAGAACACCACACAGCGCGATCATGTGGTCAGATCTGAAGATAGTGATGACACTTCGAGCAGGCAAGATGCGTCTACTCAGAGGAGCAGGGATGGATCTGCACTAGCTGTAGGGAGACGACTGGCGAAGACTGGAGCTCGATCGACATGTGCAGCTAGAGGACACGGGAAGCATGAGCATAGAGAAGGAGATCAGGGGCAACGTCAATCGCGTCGCCAAGTAGTACGGCGCAACATAGCAACCCCGTCTTCCAGCGAATTCGAAATTGCGCGTCGTGGGCATTCATCATCTTCTAGTGAGGGAGCTAAATGATGGAATCATGATCGCCTACTTCATGTGGGGGTCAGCTAGATATTATATCATGCGCGTGATATTTGTGGAGCAACATCACTTGATCAATTTTTGTCTTTCTTGTCATTTTCCACATCATTACTTCTACACCCAGATTGCCTCTCAATATCTTATACCTTTTTGGCCCTTATTAATGCCATTGATGATGTGAAACTTGTGTAACTCACCGCCGTGAGAATCACAAACAACTACGCGCATTGACTCATCTCAGACAAAGGCAATGCGACACATGTAATGTATTTGATGAGTGGGAAATGTGAGAGAACAAGATGACAGAGATTGGTGAGTTGTCATTCCGCAAAACGAGTCACTAAAATAGGATTTTCCTGAACTGGATTGTGCGCCGATCAATCAAACAAAAGTAGTAGGACCAGGCGGAGTTGTTTCTGTTTGTGATGTGTTTGCTATCCAAGATGCAAAGCATTACAGTTTTTAACAATACCTCCATGTTGAAAGTGAACAACACAAATACTTGACGAACCTCTACTTGAAAAAAGCAATGTCCTCTGACGTGAAGACGCTTTTAAAATTCGGAGGAGAAAGAGCAGTAGTACGAGGGGGATATCACTGCTGCTGTGCCGGATCGATAGTACGAGGTTCTTGATGGACGAGCAGCAAACGTAAAGGAAGGACAGCGAAGCCTGTGCTCCCCAAGTGCCGAACGAGGTCGTGAGTAGATCAGTACCCGACTCGGAATGCCTTTACCACCCTCAGTGCGTAGGCTAGAGGAAGCTGTCTCACAGGTTGAGCGCCTCTCACTGACAACAGCGAAGCCAGGAGACGGCTCGTCAGTTTCGGGTTCTATTATGCTCTTTGGCTTGTAGTTGTGCAAGTAATCTTTCAGTACTTTTACTTTAAGCCTGCCTACAATGATGTCGTTGACTTCGTACCATGATTGATGAGGAAGACCTCTGTCGATGAATGTAGTTTTCAACTATCTGTATCTTCACTACTAGGAAAAGGAAGTATAAGTACGCCGGTCGTGTAGTATCCACCTCTAACCTTCCCGCGGCACGTATGAAGCCAAGAACGGGTGGATCAGGCGAATCCGTGACGTCCGTATCTAGTGCCCGACTTTCAGGCGAAGATGAGTCTTCGCTTATTGCTCGTATCGACGTTCTAGAAAGAGTTACGGTGAATGACTATGACATGTTCTTGATGAGGCTTTATTATTGAACAAGTCTGCTATTAAAGTCTACTAAGTTACCTCAAGTAGAGCAAAAAAGTTATTATTGAACAAGATTTCCATATTGATGATAGATAAGAACGCGATGCGTCGGTGTGCAGTACGGAAGGAAAACATGAACCATGCTGCTCATGTTCTAAGCTGCAAATTGCTTCTAAGTAACTACCACTTACTACAGTTATTTCCTCAAGCTCTCTAAAACGTAACTCGAGGATGCCAAAGACGCCTTATCCTGTACCGAGAGTGCGAGAGCGGACAATGCAGACTTTGGATTCAGGGCACGTTTCATCTGGCTGGTCTTCCTGCTTATTCTGCAGTCAGGCAGCAGTATGATATGGTCCTCCTACACTGCTCTCCTGGACCGTCATCCATCAATTATCTACTTCTCGACTATGCTGATTGGAGCAGGAGGTACTTGTAGTTGGTGTCTCTCGAACCCCTTGATCGTAATGAATTAGAGCACTTCTAGCTCTTTCTTGACCGAATAATACTGATCTGATCCCTCGATCTACTCAGTGCACTCCTCCGGTGAACAGGAACACTCTATCTAGTTGTAACTAGTGCGTTACGCTTACGGTAGTTACCGCTTGTTGCTCTCCATGATGGCATCTTCGTTCTTTTCTTTTCTTTGATCCAAAGATCCAAAGTACCTTTTCCGAATAAGAATAAAAATCGAGACCCTTGGTCTAAAACTGATTCTTTGCGAGTAGCTTTCGAGGTAATCCTCGAAGCTGCAAGTTTTTCTTGGTTCTATAATCCTACAACAGGTAACGCCGGTGGCCAGTCGGTCGTCTACGTTGTCAGACGATTAGCACTGGGCGAGAAGGTGAGCAACTGGAAGCAAACGAAAATAGCTTTCATGCTTGCGGGAGCATTAGCCATTGTCGCCTCTTTGCGGTTTGCTATCCAACATGAAAGCACCTATTCCTGGCCGAGCTATCGAACGAACGCGGCGCTCACAGTAACGGCATTTGCTGTCATTTTGTCAGGGGCTCTCTTGGGTACTGATGAAAGTACTTATTTGCAGCCATTTATTTAACGGAGGCTCTTTTGGGTAAATATCTACTCTTAGCAGAATCCAATTATTCTGGCTACGTTTTACTAAGTCTAAGGTACTGATATAGCTTTTGTTTTGAAATATTTGCTTTATAGACTTGCATCTGAACATCAAGATATTACCTCATCAAGTAGTGCTTCTTATTTGAGATTGAGCCTAACTGCAATCATATCAACTTCAACACTCCTCAAACACTCTCCAATACATCTTAATATTCCAGGTACCGTCTTACCCCAGTTTTTGTACAAGATGCGCATCGATCCGGCACACGCTTCCGCGATGATCCAAGTCCTCATGGACATGCTCGCGCTCGGCATTGTTTGCTATGTCTGCCACGCCCTACTGGGTGATGGCGATGAAGGGCATACATCGTCACTCTTGGTTAAGATGAAGATGATGAAGATTCTTCATTTTCACAGATGAACTTTCTTGGTTTTCTTCTTAGGACACCGAAAAAGATGCACGAACGGCACAAAAGAAATGAATTAAAATGGCGTAGTTTAATTATTGCGAGCACTAACATAGGACATCACGTAGAGACGGGTCACAAGGGAAGCAACTTCGTGTTGTCCTCGTTGCTTCCAACTGAATGGACGAGTGGAATACGAAGTTTTGGGAGGATATTACTAGGCGAGGATACAGGAGCAGGAGGACCAGGACGTCACGCTCACGACCAGCATATTAGCACAACTTCTATGGCAACAGGACATCATCAGACACATCTTCATCAAACTCAGCTAAATGTTGGAGGAGTGGGAGGAATGATCGAAGCTGATGCTGGGAAAAATGCTGGGATGGATCAGAATAATCTTCCGAGTTTTCTAGAACATCAACAAGGTAGTGCTGGTGCTGCTATCATGGCAAATCATCTTGGAGGCGGCGGCGGACATCATGTACAGCAAACGTCGTTCCTTCAAGCCTTGTTGCGGGAGATGCCAGCACAACTGAGCCTATTCCCAGACCCTGAAATGCGGTAGAGAGCGTTCCTTCGTTCTTTTTGTTTCACTTTTGCTCTTCCTTGACTGGGATGAGCAGTATGAATCTAGTAGAGATCAAACTTTCACAAATGAACTTCTTTGAAATTGTAGACACGTCTTTTACTTTTTGAAGATCAATGTGCACATACACATGATACTAGCGTAATATAACACGTGAATGTACTTGTTTATCCTCTCGATATCCCGAGAATACAGCTCCAGACTACAGCTAATGCTTTTTTATCATGTTTGATCCTATTTCTTTTTAGTCATTTTTGTCCGTGGCGACCATGATGCTGATGACGCAAAACACAATATTAGGACTCCAAACACGCACGTAAATAAAGATTCCTGCACTCACTTCACAGTGACAAGAAGATGAAGATTGGAAAAGGACAGAAAATGAAAAACCTACGATTTGCTGTGGTACCTAAGTACTTTTTTTGGTATGAAAACATCCAGAAAGAGGCCCTCGCAAAGGTGAGCGAGGCGTTCTGATACCAGGGCTATTTGATTTCTACCCCAGGAAGAACTTTAAATGGCTGAGACAATACTGATAAAAAACGATGACCCCCAGGCACAACGCAGCACAAAATTAAGACATAGAGAACAGATTACATTTTTTAGAAACAAGATTCGGAGGTTTCTCATCGTAAGTCTGTCTCGCACACTACTCACCCAAAAGCGCACGACATAGAACCTCTCAAGAAACAATTTCTACTCATCCAATCAAAACAAAAAAAAAGCATCACCATCACTACGACCTGTGCTCGTCGGCCCCTCCTGCAGCGCCATTATGAGCGAATCTGGCGGATCGAAAAGCGGTTCGCAGATTGCGAACAACATCAAAGTTTTTCTCCGCCTTCGTCCTACCAGTCGGGCTTTTGTCGGCTTCAACCAGCGCGAAGATGAGGATATTGTCGAGTTCGACCTGGACCGGGGCGATCCTAATGCATTCGTCAATAACAGCAAGGCAAAGCACAAGTTCAAATTTGACGGCATATTCGGGATGGATGCGACGCAAGAAGAAGTGTTCAAGTCGGTGGCAGTGCCCGTAATAACAGATGCGCTGAGCGGGGTGAACGGAACGATATTTGCGTATGGGCAGACAGGGAGCGGAAAAACTTATACGATTTTATGGACTTCTACATGGTGATGCTGGTTTTCAATCTTTTTGATTTTTCAGGCATGCAGATGCGTAAGTACCCATATTTTTTGTAATGTTGTTGCTTGTCTTGTTGATGTAGTTGTAGGAGGGTAGTTCTTGTTGTGCGTACTTTTATTTTCTGTATCCGCCGGGAAGACGAAGATACCTCCGACTTCTGTTCAGTTTTACACGACGGAGCCCTCTTCTTCTAATCCCCACTGGTGGCTCCGAGAAATATGTCGATCGCGGTTTGATTCCTCGTACGATCAGCGAAATTTTCGACCATATCCGAAAAGACGGCAAATCCAGACACCAATGCTTTATCTCGTACTTGGAGATCTACAACAACTTTGGCTACGATTTGCTAAGTCGTGACGAAAACGCAACAAAGTTAGAGGAACTACCAAAAGTCAGTCTCCGGGAAGATGAAGATGGGAATATGCATCTGAAAAATTTGTCAGTCAATGTGGCGAATACAGAGGAAGACGCATTAAACTTGCTGTTTTTGGGAGATACAAATCGGGTATTGTTCTTAACTTCTCCATTCATCTATCAGCCACATCTTCTCCAACCACTAGTAACCCAATCTTCTTCGCATTTTTAGTTGTTTAGCAACTACGTCCTCGTTGCCGCTTTCAACACTTTTTTTCAAAAGATTCATAACTTCTATTAATCTGTGATTCATCACATGATCTATTACTCTTCACAGCCGCGTCCTTCCACCCAACACCAGGTAGTCGCAGAAACGCCAATGAATGATGCATCTACACGATCGCATTGCATCTTCATCGTATGGATTCAATCTAGTGAGCACGGCAGCGACACTGTTCGAAGGTCCAAGATACATTTGGTGGATTTGGCAGGATCAGAGCGTGTGTCGAAAACGGGTGTGGATGGAAAACTGTTGGCGTATTTTTTACTTGCCCTGCTTCGTTTCAAAAACAAAATCTTAATCTTGTATCACAATCACGATCGAGTTGTTTGAATGTTGATGGTGGAGAAAACTACAATCATGTACTAGTACTATGAATGTTTTTCGATCCTCTTTCTCCTATTTTCTTGTGAAACAACATCAACAAGAACATCTGTCTCCAACTCCAACGACTACACCCAAACAACATCACAGGGAAGCAAAGTACATCAACATTTCCCTGCACTTTTTGGAACAAGTGATAGTAGCTCTGCAGGAGCGTGCGAATGGAGGGCGTAGCCATGTGCCCTATCGTTAAGGCTTCCCTTCATCCATTTTCGGAAGCATCCTCAGTCAAGAGGGTTCTCAAGGAGAAAAAGCATCCGGGATGCATCTTGAGACGGATTAGGGTGAGCGCTAATATCGAAATAGTATGATGACTTCAGTCTTGCGGGATAGCCTTGGCGGAAACTGTAAGACAGTGATGCTTGGCACCGTTGCATTGGAAACCAGCAATGTGGATGATTAGGGCTGGTTGATGTAATGTTTTTGGATGTTTAACACATAAGAAAGAATATACTTGATAGAAGATAGCCTTTTCTTTTTTCTACCTTCCTCTGGTCTTTGTTTTTCTAGTTCTTAGGTCTGCTCCGCCACAGATATAATTAACCGTGCCGTTACCAACATCATCGAACTACTATACTATAGATACAACTAACCTTTTATTTCCCTCTCCTCAGGTGGATGATGGGGGTCGTTCCACACTGAATCACATTCACACTGATCCATAATTCCAAAACTCCACTACTTCATATCTCTAAACCAAAAGCCTTTCAACATGCCGTTTCGCACAGCGCGTCGCTTGCATTAAGAATTCGGCAATTGTGAACGAGGAGCTAGACCCGAGTCTCATGATAAAGCGGCTAAAACGTGAAATTTAAGGGCACGAACGTTTTATAGAAGGTGCTCCTGTAGTGGCCATTTGTTTTGTCTCGTCTCTCTCCACCTAAGGGAGGACGAGAAAAGCATAAAAACAAACAGGATGAAACAGAAACACCAAGAAAACCCTACCTCTAAGAAATATTGGAATTGAAAGACCAGTTGAAACAGTATCAACAAAGCGACGAAGACCAAAATGACGAGCCACTGTCGATGGAGCAGGTGGAAAAATGCAGAAAAAATGTCACGGAATTTGTTGAGGATATACACACAGCGAATTTCTTGTTATGTCGGGAGTGAGATTGACATTTCTTTTTCTTCTTCTGAAGATGTGTAGTCAGGACTGCAGTCTTCAAGATGTCCACCAATAAGAATGTGAAAACATCATCAATCCGAGTGCTGCTAGTACAAGGACCTTCTTCTAAGTGTCGTCGGCGGTGGTCAAAAATGGATGCAAGAATGTTTCCGACAATTCCGACAGCTCGCTGTGCGTGGTGGCGGTCCTTCAGGAGGAGGTGGATCTTCAGCTAGCTCAGGACTTCCCAGTTCAGCAGGAGGAGGGCCCTCCAATGAAGCTGCAAACAAATCCTTACAGCAACAAGTGAAGCAGTTGCAGCTAGAGGTAGCACAACGAGACCAAGAGATTGGCATTTTAGTTTCGATAGTGAATCGGAATGGAGGAAGCTATGGAGGTGGTGGAGGTGGACCTCCTGGTGCTGCTGGAAATTTCCAAACCGGGGGATCATCTCCGTCCAAACCTCGAGGACATGTTGGCGGAGGTGGACAGGATGCTTCTACCTATGGCTGAAGAAGGAGAAATCTAGAGGAGAAGTTTTGTTCAACTCCCATTTCTTTCTTGTTCATTCTACTTACTTTTCATTAAAATATTGTCGTCCTTTCTGTTTTCGTGGTTTTCTTTTGCAAGACTGACTAGTACAGTCCACTGGTGCTTGATTGTCGCACATGATAGGTTGCCCTCCATCTGCTCTAACCTACGATCGCTTCTTCATCGATCGCAAATACTAGCATGCTATCGTCAAGCACCGGTGGCGGTGCGACGCCTTCAAATTCATCGCAAATTTCAGCTTCACAACAACAACTTCCTCTTGGCGCTGGTGCAGCTATGACCTCGACTAGAGCTGGAGGAGGTGGACCCGGAACCCACACTCAACAGCATCCTCTTACAGCTGCTAAGGGTACGTTTTATAGGTGCTCCTCCTGTAGTTCCCGTTAGTTCTTTTGCTTTTCTTAAAGGCAAGCCAGGGGGAAAGGAGGCATAACTAACGGGGGGAAAGGCAAAGGCATAACTAAAACTAACGGGGTAAGTAAATACGCTACCACTAAAACCACTCTACTCAACCTCTAATCCACCACCGCACCAACCAATAGCGCCCGTACCTCGAGGTCGCGAAGCGGCAGAGCTCCTGTTAGATAGAGCGAAGGCGTTTGAGGTTTTTCGGAAGAGCGTACGGAGAAACGAGTCCTTTGAGGAGAATAAAGAGCTATTGCGGAAATTCTACACAGAAGCGAAAGGTCTCGGCGAGGAAGCGAACAACGCGAGACAGAGAGCAGCGCAGACGAAAACAGCGATACAGCAATTGAGGTTGAAGAAAGCAATGAATGAAGAGGAAGTTAAGACAACAAATACTGCCCATTGTTTAAAATTGCGTCAACATGATCATATAATTGAACGAAGCTAAGACAACAAACACTGCCCATTAGAATTGCGTCAATATCATATAATAAGTTGAACGAAGTTAAGACAACGAATACTGCCCATTAGAATAGCGTCAACGTCATATAAATATAATTGAACTACGTATCCTTATCCGTGGTTCGAGACAGACGATTTGCCTTATATTTAAATGGTGCCCCAATGAATCCCTAAAGATGATCAAGAACTGATTATGTAATGTGTCCTCTCTTCTGATGAAAAAGACAATTCATTGAAAACTTCGTCGGTAGTTGTACTACTTTCGTCGGTAGTTCTAAAATTTGTGGCGAAGGAGCAGAGGCGAAAGGCCCCTTACCCCCATCAGTGGAAGAACAGGGCTTGCTGGATCAGCTGGAAAAGGACAAGAGGGTCTACTTATGGCAGTTGAGTACTGAAGATTGTTTGTTGCTCTCTCTGTTGATCACGATCACCGTCTAGTACTCTCATTATTATGGCGGTTGGTTTCTTCATGATCGTACGGTAGGAGGGAATGCGTCATCAATGAGTTGTATACAACTTCTTGTATGGATCATGAACAGACCGTTATCTTCGCTACCATGTTCTTGCCGTCAGCATCATTTTTGGTGTCATCAACATCATTTTTGATGTGAAACATCAGCATCATGGTCATTCAACTTCAACGATCTATCTTCAAGAGAATTCGTTTTCATCTTCGTATGATCTAATCCCCGGCGAAGCCACTGGTCGTCTGCGAACAGTAAAACACGATATTGAGAGGGTCCAACAAGTTCTTGAGCAGAATAAGAAGCGCCTTCAGAAAGACTTCGAAAGCTGGTTCGTTTCCCTCAGAAAGTTAAGAGACTTCTCCCGCAATTACTTCAAGAAGTGTAATAGTTCAAGGACAGGGTTACTAGTGCTAGTGTCCTGATATTTCACTGATTCTATTTCTACCTACAGGCCTTCTTCATTACGTACTAGTATGATCCATTGGTATACTACTTAATAGTTGAATACCGAATGTCAACGTTCTCTTCATCTTGCTCAAGAAGATGATACTGGTTGGTTAACTTTGATAACTACATCCCTTTTATGCATCCTTCTCTAACGAATGAAGCGACCGAGAGCTTACGGGACGTGCAATCAATTGAAGAGATGGAAAGTTTACAAGCCAGTGCTGTGCCTCCGGAAGTGAAACTAACTGGTAACGAAGCCGTCGATGAAGAGGTAAAAGGCTTTTACAAAGCTCTCAGCAAAATAGGGGGTCCTCCACCTCCAGGAGCTTGAAAGTGCCCTTATTTATTATGTTTTCTTTTGTTTTCACATCCTCGGAGTCGAGCCAGGTGCCGGAACGAGGGTTCCATGTGCAGGATCCACAACCTACCCTAACCTAACCTAACCTAGGCACTACGTAGTTGTAGCCGTTGCACACCGACGTGGGTTTATGTTTTCTTTTGTTTTCACTAGGTCGCAGTTGTAGCTGTAGGCGTAGGCGTACACTTCTACACTGCCGACGTCGGTTCATCATCATCAGATTCCGAATCATCATCACCATCATTACTTGATAGATCACTATGTTGTTTATTTTGTTTTTTCCATGCAAGTCAAAGTCTTAGTCTATTATATGTAGTTGTAGGTCTTTTAGAAGAAGGTAAAGGTACTTTCTCTATCGTCGCAAACGCAATCGCTTTTAGTATGTCTGTGCGACTTCTTGGTTGTTAACAACTCCTTGAACTCTACCTGTCCATGGGAAGAAAGACAATAGATTCTAGTACGACCACATCAAACATGAGCAAGTCAATCAGTGACGAAAGGAAATTGTTGATGAAAACCATGTGAGAACAAGAACCAATGTTGACCTGGAAATGTGTTCAATCTGTCGTCACAAAACGATCCGTGTCGAGAGCGAATACACTCTTGAGATTAACTGCTGTCTTAACTTTAACGACGAGAGAAAGATCATGTTACACTTCTGTCTGCTGTGTGTGAGGACGTCCTAACGCTGTGTGTTCTGTCTACAGCGACGAAGTGGTGGAAGCTTCGAGGTCGACGAAGTGATAGAAGAGATAAGGAAATTTTGGATGAGAAACGTTCTGTGGTCTCTGGGAACGAGCTGTTGAGAACGAGCAAAATGACTTCTGTCGAGATGAGGAATAGACTCTGTCGATTTGTCAGAGGGATAGAGAGAGATCATGCTTCTCGTTATCTGTCGAGTCAGATAGAGAGATGCTTATCTGTCGAGTCATGAGTGTTCACCTTATTTCAAAAGTATCTTTGTAATCTTCAAGAGACTGTCGTCTTCGCCTTCGTGTTGTGTGCCCTCTCCTTGAGAAGGTTAGTTGTATACTCTGCCACTCATCTATAGATCTTCAAGTCCAACAATTATTACATCTTTGACCTCCACGTCCACCATCACCTTATACATATATATTAACTAAAAATGGTTGTTCCATATATATTAACAATGTTGATGTTCGTCTACTCATTCTCCACCTTTTTACAGGCAAGTGCACATATCTGAGACTCAGAACTGGTTTCCCAAGGTTTCAATCCTTGTTTTACTAGCCGTCAACTTCCTCTTTCACCCCTTATATCGTCTCTACTTCATAGAATTAGAAGACGAGTTAGAGAGGATTACTAGTACTACACCAAAAATATAATTGTACGTCTCCCATCGTCATCAGTTTCGAAACTAGGTTCAACTTCAAGTTGTTAAAGTTTTCCTGTACTATAGGAAATATTTGGAAAGCGAATAAGAACTTCTAGCTGCTACCTAGCTACCTGGCTTCTTTCAAGAAGATTAACAAGAACCCTCTCTCCCAATTTGGTCAAAATGATGAACTTTGCGACGTTCGCGGCTTCGGCCGTTGCGGTGATCCTCAGCTTTGTGACCCTGTTCGCAGGCAACCAAATGGATGGTACTAATATTTAGATTATTTAGTAGTTCTAGTACTACCAACAACTAGAAACAACTTCTAGATATTACAGGTCTTCCTTCTTGTACTACTTGCTGCTGAAAATCCGTTCTAGACTGAGCTCCTGCTAGCTCATACTTCTACAACTTGTGCTACTAGAAGCTCTTGTGCTTTGCACCCCCTTCCCTTTTCGAAAACGATTCGCAGGCAATCAATTGGATATTACTACTCCTACTACTAGATACAACTACTTCTACTGCTAGATACTACTTCTACTCCTAGATAATTCTACTACTCGTCGTCTTCCCGGTACCCCCCTTCCCTTGACAACTTCTCTTCGGATGACCAAATAACTTCTCTTCGTTACAATCAAACGCGTCCCTTTTCGAACATGATTGTCAGGTATGGCCATGGGCGAAGTTGAGAATACCGTGAGCGTGACTATTCCGGTAGGGACAGTGAAGTCTAGCATGGTCTACGTCTTCGGTTTGCACGGGACGAAGATTACAACGACCTCGACAGGTGAGCCAGTGACGACAGTGCAAATGACGTGGGAAGACCTTGCAAAAACGGACGGAACCGGCGATGTGGACAACGTTTTCAAGAACGCCTGCCCTGCCGCTTCCCACTTGACAAATGCCACTTTGGTGCTCATGATGATCGCCGCAATTGTTTGCTCTGCCATTGCCGCTCTTGGACCCTCTGTGCCGCAAGGAGGCTTGATCGCGCTCGGCGTTGGAGGCGTCGTCGGATTCTTGTCCCTCATCGCAGCAATTGTCTATCCAGTCACTTGCCCAAATGAAATCGCATCGCTTTTTGAAGACGCTCCTAACCCCACTCCGGGGGCCTCCAAGGAGGTTTCGACATCGATTGGGGCGGCCTGGTAATGCTTGTTTGATAATAGAGTAGTTTATAGAACGGATGTAGGATGGACTTGGATGGATCGGATGGACCCCCCTGATTCTTCCGATCCTACTTGAAATGGTGGGAAACTCCATCCGTTCCATCCGATCCATCCCATTCCGGATCTGGCACCCCTATAAATTACGCATCTATCCTGGAAGACGCTACTAACCCCACTCCGGTCTTGGCATACACAAAGAAAAAACTTATCCTTATGTGACCCCGTGAAATCTGAAATCATCCACAGGGTCTTGCATTTCCTTGCGCTTATCGCCACGGTCGCTGCCGCGGTTTGCGCGTTCATGCATGTGAAGAGCCTGGGCGCTGCTCCCGCTGTCGTCCAAGGAGTTATGAAGAAGGCCGAAGGCGAGGCGGCTGCTGCGGCTGATGCCGGCAAGGAAGCTGCTGGCGAAGAGGCAGCAGCTGCGGCGGATGCCGGCAAGGAAGCTGCTGGTGAAGAGGCAGCAGCTGCGGCTGATGCAGGCAAGGAGGCTGTTGGTGAAGAGGCAGCAGCTGCAGCGGACGTTGTTGTCGAAATGCAAGAAAAGGTATAATCAGACGTAGTGAAGATAGTGCAAAGTATATTACTATCTGTAAAACCTTTGTTTTTGTTCAACAGAGGTTGTTGATTGTTCGTGTTGTGATTTTCTCGGGAGCAGAACCAAAATCGTGTAAAAATATGACTTCTAAGAGTCTCCTGCAAGTGAACTAACTCCTGTCCCAGTTCGTGTAAGTAGTAATAAACATAAAGACACTTCTTCATCTCAACACCTATTTATTAATATTACATGATAGTCAGGAGGGAAATCTTAGGCAGATGCAGATTTTTGCCGAATAGATTCGAATCATCATAGTTCACTTAGGGCAGCAGTTCAACTGGAGTTATTACGTTAATATATTTGTAAGCTCAGAAGATGATTGCGAGCTTCTACATAGATGATTTTTTTTGAGACTTCATCAACTTGAGTCGGCTTCTTATTGTTGAATGTCTCAGGAGTTGTTTCATCCTCGCTATTAGATCTAGTATGTTCTTGCGACTGCCGTAATTCAAGAAAAACAAGTAGAAATAAGTAACATAATAGGTCTACGTAATGAATTACAAGAAAATATCTAATAATTCGAATATGAAGTAGAAACAAACTGGATTGATATCTGCAGTGTTCTCTTCCATCCTATTCAAAACATCTTCACTCCGCCCCTGGTGGGGAGGGAGACAAATGCCTCCGAGAGGACAAAAACCCCGCACCTGGTGGTCCGAGATGCCGCAGCCTCTGAGAGGGAAGGCGGGGTGGCCCCATGCGGGACACAGAGACGCGCCGCAACGCTTTGCAGGAGGTGCGCATCTCTTGCGGGCGAAGCTGACGCGCGCGGGGCCTCTGCCATAAGGAGATGATGGGGCGGCGCCTACTGACGTGGCTGGTGGTGAGTCCTCCAGGGATGAAAGGAAGCGAAAGAGGGACGGCTAGCCCGGGGCGTCCCCCTCCATTGCGTGCCAGGGCTTTCGCTCTTCTGATGAGATGAGCGCAACGGCCCGGCAGCCGCGAGGGGCGCGTTGGCTTCCGTGCCTCTTGGCTTCTGGGATCCCAAGATGAGGAGAGCCACGTCCGGCTTCGCCTCGTTTCTCTCCAAAGAAAAGCAGAGACCCGAGCGGAACGGGCAAGCCCAAGGAAAAGGTGGCGCAGCTGTGAGGAGATTCCTCAGGGGGTTGTTTGGTTGGTTGGCTGGCCTGGTGTGGTTGCCTTCCCGGCCCCCCGGTCGGTGTGTGAGCCTTGGCGCGTTGGCCTCGTCGGGATTGTTCGTCCGCCTTGGCACCTTCTTCCCCCGTTGTTCTCTCTTCGCTCGGTTGTGGGCGTTCGGTCCATGTGTGTCGGCGTTGTGGAGGGTGCACCTTACCCGCGCACTGACCGCCAGCGCGTGCCCGGCCCCAAGCGAGCACACAAACTTTGTCAAAGCGCCAAGCCCGCGCTACTTTTCTGGGGCGGGTCTAATCGCTCGGCTGGGGGGTTGAGTTGAGGATGTCCTAGGCGGACCTGATCCCTTGAGGCCGTGCTCCTCTAATGAACACCTGCCACGACCGGCTCCTCTGGTGGGGTTTTCTTGCGTAAGTCTGAAACATGCGCGAGCGTGACTGCGTGCACGGCCCCCGGCTTGGCCTCGGGTTCCCCTGGAGACTGAACACGGGCAGCGCCGCAACTCTATTACACCGCGTAAGCCCCCGCATGTTGATGGGCATGGGCCCCCTTCAATACATACATAAAACAAGCCACTTATCGTCTAGGACACATTATATGGATATTATTTCCACTATGTATCGAATACCACGACTGGTGCACATATTTAGAACTAAAAGCATCTTCTTCATACCGGTGGATTCCTTCGTCGTCATTCCCCTGCCCTCGTTGCGCAGATTCTGAATGTCCTTTGAATGCCTTTCGAAGATTCGACCGGTCTTGTATTTGTTAATAGAGTTGTATAAAGACGTCGACGTAAAACCTGAATGAATTGCAAGAGCTATCTAGGATAGGGACAAACGATATTCCATTTCAGAAATCATGCATAGCCATGATGGGATAACCAACATATCCAGAACAAAAACGATATGACACAGGAAAAGATCATTCAAGATGTTGGGAGTCTTTGTTTACGCCTTGAATGAATCGACGATCAAAAAAAGAGGATGAATAGTATTCAATACAAATTGAAATTTCCTTTTCCACTGCTTCTTGATCTCACCAAGAGCTCCTGTTGTGTCGTGGAAGAATATTTATTAGTGTTCAACAACGAACTAGTGGCATTTCGTCCGTGCAGAAGGCATTCCAGCAGGGCAGGACTAGCAATCTCGTAGGTCAAGAAAATATTCATGTTTTCGAAGGATGACCTCATCACCTTCTCGTCATTTACAGTGAGTATGATCATCTTCAATAGACCACGAATGGAAATAGTTGTCGTAACTAAGACAGCACCAAGAAAATGGTGAAACTAAATCGAGATCGGCTGTCAGCAGTAGTTCTTGTGAAAATAATGAGGAGAGTGGCCCTCCAGCACCCACACTTTCTTAGGTCCCCATTCCCGATTATACCCTTTTCGAACTGAAATCATCGGTCTTGAAATCCTACACAGCAACTGCATAAAATTCAAAAATTCAAATCTTCTTCCATCGGTGAAGTCAGATGTTGCACTCTTCCTTGGTTCCATTTGCTCCACCTAGAAGTTCGAAAGTGATCGCTACCAGCGCCTGCTGAGTACAACTCTGCGCCGTTGTAACTGCTACAAACTACACTTCCTCCTATCTTCCTTTTCGGCTTCTGTAATATGCAGTTTCTCTCGAAACCTATTATATCAGGTAACGCCAGGTCGTTGGTGCCTACTTCTATAATTACAAGTATTTTTAAGATTAACTAAGTTGTACTTGTAATGTAGAAGCATTAGCATCCATATAAATTTTGTCATTAATCATTCATGATGTCGTCTTTGTGACTAACGAGAATGGTGTTGGCTTCATTTTACCTGTGGTAGGTCATTTTCAATACCCAATATGTAGATGATAATTATAATTTTTTTTTAAGACAAGACAACTGGGTATTGGGGTAAACTACGCTTATTCATTCATCAATACAATCCAAGCAAAATGTTCTTGCTCATGTTGTGAGGAATCATGGATCAAACAAGCAGTAGAGCCAGACGGTTTTTTTTGTTCTTGTTCTCGTCTTGCTTTGTAAAAATGGGTGAATTAACGCTACAAGAACTTGTTGTATGAGAATTTCTTCTGCGCTTGTGATATGGAGCCAACTACTACTGAAGCGACGTCGTTGCAGATGCAGAGGATGATGTTGGTGTTTACCCTACCGCAGGTTCTCTAGGAGCGTGTAGTTGTCGATATTTTCGCCGGAATCCATCGACTTGGAGTTGGAGATCGGTTCCAGCATCTTGAAAGCGATATATTGACATTTCCTGGTCATTCCCGCCTACCGAAAATAAATCTCTCTACCTCCTCAGTAGAAGCGACAGATGTGAAGCAACGTTTGCAGCGCTAACAAGTAGAACGCGAAGCAACGACTCGTTCTTCGTAAGCATCAGACTAGTTGTAAACAAAAATTGAAGCAGCTGTTGTAGCTGTACAACTTCTACAACACCTTGTTCACCTTCTTCAGAAGCAGATATCTTCATTATCAAATCATCAACATCAACTAGTGCGACTACTACCTCAAGATGGGCAAAAACCGCAAGGCAGACCGCTTCATCGAGCGGGAGGCCGATGAGGGCGACGAAAGCGAAAGCGATGCCCCGGATGCGAAGAGGGGAAAGTACGAGGATCGAGAGGTGAACGAGCCAAAGGAGGTGAGACAAATGCGTGAGGAAATAGAAGCAAGAGAAAGAGCCGCAAACGGTCAAACCGGTGCCAACCGATTGTTCGGAGACTTCTTGCACAACTTGGAAGCAAAAGCCAGAGTGGCTGAAGAAGCGGATATGGAGTACTTTCTCATCTACGATTTTCTATACTTTGATTCATTCTTCTGAAGCGGATCTGGAGTACTTTCTCATCTACGATTTTCTAGAAGTATTCTGTGATTCATTCTTCTGAAGATGTATTAATAAATTCTTGCTCATTATATCTATTTTGATGAGAAGAATCAGAATCTGCTGCATGATGTTCATGTAGAATCTTCATCTCTCTGCATTATTACTATGTTCATGTAGTTCGTTGTGGAAGATTTTGATCTAATAAACGGATCTCTTGACCTCTTCAGACGTGCCGCTGCTGCTCGAAGAGATCATGATGAAGATTTATTTGCCGATCCTCTAGCACAGATGGCCGCTCCAGCAGGGACAGGGGCTGCTCGTCCAGCAGCTAGTCCACCCGGCGAGCGAAAGATCTTGAGCTCAGCACACCTCTTCGAAGATATGAACGCGCCAGGAACAAAGCCTCCTGCGCCAGCATCCCCTCCTAAGATACCCCAATCCTCCCAACGAAGAGCCAGTAGTAGTACGGCACCCGTGCAGATGCCGCAGGTACATCTCTATTCTGCTTGTCGATACTTCTTTTACAGCCACTACTACAGTAACTAAGACTCAGTGGTCTTAATAATACCATATCAGAGTAGTTTATAGCACGCATGGAGTACTAGCATGGAGTGCATGGAGCGCAGAGCTTTAAGAGGCGCAAGAAGCTCCCCCTTTAGCTCTATGCTACTGCATGTGATCCATGCACTCCATGCAATGCGAGCTGTGAAACCTTATAAATTGCTCTGTTATATAGATAGGATCTTACAAAAACTTCGAATGATTTTTCAGTCAATAAATCCAAATCAATCTTTTTTTAGACTTGGATACTCGATTTCGAGGCCCGGATAGTACCACAACAAAATCCCCGATGATCAATCAAACACAAAATCCAACCACAATAGAGCTACGACCCAGACAAAGTAGTAATGCCGAGATTAGACGATCCGAAGCTGTGGTGTGTCAAAGTTTTTGGAGATGGCGTCGAACTGTGCAACACGCTGATGACGAAGCTGGCCTACAAGCAGAACGAAGACCCAAATTATCAACCTCCAATCTTTTCCGCATTTGCAAGCGATCACATCAAAAGTACTTGTTCATCTATAAAAATCTTGTAACTTCTTCTTTTGAGGTCTTACATACTACTTGTACTTAGTTTCTTCTTCTTGCTTACTGTTACCCACTCAAGAACTCTTACATACAGCTGCTTCGTTTCTTCTTCCTGCTAACTTACAGTTACAACCCATACCCACTCAAGCTCAACATGAAGATCTGCATGATTGTCTATGGTGGCGTGAAATGCACATCCCATCATTCTGCAACAGATTACATGTACGTAGAAGCTTATAAGGAGGCGGACTTGCGAACATTTCTGCAAGGAGTGAGAGGAGTTTCAGCGTGGGATACAAGACTTGTGCCAGAAAAAGAAATGGGAAACGTTTTGAGGCAAGGAGTCGGCCAAGCACTGACGAATCCAGTGGAAAATATCAAAGCAGGACGTATATCTATTTCGGTTTTTCGCTCCTCGTCTCTAGCTGTCTACACGACAGCTACCACTGAAGACTATTAACTTGGCTCTTGTGTTATATTTTTTTGTCCAAAGAAACTGAAAGATCTTGGTCTTCTTCGGTTCAAAACACTTTTTCGATTTTTCTTTCGTTCTTGTTTCTGCTTGTTAATGACAGCTCAAGAATGAACAGTCATGTTGAATACTTGAAGTGTTCATTTCTGAACAGAAAATCTACACCACGACCTAGTGCTGGTGCCACTTGGCGTTTTTGACTTTCTTGTTCTCCCTCTCTGCACGTACCACGCCTCTACCTCCACAACAAACAACTCGTACACACAGAATTCGTCCGCATCCTGGCGCAGGGACACTACAAAGGCGATCTAGCACGTGTCCTCAAGGTCTCTCAGAACGAGATCGCAGTCCGACTAAAGCCTCGCGTGACCCTGGGAGACTCTGCGAATATGACCATGAGAAATTTCAAATTCAAAAGTCAATCACAATTTCGGCCAAAGGCAGATTTTTTGTCCTATGATATCGCCGCCAGACATCCAGAAATACAGTTGGACCACCACGATTTGGAACAATTTCGTACTTAATACTACAAACATGCTTTGGCTTAGCCTACTCATTGTCACTTTTTCTTACGTTCTTTCTTTAAGTGCACCTCCACGTTATTACCACACCCCCGTCGTGTCAGTGTTTTAGGAAAAATGATCTTCGTTCTTATCCAACCCCACACAGAAATCCGATGCTACGTGTGGAACGAGACGTATTATACCAGAGACAGTGGTCACGTGATCAAGGTTTTCGCGCATAGCAAATTGGACCCAAATGTAAGGGTCACCTTTAGTGATCAACAGGCGTTTTCAAACATCAAATACCCAGAGGATTACGCGGTGACTGGGGAAGAAGCAGGAGCCTTAGGGCTGATGGGCGGAGATGTTACAAGTACCCAGATCTTAGATCTTACGCTCGTTTTGTTGTAGCATGGTTTTGGTTCATCTTACAACAAGCAACAGAAGTTTGTCTAGTCGTTCCTGTTCATGGATTTACGTCAACTTGGCGTCATAAAAACATATTATGCAGGCTTATTTTTCGTACACTTCAGTTTCACCAAGAAACATAGTATCCACTGCTATTAACTTGAGTAGGAGTACTACATCAACACCCCCACAGACCGTCCGTTCAAGCAGGGCGAAAAGATTCGCGTCACTTCTGGCCAACTTCGTGGGGTCATAGCCACAGTCCACAAGATTCTAGAAAACGGAAATCTCATGGTCCAGCCGGCATTGGAGAGTCTAGGAACTGGGATGGTCATCGTCGACCCCGCACTCTGCGAAAAACATTTCGTGAAGGGTCAGAGGATAAAAGTCACCAAAGGCCCAAAGATAGGCATTGTCGGAACAGTGTGCAGTGACGTCACACAGCAAGGAACTGTGTCGATTGCGGAATTGGGAAGCGTACTACTTTAATTCTGGGGTTCAAGTGTGGGGTGCGTGGAACATTTTTTTACTGGAAAATGAATGTTCTTGTAGCTAAACTACTCTCAATAGAAGGAAGAGGAGCTGGTCAAATAAACAAGAAGAAGAACTATCATAGTAGGAACTGTAAGAACTCATTTTTTCTAATTACAAACTTCACGAAAAAATCAAAATCTTCAGGTCGCCGGCGAGTGGCCTCCTGTCCACGAAGCCAAGGTGAATGACTGCGAAGTCACCTTCGAGAGCGCCAAACCAACGTTTAACGATGATGACGCTGCCGCCAAAGCAGCGGAGATGATGTCTGGGGGACTCCCAGTCGGAGCAAAAGTCAGCTTCAAGAGTGGTCCAGAGTTGACGGTCCTAAGGGGCGTAGTCACCGCAATCCTAGGAGACCGAGTCAGAGTCTTGGACTCGAAGGGGAACGAAGCAATACACTTGCCGGGACGTAATTTCTTTTGTTGATGTTGGTTTGTTTGATTTAAGATTAAGTAGATTTGTTATAAATACGTAAGCATTTTTTGCGTGTCTCCTCCTCCTGTGTTGCTTGATGTTTTGTATTTATATAAATATAATTTTCTTGATTTTCATCTCCTTCCTCCTGCTTCTGTAAGTTTTCGTCATGAAATATCATCTGCATCTGCAACAACACAGATTTAACCTTGGAAGCCGGTCCTTTCAACCCTGACCCTCGTGTCAAACCGCACTGGAAACAAACGGAGTTTTTCGCCACCGATAAGCGCGGGGAAGAAATCGGAGTTGGTTCTTCGATTAGTCTCCAGCCTAAGGGCGTTTCCGCAGGGTTTGTTCCAGAAGCCACTGTTCATTTTGTAGAGGTAGACACTGTGTATGCACGCGATGCTAACAAAGTGTTCTACTGTTGCGACCCGAGCAATTGTATCTTGTTGGAGAAAGCAGAGTGGCAGAAGCGGGCAGCTTCGGCGGCTGGAACTAGTAGTAGTTCAAGCAGTGCATTGGCGTTGCTAGGAGGAAACGAAGCGACAACATCAGCAATGTCTCTGTTAAGGCTGAAGATGGAATGGATTTAGAAGAAATTAGTTAGTACTGCTTATATATTTAGTGAAAGTAGTATGCGGCAAATAGCATTAGAAAATCCGCCATATGTTACATGATGTCCTCAGTTGTATCTTACACATGATCACTTTGCACCCTCACAACATGATCCTCTAATCCCCGCCGCATTGATCCCTGTGAAATCGTCCAAAAACGGAGCAGCAAATAAGTTGGCTGCGTCTTTAGCGAGTCTGCAATTAACCGACGGCGACGACAGCAAGAACACACTTCCAAAGCCGCCAGCGAGATGGCATTATCTAGGAACGGTACCGGGAGAGAAGAAATACAAAGGCATGCGCATGAGGATAATACGGTCGACGGCGCTGGCTCCGTACAAAGGACAATTCTGCGAGTTCAGGCAATACGTTGATGCCGACAAGATCAGGGTGGCTTTGAGCATCAAAGCGAAGATGGTCGTATTGGAAAAGGGTACAACTACTTGACGATTGATGCTGATGATTCATGTAGTTGATGTTCTGTTTGACTTGACCTTGATGATTGATGTTGATGATTCATGATTGATGTTGATGTTCTGTTAGTAGTACTTAGACTAGTTGTGTTAGTAGTACTTAGACTAATTGATGTAGTTTGCTTAGAAGTTGTCCAGCCAACAACTACAACGTCATCATCGTTGAACACATGTTGATGTTGATCATCATCAAGACGAGAAGACGAGTTTCATCTTGTAAACTTCCTGAGCAAAAAAGTTGGACCAACTACCTGAAAACAGCCAACGTCATCATCGTGGACCAGAAGATGTCGGACGAATTAGCTTCTATCGATTGCAACGCGATTCAAAAGTATGTGATCGGACTCGGCACGCGCATTAGGGATGAGGCGGCTTTGAGACCGCAGATAACTGGTGCTGGAGCTCAGTTGTGGCAGCTGATGGCTGACGAATACCCCTCCATCGTCCCACACATACCGAAGCAAAAGAAGGAGAAATACGCTATCGCAGATGCTAGTGCATCTTTGGATAATGATGCGTCGTCGAAGACGGCTGTGGCCATTGAAGACAAAAAACCGGAGAATAAGGTACAACTGAGTACAACTGCAGACCAGATTAGTAGTTGTACACGAAAAACTATAACTATGTCTAAGATAAGAAGTACAACAATAACTTCGTGCATGAGCATGATTATCGAAGATTCAGATGCAATTAGTTTTTAGGCCTTATTTCTAGAAAGTGCTAGATGGTAGCTGACGCTGAGGAAGTACTGGGTAGCTGACGCTATATCCTCATGATCAACCAAGAATGAATACCTCCCTCATCTCTAGCACATCAAGATCAAACCCAAAATAATCTAAATCTTCCTTTTATTTCAGGCTGCGGTGAGCAGTGGAGATGTGATTGCCAACAAGGTCTTTGCCTCATTGAGCAGTGAGCTTGGGCTCAGCAGTACGAAGCTCCCAGGTTTGACGTTGATTGATCCTGCAAATACCAAATCAACCGCACTCGTTGGCGCAACATTAAGGCTCACGATACTCATGATTTTTCCTGTAGTTAATAAGGTTATATATCAGATGAAAGAACTCGAGGCGCCTAGAATACACGGATCCTAGCATAAGCGTGGCCACTATAGTTCTTTTTTAAGTAGTTGGATTACAACTTCCCTTTTATGTAATTCTGTTTCCTAGTTAGACGTGCTCCACCGGTGTTATATATAAGAAATATTTATGATGATCTCATCATCTTTATTGCGCTCCCTTATCTAAGTAGAAAGTAGAAAAAAACGTCAAAGATGACTTTATTCTTTCAAGTTAAATATAACTTATTGGGAAGGTCCTCTAACAACAGTAAACGGTAAAGCAGACAGCAAGCAGTATGCTCCATCCGCACTAGGCGCCTCTGGAGTGGATCTGTCTGGAGTGGACGGCGATGCAGTGATTGAGGACTTGGCGTTTGATCCAACTTTTGGTTTGGAAGACGTTATGGAGGGGGACGACGACGGCGATGGGGCTACTAGCAGCATCATCGAAGTTGGGGCAAGAAGCAATGTGGGGGCAAACGACTATTGGTCAACGCGAGGACATGCGGGCGGCTATGCTGACAGCTACAGTAACAGCTACAACAAAAACTACAATGCTGGCCCCCCAACTGGTGGAGGTGCTGCAGCTACTGGTACAACTAGTGGAGGAGGTGCACAAGAACAGAGTGGTGGTGCAGCAGCCGCAGATGGAGGAGGTAATTGGTGGGATACACCTGCTGATCAGTCCTGGAACAACACATCCTCAGCCAACAACTGGGGAGGCGCTTCTGGAACCGGAGGGGGCCAAAACTACACCAGCGAAGAGTGGAAAGAATGGGCCATCAAAAAATATAATCAGGAGGTGGAGTAGAAGGGTCAAGGGGAAGAAGAACACCTCCATCTAGTTGTAGATAGTTGTACTTCTTTTTGCAATTCTCTTGTTGTAGCTACCTCTAAAGACGGTCTCTTGCAGCTACTTCTAAAGACCACTATTTTTTATCCAAGTTGCTCTTGACCTTGACGTGATTGTCTTCTTATTTGGAAAAAGCAAGAACGTCAAGAAAATGCAGTCACGCAGCGTCGTCAGTTCATTTTGAACGGCGCAACAAGTCAAAGCACTAGCATCAAAGATCAAACTGCTCTTTCAATTTTTATAAACGAGATGATGTTAAAGTTAAAATCAACTGAAATTAGAAACTGAAAAAATGTTGGGTACTTATAATCATTTTTATACCCAAGACTAACCTAATATTTTTTGGAAATCGAAAATCCTTCTACGCGAAGATGAAATCGAAATCACACTTGAAATTGATAATGATTTAGGCTGAGTCAGTAGGTGATGGTAAGAATTACTTCCTTCTAAGTAAGGGGAAGAAAGGAGCAACTATTTTTAGAGATTGAGACTTCGCCACTCCGATAGAGAGTTAGAGTTGATGAAAGATCACACATATAGAGTTTGAGTTAGACGAAGCATAAGTATGGATCATCCGCCGATCTGGCCTTCGCCTTGTATGGCCGTTTGGCTTGCAGTATGAAGATGATGAAGAATACGGTAGATAAAAATCATGAATATATATGGTGTGAAGGATGAAGACGAGGACACCGACACATCCGTTGCCCATGATTCGACAGCGAATACATCCATTCCAGATAACATGTTGTTCCGTAGCTGTCCCCTCACTTGTCATACTAGCTCTAATCAGGAGGCGACAACATCCTGAACATCAACTTCTGCTAGAGTCGCCATTCACTAATTTTTTTCTTGATCATTTATTATTGGCTCCTACGCGAAGAAGTGGCCGCCGCGATGATCGTTCGCGCCATCGTTGCACACGTCGTGCACGTTTCGTTGTTTCTTTCGTCAAGTAGAACACATCAGAAATATTAAATGCACCTTAGTACTATTTGTGAACTACAATTACCGGTAGTACCCATATCATGATGAACAAGTCATAGTGTTCCTTGTGGTTGCCCTGTCTGAGGACAGAAGATGGTTGATTTACCTGTTGATGTGCATATGATCATTTTATTTTCACCCACTCAAAGATGTCTTCAATGAAAAATTCACAAGTTGTATCCTCCAGCATTAAGGTTTCAGTCACTACTTCTAAGCTTGCTGGTTCTGTTCCGTTGACGAGGAGATCAATCCAAAAAAAATAAAATTCCTTATCACAACGAGATCCCAATGTTGACTTCTAAGAAAGACAATACAATAAAATAGGAAATCACGTCGAATCACCAAGACGATAAAAGCGAATGTTCAAATTTGTTAAAAGATCAACCAAATGAATGATCATATAGATACGAGAGGAGGTTAACATCCAGGCAAGTAAATTGTAGACTCTTATGATTGAAGATCGTACAACAAGAGGCACTTTTCTTTCTCACACCATGATATCCTATCAAATGCTGGATATGGAGGTGCTTCATCTTCATGGAGTTTTTTTCATCACCATGCTAGCGAATTTTAAGACCATGAAAAAAAAATCTTCAAAAACTCTTTTTTTGACCATGATAGGCCACCAGTTCAACTTTCCCCCGCGCTTTCCCCGCCCCTTGTACTAAGTATTACTTTCCCTTAGACGAGTTGTTTCAGAAGAATTTGATGCGTGGCGTGCAATGAATCATGTGTGAGGATACAGTAAATTATAAATATGATGTTTCAACAGTATGATCAGTAGTTCGTTGCCCTTGCAGTTGCATGTTCTTGTACTACTTCTACGGGGAGAAGCTGACTTCTGCTTTGTCGCTCAATGAAAATTTTCCACAACCGTTACCATTAGTGCGTGTAGGAGGTTTTATTGTTGGTGAGTCTACTCTTTCTCAGTCTGATTTATTGAGCCATGTCGTCTTCGTACCAGAAGTATCAAAAATCGTCGGCATCTGCGTCGACCCGCGTAGGGGACTCGCGGTACAGAAGCGACACCGATCCAGCTAGGGAGAGATCCAGAACGCCACCAAGAACTTCACAATTTTTCACTTCGGTGGAGGATTATTACAATGAGGTATAGTTTTGTTTTCCAATTGATTTTGACTCTTTAGTTGGATTCCTATAATAATTATGGTGTAGCATGTTTATTGGTCGCACTTCTTTTACTGTGTATAATCTGGTGATTCTGATTGACGTCTAGTAAAAGAGCACGTTGTTATTCACCTTGTTGTGTACGTGATTACATTCTCATCTTCCTACCCTAAAACACATCAATCAGGTGGTCCTCAGACGCTGCATCTTCGAACAGTCGCCGTCAAGAGGAGGTGGTGGTCCCCGAAAAAGCGCTTGTTCTCCTCTTCTAATTTTGTTAATGGGTCTTCCTGGCGCAGGCAAGACGACGTTGAAAAAAGGACACTTTGGAAAGTGCGTCATTACTTCCATACGACCTGATACGCAGTTTCCACGCAATGGCAATGTTGACGAAAGGAACAACAATTACACGCGGAGGAACGGAAGAGAAAACCAACATGACCGGCGCAATAATAGTAGCAGTAGTGGAAGTGAAGGAAACTACTCCTGCGAACAAGAAGGGAATCCACATCAACTTCAAGCAATTACCTCCTTCTCATCCAACGACACTGACCACATCAATAGCCAACAAGAAGGCGGGAACGAAGACCGACTCCAGGATGTCCAGATACAAGAGCCACGACAGCACAAGTTCTTGTTCGATCTAGAGCCGGATCGTTTGAAAAAGTATCACAGGGATTTCGATGATCGCGATGCAGACGAAAACGTCCATAGATGGAGCGTCATCAAAAGCGTCGAATTGATGGAAAAAGCTGTGCGGAAGCGGGTGAGTCTGATATACGATTGCTCAGGGAGCAATTTCAGGTATTTCAATTCATAACATTCATAATACAAGGTCGTTTTTAGTTCTTGTAGATCATCATGTTGTCGAATGAAAATGATGTAGTGGTGCTGGATGAACACAGATTAATATTGGATGTTGTAACTAATATGTCCTCTACGCTGGTCTAAGTCTATCTGTTGTTCTTGTTTGCCATTCTTCACTGCTCTATGATTTGTTATAATTTGATCACATTCTAGATCGAGACTAGACGTTCCTCTGTTTTTATACTTCTCACTGATGCTGATCGATGGAGCTGGGAAACCGTTCTACTCAACATGGCAATTTAGATTTACTTCATGATCATTCATGGATTTCCGTTTGCCTTTGCTAGAGCTATTGATGTCGTACAATAGTGTAGAACTAGCTGATCTTTTGTGAAATAATTTTTGCACTTTCGAAGGACCGTTGCGCGGTGCCGTAGTGGCTGCGTCGAGTCCGAGCGGCGCCACCCGCTGAACGCCAACGCTGAAAGCGTAAACTCAACAAATACAGCTCTGTGCTAGAAACTAGAAGTCAAAAAATCTAGATCATGATCAAGATGATTAGATACTAGGTGGATGAACGTGACGTGTGTGTAAAAGCAAAAGGTTGTAGTTTTGGTAGCTGGAGGTTCTAACGTTTGATCTCATGGGACTGCTCTATAATATTGTACTTCAAAGCAATTTGAAAGTCTGGTACTTTTGCTTAGGACTTCACCAACATCAAGTGGGTGATAGCAGGTTACAAATCCATGATCTGCCCTGAAAGAAACGACCGTGATACCCTAGCGAACTCCCTTGGCTTTGATTGTGTCGCCCGCTCCAACATCTCAATTTTTTTTTCAGAGCCCGACTGCCCCGGGCGGTTTTTTGCCGCCTATGTCTGTGTTTTAGCCTGTTCTTGTGTTGTGTGTCGTTTCAGCGGCAGCTAATATACCTCTGGTGCCGTGTTCATCCCTCCGCATTAGCAGATCGAGGTTAGTGTCTTCACACCCAGTATTGTTCGTGCGCCCTCCCTGTCTACAATGAAACCCAGAATTGAACATCATCTTCACTGATCCATTGATTCTCTATCTCGAAATCCTTCTCTCAAAAAATTCCCACAGGTGGATGGAAGACCGAGCCCGTTATGCGTTTGATCGTGGGTATGAGGTTGACGTTATTTACGTCGATACTCCGCTTCCAGTTTGCTTATACCGGAACCGACTTCGCGGACTGAACCTAACGCCGCGCGACGTAACGGAGGCATTACTGCGACGACCTGACATGCGCGCTCGCGCTGCGATTAGAGACAAGAGTAAAGGATCATCTTCCTCTGCATCCTCTTCAGGCGAGAGTGCTAAGAACAAGAAGCCTTCAACAACGGACCAACAATTAAGGGTTTCCACATTGCATTCCTCACTGCCATCCTTGCCTTGTTTTCCACTAGTAAGCAAGAAGTCCCAAGGATGTTGTTCTGAGGAATGCAATGGCGCAACCTCTAAAACAAGACAATTACAACCCCAGAGGGCGTGACCGTCGTACTGGCAGTGACCGTGGCAGACGAGCGCAGGAAGAAGAGCGCGACGAGGAGCAGAACGGTGGTGAAGATCACAGGAAAAACAAAACTACTTGTTCTAGGGAACGCGACAATTTGTCAGTTGTACAACTAGCTGAAGACGAGCAGGAAGAGCATCCTCCACTAGAAGAGGATGACGATGCATGTTCTCAAGTTGACGATGACGGATTTGGAGGAGAGGAAATTGCCTTTGACGAAGGACATTTCGTGCCAGAGGAAATCATCCTAGAAAAAGCCGAAGTAATCAGTGACTCTTTTCGAAGGTTGCAACGATGCAGATATGTCAGGAGAGTTGTAAGAGAATGCTGGGAGGGCGAGGAGGATGCTCGTCCTACAACTGTCGTACAGGAGGAGGACGAGGGAATACAAGATCATGATCCGAGGACTCATGCTAAAAATCTCCGAGATCAACGAAAGCAACTACAAGGTAATAAACAACTCGAGATGCGTCGTGCGTTAATCGATCTTTTTTGCTATCCTGCACCACGATTCGAGACTGTGAGTCCTGTGGACCCTTTGTACGGAGTCCCACCTAACGGTGCTTGTCCAGCAGACGTGAAAGACCCTTGTGCAAGGCGTACTCTGCGTATGGCTTTATGGAAACGCGATTTGCGTGTTGCAGAAAGGAAGAAGCATCGATTGGGGTGGATGGACTCGGAATTAGAGTCTAGGGAGTCTTACATCTGGCGAACGGTGTTTGGGTGCAAAGATGGAAAACGACCGCGACCAGTACGAAGAAGAGATCATATTAGAGAAGCACTTCAACTTCATCATCATCAGCATCAAGACGTTAATGCAGCTAGGAAGAGCAGTAGAGACCACAATTACAACACAAGAAGAACGACAAGTAAAGAAGATCTTCAACATGGTCCTCGTGGAGACCACACTAGAAGTACAACTAGAGGAGATCGTTCTTCTTACGACTACAATCCTGGCAGCCGAAGTTGCCATGGCCGCGGAAGAGGTGGACGTGGAGGCGGCTATAATAAGAATAACCTCCAGAGCAGTAGAGCAGGTGCTGGAGCTTACACTTACACCTCTTCGTCGTCATCGTCATCTTCTTGTGCTGCTTCTGACAGGAGAAACAACGGCGCATTGTACAATCTTCATGAGCAACAACGAGAGAATAATAGGGACGTGGTCGACGATAGGCGGATCAATTTTCGTGACATCAGCCGACGAGGGAACAATACGCACTACCAAAACAATGGTAGGGGATATCACGTTCAAGATGGCCCGCCGCATATCAAGAGGAGAAGATATCAACAAGACAGTTCTCCTTCTTCAACAATCGACCGTCGAACGTCGAACCATCATAATTGTTCTTCTCATGATAGAAACAGACACTACAACAATAACAACAACAGCAACAATCGTGGACGAAATCAACACCAGCTGCAGCGTCCTGAGGCCCCGACTGCCCCTGCGTGGGTTATGGAGCGCAATATGTTTCCTTACCAAATGCCTGACGGCTGCCAGCACTGGACTCTTTGGGCGCAGGAGGAGCTAGCCCACGACTCCATCTGCCGCATCGTGGAAGAATGGATCCAGCAGAACGAGGATAGCTTAGCTGTTGCCTTAGAACAGGATGGCAAGGGGCAAAACAACTTCCATCAGATTAATCAAGAGGATGGAGATCAGGAAGAACGATTCGGAAGAAGTCGAAGGCAAGCTGGCAATGGCAATTTGAGTGACTCCTCGTGCTGCAGCGACAACAATTATTCGATGAGCCGTGACGACCAAGAAGGCCGTTCGAACAACACCAGCATCAACTCCACCTCTATTGACAACCAGAAGAAAAAAATGAAGGTAATCTCGTGGAACTACGATGACAACAACGCGAGACGCACGATTGACATTCCGCACGTCCACGTCTACCTGAATTTTGGCAAGGTCACAGACGTCAACGACGGTCGCGTTCCTTTGCGGGAAATGCTGCTTGATAGGAACATGCAGCCGCCTTCCAGGACTAGTTCTAGATGACACTGACCTGATTTTGAGCACACCTGAGTTGTATTGACCACGTGGTCTGCTGCTTCCTCCACTCGCGAGCGGACAGACTGAGTTGGACGAAGAGAAGATTTTATAATGCTTGTTGACACAACTGGTGCGGAGACTAAATTAATAGTACATCAACAACATTTAGTGCTGTAAAGAAACTACAGTAAATATAACAAACTCAACTTATTACTTGTGTCTACAACTACGCATGCGCATGCACCATATGATCTACCCAAATGGAAGTCCCTATCGTCCCTCCACCCCCCCCCAAAGACTTAAGAACGCTGTCCCCAAATGAATCATCCTCAAATTATGAAGCCAGATCCACAATGTTCCGCTGTTGTCCTCATCAATTTGATGGAGGTGGAGAACGAGAGTTGATAATGCTGTTGATGGAGAGCTAAGTGTTCTGCGTGAGTCAATTCGACCGCGACAACCGTGAAGCTGAAGTTGAGAAGTCTAAGAACGAGTTGCATTATTTATGACGAGAAAAGAAGCGAATGCGAAAGTCGTGGGGTCGCAAAAACGAGTTGTTGTATTTAAAGCCTGCTTGTATTGCTTTTGCTTCTACCTCCAGTAGTTCATCATGTTCGCCGATGTTTTACGGAATCATTCTTTTTTTTATGTTGTTGTCCAACTACAGCGCCCAGGAGAGGAGAGTGTATGTTATTTTTTCTCACCTCCTCCTCGGTGTCTGTCGACCACGACGTTCCGAGACTTGTCTGATGATTGAATCAGTTTCGATACTCTTTTTTTGTTGATAGTCATCTTTCTAAATCGGTGTATGTGTATGCATATCGTGTAAGTAAAGTGAAAGTGAATAATTTTTTGAGTCCAAGTATTCCATCAACACGACCACATCTTTTGTGTCATCTTCAGTCCTTTCCATTTTTTTTTGACTAGTCATAAACCCTACAATGACGAGAACATCGCCTTTCGAGATAACAATGGCATATTTGTTGTTTCTGTGAATTTTTGTAGTAGGAATATCACCCAATTTCAATAAGTTCTATATCAAGACATCCACATCTTCTCCACCATTTTCCTCCACCAACCGACGTAATTCCACCTCATTCAATTCAATAGTTGTTGTGAATACATAACAAGACACTAGAGGATCTTTTCCCATACTTCTAGTTCTAGTACGTTTTACTTGTAGGTGTATCCTCCACACCAAAAGAAAATGGGTGCTGACGCAAAACCGAAGCAGAAGGACAGCGATGCTGTCGCCTTCGCCAAGGATTTCGCTATTGGTGGCGCCGCAGGTGGTATCTCAAAAACGTTGGCCGCACCAATCGAACGTGTCAAACTTTATGGGCGGAGGCTTGTGTTTCTTCAACACGACGTGTTAATTCATGTTAATTTTAAATAAAAAGAGGCTCTCAGGGGACATGATGATTATACGTCTATTAGGGACTCCTGGTTGTGTGACACTCGTTTTCTTATTTTTGCAGAGAGAAGAAAATTGAACTGTTATTCTTGTAGATAAATTTTGAGTTTATCGTCTAAGTACTGCTGATCCAGACCCAGGATGCCAACCCCCGTATCCGATCTGGCGAGGTGCCTCGTTACACCGGTATTGCGAACTGCTTCACACGCGTGCAAGCAGAACAGGGATTCTTGGTATAATTCAGACCTTGAATTATACATCAGGAGGGTGATGAAGATCACATTTTTTCTCTATGCAGTAGGAGAGTACCAGTCTGAATCTTCCTCGTGATGAACAAAAACGGAAAATTTTGATATACAACTCTTGTTCGTTTGTTTTGATGCGCTCCGAAAAAAAAAATATACAACTCTTTTACCTCATCAAGTTCAATCTACATCTTCAGTAGAAATTAAGCGAAATCTATATGCCCATCCACCTGCTCAACATCATGCTCAAACTAACAGTCTTTCTGGCGTGGAAACGGAGCTAACGTCATCCGATACATCCCCCAGCAAGCGTTTAACTTGTCCTTCAAGGACACCATCAAGAAGTTGTTCCCGAAGTACTAATGATTTTTATTTTGTACGAAGGAAAACGCAGCTAGTTGCATATGTGTTGTTCGACGTGGTAACCAATTATTTCCAAAGAGCACCAAATCAACATCTAGGTACAACGCAAAGGAAAATTTCGCTGGATTTTTTGCGGTTAACTTGTCGTCTGCTGGTATCGCTGCTGCCGGCTCCCTCTCCATCTGCTACCCATTGGACTTCGCACGTATACCCTACAAAGATTAAGAGATCTTCTTGCTTATGGACGAGAATTTTATCACTTGGTTATAAGTATCTTCTTGAACTACGACATTGGAATTGGATGGCCTCACAAGCAGCCGATAATTGCTACAGAAGAGGCACCATGACATGACATACATGGTCGCAAGTATTAGAAGTAGTTTGTTTTGTGAAAGAACTGAGTGAAATCAATTTTCAAGTAAAGATATAACACCACGAGGACTACATCATGGTTCGTTCATCTCGTTATTGCATGATCAAGAACATGAATAACCTCCATGTTGTGCATGATACAAATATTATAGGTACGCGATTGGCATCGGATGTTGGTGGCGGAAAGAAGACTTTCAATGGCATCGGGGATTGCATTAGGAAGACAGTGGCGAACCAGGTATTTTTGATACAGAGGACGATGACAGCGTCTTTCAGGTTTTTTACTATGATTAGCAGTGCCACTAGTAGATCATCTTTGGTGTAAGAATTGATCATGCCAGTAGAAGTACCTGCTGTACTACCACTCCTAGAAATCTATCTTTTTTTAGTAAAATTTAAATTTTTTTACCAACCAAAATCTTAAAAATCAATATGAATATGAATATCTATGTTTAATACAACAGGGCGTCCTCGGTTTGTACAACGGATTCGGAGCGTCTGTTGCTGGTGTCGTTGTCTATCGTGGTCTGCAGATGGGATTTATGGATTCCATTATGGGGCTCAACCCTTGGCAGAAGGATCGCGGTATGATGGGTCTCGTCACTTGCTTCGTTGCGGCGCAGGTAATGATGGACTAAATTGATAGCACTTGTTCCAAATAATTCTTATTTTCTCGTGTAGGGGGCATGCACAGCTACGAGATGCATTTTTTTGTCAGCTAACTATAGTTCATCTTCTTGGTTGCACATGATCTTGATCAACATTTCTTCAACTTTCGCTTTTTATTACACAGTCAGATGGACCAATGATATAGTAGATAAACTACAAGGTACACAAGCTCCTGCCAACTACAAGAAAATACAACTTCTTGATCGTACTCCACGTCGACCTTTCTCTTGTACCATCACCAATCTTTAGTTTGCCGGCGTCGCCGCCCGTCCGTTTAACTACCCGTTCGACACCGTTCGTAGGCGCTTGCAGATGGAATCTGAAAAGCCTATGAACGAGCGTATGTACAAGGGAACTTTGCACTGCGCTGCCACCATCGTCAAGACAGAAGGCATCACCGGTTTGTACAAGGGAATTTTATGGCCGCATTTTTAACTATCTTCAAGTTCGAGTAGTTCTTGTAGTTTTATAACTTCTAATCTAATTGGAATTGGTTTCCAAGAATCTGGTAGAGCAAGATGAAACTTTTTTCTACTCCAAGAATAAGAACTACTTTTGTAACTGCTAGGTCGTGCAACTTGTCAATATACATAGATAGATGACGCTCAAAGCACTTAAATAAAACAACGGGTTAGTTTTTACGTCTGCTACGTAGCTGTATCCCTTCAAGCAATATATATAGATAGATGACGTAATCAAAGATTTGTTGAGACCGTAAAATCCAACGTATTTGATCGTGTAAATGTTTTTGATGACACACATCTTTTTCTAAGAATTGTCGCCGATGTCGTCCGTGGTGCGGGTTCCGCTCTCGTGTTGGTCGCTTACGATCGTATCAAGCTGCTCCTCGACTTGTAAACAGTTCTAGTACTTTGACATCACGCAGTAGATGTAGAAGTTTGTAGTACAACAACGCACAAGTAGAGAAGAGTTGCTCGTCCTGCGCTCGGACCGACAAAAACGGTCAGGCGGGAAAAAAGAAGCAAGACGATCCACCAGCACGCGAGTAGAAGAGAAGTACAACCTTCAACGAAGAACGGGAACCCTCCGAGTTTCTTCCTTGGTGGAAAAACGGCAGTTGTGGATCACGATTTTCACATATTTTTATTCGATAGTACAACGAAACATCACATCACATTAACACATCACGGGGTATAATTTGGTTTCAAGAGAGGACAACAAAGATTATAAGATCATCATCATGGGAATTTGACTTCTATAAGTAGTCAGATGAGGTTGTTATTTGATATTTCCAGCAAGAAAGAAAACGCATCTTCTTCTATCTATCTCGGAGATCGGCTGAGATTGATAGAAGACGTTCTAGAATTAAAAATCTTCCGGTATCGCGCACACTAGTGTGCGCGAGACCTTCTAATTGGAGTGTTGTGCCAGTTATTTAATTCGAATGTAATGCATACAAATTTCCCTCTCCATGAAGATGATGGAATAACTCAAAATTGGGTCAATTAGTTATGAGATTTCATTTTTTTGTAAATGTTAAATCGTAAAATCGATAATAAGTTTCTGTTAGTTGAGATGGAGGACGAGGATGGAGGTATCGATACAAGAATTAATTGTTGAAATTAAGTAGATGTACATAAGAAGATGAAGATAGCCTCAGCCATTCTTGTCAGGACAACACGGGGAAGATGAAGGACATGAAAACATTGCTGAGGATGATCGATGATCATGTTTGTGGCGGTGTTTCTCCCGCTGATGTGGTCACTCGTTGGGCCTGAACAGATGAGACGCAAACACAAAATGAAAGATCAAAAATGAAAGATCAGTCGATGATCATTCTGTACTCCACCACCACGACTATGGTGTGACCTCTCTCGTCCGAGAAGGTGCAATCCCACTTGACGACGAAGATGCGCAGTGCTGCTTGTCTACGGCGAGGAAGCAAGGGACGGTGTGCGCACTTTTAACGGCGTAGCTTTATTTGTCGGTATCCGAGACGGTTCATCATTTATGCCAAAGGTGGGTCGTGTGGCACGATCATGATGGACTGCTTGATCATGGGAGAGAGGAAAGAAGAGTCTGGCTAACGAAGTAGTCTCTAGATCGAATTGCTATTGACCATCATTCTGTGGAGAGTCATCAGGAGTAGTTTATGCGCGATCAATAAGTTGAAGTTGATCCAGGAAGAAGCTGTCCAGAGACAATCATTGATCCGCCTTTCCCTATTTGAAAGGACGATTTTGCGGTGTCTGTGAACTTTCGGTTTATGAGAGATTTATACATGCGTATTTTGGTAGCTCGATAGAAAAGGATAGCAGTATCAAACCTGCCCGATGAAGCCCTTTCCTAGCCGTTCTTTCATTTATGTTTGTTGCGACTACTTGCTTACCGAAGGATACCTGCTCACGCAGTATGGTTTTACGTCTTTCCTCCAACTTGTAAGTTCGTAGTTTTACTTCACGTAGCTGATAGACTTTTGCTTCAGCGTATATTGAGGACCACGGCTGGTGCTATTATCACTAGTAAGTACCAGCCGATGAATGAAGTGGTGTGATAGGAAAGTGACGGACACTCTTTGCGATTGCTCTCTCAAAGCAGTAGCAGGTGAAACTTGGGTCGAAGGCCACGCAAGGGCACAATTTGTTGACACGTACGCAGACCCCTGGTGACGTGGAGGGAGTGACGAAGCGCGTGATGTGCGTAGGAGTAGCGTACCGACCAATCTCTTGGAGCGGAAACTGCAGTTCCTGTGACGGAAGTGGTTTTCGATCGTAGGCAAGTATGGATTTGCCGGTCGGAAAGCATGAGGGCAGATGAGGAGCTTTTGACATGTCCATGTGCATCGATTGGTATCTTGGTGTGCAATGGACGGCATTGTGGGGATGGAGTGTCCCTTTCGTTGCATATACTATCGAGCACGGGAAAGCACGTCGGTCAACATGGCTTCTTGTAAGAACACCATGAAGAGTCGAGTGAATTGTGCGAAGCGGTGGCATCGGCGTAGCACAGCGACGGTTCGGGACACGTTGGGGACGCGCTCGTGCTCGGATAAGTACTTCAAAAAAGATTCGGGAACAAACACAGCAAAACCATGGTAGAAGAGAAGTGTTTTGGCATCATACTCCGGGAAAGGCAAGCACAGTCGAGCACGCAGATGCTGTCGGCGGATGCGCGTTTTCATGGGAGCTACGAAGCATTTGTTGCCATGAGTGGATGTCGCGGATCCTCGATTCACCACAGCTCGCTGCACGTATTCACCACGGAAACCGTTGGAATTTGAAGAGGAGTGCCTAAAGTTGTGGTTTTTTCGAATGACTGCGTTATGGCAAACACCCGGCGACAGCTACAGCTTAGCGTGGAGACGAAATTAGTGATACGAAGCGGATAGGCTGTTGGAGATTTCGATGGTACACGCCAGCTTGAGATGAGTTGGAACCGAGTGACTAGGTGCGTGACGCTGTCGAGTCAGCATTAGCAGAAGGCTACCGCAGTGTCGGGACGATCAGAGAGCGTACTGTGGAGATCACGCATGCGGTAACGCGGGCTTGTAGTTGCGATGAGAGGGTTTTTTTCTTCCGAACGACGAAAATGCGATTCTGGTTTCGGGCATGTAGCTCTGCACTGCAAAAGGTCAGCAGTCTCGCATGACGAACCACAGGAAATCCGGAGACGCCGATACTATTGGTCACCCTGCCACTAGCCGTAGGTGAGTAGGGGTTTCGTAAAGGGGACTAGTGGATTGTGCTATATCTTCGATGCCAGCATAGCGTGCTTTCCAGGTCATTGCCAGCAACGCGCGGTGTCTGACACACCGATAGTGCAGTGTCGAGTTCGACAGCGAGACATTGCCAGCAGCGGGGCTCACGCGCTGTAAGCCAGAAGAGACGGTGTAATTCAGCCGCTGTGGGGACACCGCGCGTAAAGTGGATGGTCCCGACACCAAGCGCATTTTTGGATGCGACAAGGAGTTGTGCAAGGTATACCAGTCGGGTGAAGTGTGAGATCACATCGAAGCACACTGCCGACGGGCTGAGTGAATAAATGGCTTGTTCGGTGCTTATGCTTGCTTCTGGCGAGGGCTTGCAGCAAGCGACCTGGAGTCGTCAAGGATGCGCACAAGCAATGCTGAGCGGATCTTTGCAGTGATGTGCCTGGATGGCTAGAAGCGCTGCTTGAAAGGAAACATGACGCTCGGCGAGCTTTTTGAACGCGCGATCCTCTTACTCTGAATCCTGTAGTGTACGCGTTGCAAGGGCAGTTCTGAATGCATGAAACCGAACCGACGCAGTGGCGCGTCACGTCATGTGGGATCACGGGATTCTGGCTGCGGTAGGAGGCGGCATAGAAGAGCGGCCACTGAGGAGGCTTCTGGCGCGCCTGGTGTGACAATGGGTCGATACTGTTGAGGAAGTATGACAAAGCGTCGCTGGAGGGTTTCTTGATCACACAGACTCCTACGAGCTGGTTGTTTGAGATTGCGCGCACTTCTGTTTACTGAGCTATGTGGTCATCTACTAATACGATATGAAGAATGACTACAACTTCGGCGATGTTGATGCCCTTTCTGCACAACTCCTTCCGATTGAAGAGCTATCATCTGCAGGTCTTATTTCGGCATCAGGCAACAGGATCGGTGGCACGTCGATGTATTAGTGTACAAGATGCAAAAGGGGGGGAGAGACTAACCCGGAGTGAGTAACTGCTGGTTGAAGAAGTAGAAGAACGAGTGAGCCGTAACGGGAAGGTAAGACAAAGAGGCCGTCTGATTGGATAACGAGTATATGGTGAGTTTATAGTCTTGAAACAAGAAGCATTCTGTGGTTGATACCCAGACATCATTCTTCCTTGCCACTATCCAACTACGCACGTCAACGTTATCTCTCACGACTAACTTGATTACTCGACTTCATCTCAACTATTGTTTGATCTACTTCAACAAAATGTCACCCACGCACGATCCGGTTTCATCCGGTCCACGCGATATCCGATTGTGAAATAATTGCGAAACGATGTCATTGCGAATCGCGACGGCTGTGTGGATTTTCACGACTATCAGACACGATAAAAGTACTCGGAGCGCCGCTCTAACAACCACAACCCGTCAAGATGGCGAAGATGATGAAGATGTCCGGTACTACATGTCACTTCTTTTTGTGGTTGATAGGGACTCGGGATTGAGTATAGGGACCCCTTTTGTTGATGCCACAGAAAATGACACTAGGATTCTCATAACATGAACGACTAGGACCAGGTCTTGTATGACGCACCTCAAAGCCAACCTCAGCTTTCAATCAAACTCACACACAGCCATGAAGATGGCCATGAAGAGTGGCATGAAAAAGAAGATGAACGAGTACTTCACCAAGATGCAGGCTGCCCGCAAGGCCAACGCCAAGAGCTTCGAGTACAAAGGCAAGACCTACGTCCAGATGAAGGCCAAGACCGGCATGATCATGTACAAGGCCAAGTAAACGGTTGGAACCTTGAAGATCAACGTCATGTTGTGGATCAACATGTCGCCGGAGGGGAGGATGTTTGGTTTGTCGGTTGTCACGGTTTGTCCGCTGTTGGCTCAGAGGTTCGATATCGAGTACATTTCTACGGTGATCTAGTTAGTGGATTGCTGGCAGAAGGATCCGCTGATTCTCTGAGGATACGCAGAAGGCTTGCGTCTGTTATCGCGTCCGGTGACGATCGAGGTGCAGATTGTCTGAGGACACGAGGGAGATTCGCTCCTGTTTGCGTGTACATTGCAGACTTTCTGAGGACACGAAGATGGGTTTCTCAGCTTCGCCAGTCCGTCGACGATCAATGCAGTAGTCCACTAGCATTACTTCTGGGGTTGGATGAAGATAGTCGTAGAGGTGTGCAGATATCGGTCTCTCGCCAACATGACGAAAGGGCTGGACACATGAGACGCAGTTTTCACTGTCCAGTGATTCACAGACTCTCTTGTGGTGTAATTCTACAGAGTGGGTTTGTCGAAAAAAGTAAGAGACTCCGGGAGGAGTGGTGAACGCAAGTAGAGAAGTGTTCCACTATGTGAGTCCCTTTTTTTCCAAGGACAAACGAGCGAGAGATGTCACAGCTGCATGAATGAGAAGAATCTGATGACCGGGAACGAGAGATTTTTTGCTATGTTGTTGCAGTGCATTTTCACACATCTTCCATTATGGCGCAACCTTCTATTGATGCTATGGTTCATCTCTTTCATCTTTTAGTACAAGTTTCTTTCTCCTTTTGTCTAGTTTTCGATCAACATTTTATTTTGCTTATAGAACTTCCTCTTCCATAGGTTAGTTGTTATTATGATCGGGAAGTCAAAGTCCTTGTTTCTTTGAGCAGTTTCAACTACCATCTTGTTCATTCGTCATCACCCTCTCCCAATCAAACCAACACGTAGGGAAATCATAAAACTTTGTAGTCTTTTCGACTTCACACAACACTCCTCAAGATGGCCAAGATGATGATGAAGAAGGCTGCCGCCGCTCCGGCCCCGGCTATGAAGTCCATGAAGAAGATGTCCATGAAGATGATGAAGAAGAAGTAAATCTTCTAACATCCTTCAAACTTCAATGAGGATGAAAGCCTAAATGGCTAAGGAAAGTCTCGCGAGTCGTGGGATCTTCTACGCTCGCTTGAGACAGAAATGTAGAAAATGTGAGAAGACGTAGGGCCTCTACGCTCTTGGCATTACTACGAAGAAAAGACTTAGACGCTCGGCGTTCTGTGGCCTGTGTTGCTACTTTCGTTGACGGTCACGTCATATGTGTTCCTAGAATTGAGCGAGTCCATCTCTTGAATGCTAAATGTCGTGTCGAATCCTGACGTGCGTTCTCACGAACTTCACCACTGCTGACAGGCTTCCCAGCGTCGCCTTTTCTACTTCACGAGTCCAGATTCTTCCTTACTCACCGCTTAAGGCGATCCAGCCCTGATCCATCCTTGTTCTCTGCCTGCTACACATCCAGAATACACTGGTGATTCCTTGAGAATACGAATATCGATTTCTGGCCTGAGGTCCTCATTCGCAATAGAGTTGCCAACAGGTGCATGCTGTCTGAACGGCCATTCCTCAAGTGATTCATTCCACGGATAGAGATCAGAGTATCTCCAAATTACCACTCGCTAAACGCAGGTTCTAACGATATGCTTTCGTTCCACCATTGCGATTCGTCCTCAATTTTTCTACTGCTTAGCAGATCTCAGCATTGTAACCATGTGTGTCATCTCTGACATCTGAAGTTGATGAACAAAATGGTGTCCATGCCTACGGCATACTTGGATCCAGCCTCTCCGTCCTCTCTCTGTGCGACCGTCGCATCCGTTCGCCAGGCGAACAAAGGACTCTGCTTCCTGAAGCTAACTGACGTGGATGATGCTGCCTCAGAGGTCTCAGTCGTGCAGCTCACTGTGTGGAATCTGCCAGCGTTGACTCGCCTGAAAGTCGCTGATAGAATCAAAGCGACGTCAATAGAGCCGGACCCATACGCACCCGTTTCAGAGAGGTCTGTGCAAGCATATCTTCTTCGTGATGGATCGCTGCTTGAGATACTAGGATCATGCGTTGACTCTGTGCGATCGGTGGCGACCTACGCAGGTGTAGAAAGGTTTCACTTCACGCCAGACAATGTGCGATGGGGTTCCTCTTTACGGCGAATGCGCGTGGGCGCAGTCAATGTCCTAAGCTGGTCAGGCGACTCAGAGGATGCACTTCCTATTCCTCCTTATGCTCGCAGCAACTTCCCCAGTGACAATCCAAAGATCTTGTCGCCTATTCTACTGCCGACGACTGACACGTCTGCTGTTGCAATTACCAGACATCAGGAGGCTCTCCGTGTCGTTGGATGGCGAGTTTGCTGCCCCAGTGATCCTGAGTTGGTAGAAATTCTTAGAGACAAGGCGCAACTAGTCAAGCATGCTGAGGCTTTCGGCTTGCGTGAGAGGCATTTTCCTTGGTCTGTCAATGACGCTGAGATTGTCGCACTTCAAGAACCTCCTTACAAGCGCTTGCCTGCAGTCTGGAAGCCGCGCTACGGACAGTTTGGTCGTGGGGTGCGCCTCATTGAAACAGAAGGTGAGTTAGATCAACTTATCGCTCACTGCAAGGAGAAACATGGTGATGCAACCACGTGTCGAGAGGTAGGAGGCTTCCCGATGCTTGGTGTATTGCAAGAGTATGTTGGAGGCGCGCGAGAATGCTCAGCGTCTCTGCTCGTGTGGAAAGGCAAGATTGTTGATTCTGTGGTATGCGAGTACTACTACCACGGAGTAGCTAGTTCATCTGTCTGCTCTGGCACCAGTAAAAAGACTCTGTCACCTCATTGTGTAGCCGCACTTCCCGATTCAATGTCCTCTTCTAGTGTTAGTGCGTCCGAAACGAGGAATCGAGATGATGGCAACATCGAGGAGGAAGCCAGTAAGAGGGACCTGGAAGCCGAAGCAAGCATGACAAATCAATGTGGTGGATACGAACACGCCTCATCTGAGGTGCCACACATCTGGCCACAGAAGGCTGTCGAGGATCGGACAAAACGGCGTTTTCTAGAACTCCCACGCAAGCATGCGCAGGTTTTCGAGCAGCTTCTAACTCCTGCTTTTTCTGGCGTTTGCAACTTCAACTACAAAGTCGTGATTAAGCAGGACGAGGCGGAGGAGGAGAAACAGCCTGTCGTCGAAGGAGAAGACGAGAACAGCAGCATGATTGAAGCTCTGCGTATTTTTGAATGCAATCCACGACCGGGCGGAGATCTCATTCAAGACGCCCCACGAGAAATCGGTGCGAGATTTCTCGAGAAGCTAGACTCGCTGCTGCGCGAAGACAATAGTGCGTCGACTGCTTCTGTGACAACTGCTCTGTCGCGCTCAAATAGCACAGCCTCGTCCTCTTCCGATCCAAGTAATGCGACAAAACTGTCGAATCCGTCGCTCGTTTCGGTTGTTATGCCGTGTTACAATGCCGCTGAAGATTTAGATGCCTGTATCGAATCCATTGTCAAGCAGACATATCCGAATTTGGAGCTCGTGTGTCACGACGATTGCAGCAGCCGAGATAACACACGAGAACTACTGCTAGATTGGCTGGAAGCGTGTCAAAAGGTTCTCTCAGACCAACGTAGAGACAAGGAGGCTCAGAACGGTGCAAGCGACAACAGCAGTGGCAGTGCAGTAGAGCGTGCCAACGAGTGGATCGGCCTAGGAGAGCAAGATCGCAAGTTTCGGCGGCGGGATGTACTGCGTCAGCGGCGACTAGTGCAAGGTAGGGCAAACTGTTTCTCAATCGTCCTTTCGTTCGGTGCAGTGAATCGTGGAGAGGGCTTTGCTAGGAACGAAGCCGTTCGCCATGCCAAGGGCGACTACCTCTGCACGATGGATGCTGACGATTTGATGCACCCAGACCGCATTATCTCGCAGTACAAGCTGTGCCTTGTGCATCCGGACGCTCTTATCGGCGGAAACTTCGAACGCGTACCTGAGGGATCCACGCACCGCTACACGACGTGGGCAAACGGACTTAGCGCAGAGGGTGTCTACTTAGACCAGTATCGGGAAGTGACGATGATTCACCCGACTTGGTTCATGCGACGTGAGGTGTTCGAACGTGCAGGTGGCTACCACGAACGGGAATTGCAAGGTGCGAACCGGTGGTCGGATCAGGTAAACATTGCGCGCGGAGCTGCGTCTTGCCTGGCAGCAGGACTAACGGAAGCTATGACGGATTTTCCGATAACGTCCTCTGAGGCAGCGCTGCTGGAGAAGACGTCGCAAGAAAGGGACGACGCCCAGAACAAGTGGCGCTCTCCTCTCGCAGCAGATTTGCGATTTTTTCACTGTCATTTGGATGCTGGTGGTTCCTTGCGGAAAGTCGATGACGTTGTGCTGACCTATCGACATCGTCCCGGAGCTAGCTTATGCGCAGAAACGAGTAGGCGAATCTTGTTTGAGGTTCGATGTCGAGCACTGGAACGGCGAGTTCTCTTGCAACGTGTAGTACGGGCAGCAGGCGATGGCGAAGAGCAGCAGGGCCACATCATCAAGAACCATCATCTCGGAGGACAGCTAGTACGTGACTGGAGGTCCGAAGGCTTTACGATTTGGGGTTGCGGGAGAGACGGAAAGCTGTTTTTTCAGACGCTATCCGAAGTGGTCAAGCGAAACTTCGTGAACGCCTTCTGTGACGTAGCTGAAAGACGGCTTTTGGAAACCACGGAAATCACTGAAAATGGGAAGCGACGGACCACGAGGCGAAAGAGGACGGTGATGTCTGGGAAAAATGGTGATAGCAAAGGAGGTAGTTACTGCGCATCGACGACCTCGACGAAGCCATCTTCCCACATGAGGACCACCGCAAAGCGTTTTTACGTTCATTGCGACTACGGTGACCTGAAGATCCCGATATTGGCACCGGAGGAAGCGAAGCCACTTTTTATTATATGCGTTGCGAAATGCCGCTACTACGCAGAGGTGATGGAAGTGATGCGAACACGAATACCAGGTGGTGAGAATCTCGTTGAGGGAAGGGATTATTGGTTTTTCTGCTGATGGGATTTTAATTGCGTTTTGAACCCTATGATTATTGATCCGTCTGGAACCACAAACCGTAACCGTCGTGATCATGATCACGACTGACTCTACTACACGGTGCCGATGAGCGCATACGTGGCATCGGTTTGCAGCGTGAATCTCATCTGCTACTTCTTGCGGACCTTCGGTGCGGGACTGTTCTCACGGAACATGACACCTAAGATCGGCATTCGGTTTGGACAAGAACACGCGAGTGAAATGAGGACAGATGAAATAGTGACACAGAAATATGTCGGACACGGAAATAGTGACAGCTGTAGATCTAGTCGGTCCTCGTCCTGCAAGTAAGAGCGTATCGTACTTAAAAGCTTGGAGCGTCGAACTTCCAAAAAATGACGAGTCTTTGCTTGCCCACTGTGTGAAAGACCACACAATTTTCGGAAGGTGCTGTATGTATACCAGTCATGCTCATGCCGGACAACAGCCAAATGCAAGTACTGTTCGAAACGATCGAGAGGGAGCGGCGTGACGCCGCAGACGTGCTCGAGCGGGCCGGAACTGATTTATGGCGGCATATCGAATCCCTAGCTAGGGAGTCATTGCCACCACGAGATCTCTGCTACGCGGAAAGCAAATTGAGACTGGTGCAGACTGAAGTCGAACTATCAGCCTTCATCGAAGTGCTGGACCGGTTTACGTCAACAGGAGCCGGACCAGGAAGTGCTGGCAGAAAGCACGATGAGGAATTCCGAATGTTATCGTTGTGTGCCGTTTTTCTGGACTCTGACATGGTGCAAGACCTGATCCGCGAAGAAGACGATCGCGATGATTTGTCCTCGTGGTCATCGTCGTTAAGGCTCCTATCTTCGCTATCTAGTACTGGATTATCAGTGGTTGTAGCGCTTTCAAAGTTTGTCGCTCTTTCTACAGCTTTATGAGAAATGGAGGCGACCATGATGCTCCTCATCCTGCTCTAATCCCAGATGTGTCAACGCCCGCTGCAGAGCTCTGTTGGGAACGCATGTGCACTTTGGTCAAAAAAAGACGACAAAGCATTTCTGTCTTTGCGAAGAACAACCTCGTTGATGAGCATAGTACTTGTACAACTGCTGAACAAAGCAAGAACAAGAAGAACACGCTCTATACGAAGATGAATCATATAGCTGCGTTCCTCCTTGAGGATGTGCGGGCAACAGCAGCGGAGCGTTTGTGTGGTTACCAGGTTGGTCGCTGTGTGCTGAGAAACTTGAGTCGGGCTCCGAGTAGAGGTCTGAATGGCTATTTAGGGAAAGCCAGATCCTCCGAATTGGCGACCTTGAGACCGAATAATTCGATGATGGGCGGCGCTGCTTCGATGTTGAGATGAAATACTTGGATACAGATGGTGTTTGGCAGTCAGGTCATATTAGATACTAACTAAGTCTAAGCCTAAGACTACATCTTGAACTTCATCACTACATCCGCGTCCGACCTCACATCCACATCTTGCTTCTAAGAATCCCAGTCGACACATCATCCTCGGTGGTTCGGACGTCGTCTTTCGCGACCTCGTCTTGCACCGAAGAAGAAGACGAGGATTTGTCGTCGGCGACTTCGGAGGAGGATGCGGCAAAAAAAGTGGAACGCAAGGCTTCGGAAAAGCAGACAACGGAAGTTCTAGACACAGCGCTGTTTCAGTCTAGTTTGGACCTCGTTTTGTCGCGACAGCCTCGCCAAAGCGCGACTGGGTATGCTGATGGTGAACAAGGTGGGCAAGGAGAAAAGATGAACGGGAAGATGACATTTTTAATGTCGCATCTTCCGATTTCCGTTCTCTTGACTCGAGAAGAACGACAGCGGCTTCTAGGCGAATCGAAGTCAGAGCAAAAGAGCAACGTAAGGTGCTCGAGTGCAGCAACTTCCGCTTTGACTTCCACCACTAGCGTTCCACCAGCCACTTCTACACGTCAACTCTTACAACCAGGAGGAGGTGGATCGGTACAGGTGACGAATTCTCGACCAACGACACCTAGCTCTCCCACTGCGGCTGCACGCATGGCGAGAACTGGAACTGTGGCTGTCGCGGCTGTTGCAAAGAGTGCGGCCCTGTTGCCTTCACAACTGTGGGCAGCTGCTAGAGACCGGCTCAAGGCAGAAGATGATGAAAGCCTGGCGCCTCTATTCGGAACGAACAACAGAAAACCAGGTGCTGCTGCACTTGCCGCGTTGCTGGGGGAAGGAGAAGACGAGTCAGCTTCAGTCGATGAATCAGAAGTAGCGCATCATAAAAATGTTGAAAAATGCGAATCCGGAGGACGGGGAGGTAGTAAAAAAGTCGAAGAACAACTCCTCCAAGTTGTACAAGTAGAACAAGATGAAGCCAAGAATGAATATAATGGTAAAGCAATAGCGAAGAAGAACGAAGAACGTCAAGAACTAGCATCATCTGACGATGAAGAAAGTGAAGAAGATCTCCTTGTCACTGGAAAATGGAGGAGTAGTTCTACTTCAGGACTAGCTGAAAACAAATTCATATGCATAACGTCAACTTCTTCCTCGGGGGGTGGAAATTCACATCTACGCGACACTTTAGTCAAGGCTCTTGCTGAGAAGATTGAGAAGTCTCCTGACCTCGACCTAGAAGAACGTTTGCAACAAGAAAAGCTTTTTCTACGATTGTGCCTGATCGGAAAAACTTGTTGTAGTTCTCGGTCTACTAGCTTTACTTCATCTTCTCCTTCTCCTCCTTCTGCTGCCAGCGCAGATCATCTAGATCTACCTTCTCCTCCACCTCCTGCGTCGATTATACCTCTTTCTTCAGAAGTCGTTAACGTTCTCATCTGCCAAATCCTACGTGCCTACGCGAAGCATGTTGAGGTCATGTGTCGTGGCGAAATGGACCTGTTGTCTTCTCAACATCAAGTAGATCTAGATCTTGGAGGTGGCGGTTCATCGGGTTCTCCTCAACTCCTCATATCCGGCGTGCTTCTAGAAGCAGAGAAACAAACCTTTGCGAGACAGCTGCAGCATGCAGCGCGCGACATGCTTTTTGCCAAATTTCAAGAAGAGTTTCAAAGGGAAGAGAATGATAGGACGAGAAAAGAAATAGAAATATTAGGATCTTCCACAAGTAGTAGTTCAACATCCTGCTCGTGTACTTCATCTGTCCGTGACCTTTTAGAGGAAACCAAGAATCCCTTGACGACCTTCGCATCTGGCAAATGCCTGCCGCAAGGGCGAAGCGCTCTGGGTGGAACACTGTCACCAGAGCACGTCTTGCCGAAAATACTTTACCTTGCTTGCCGATTGATGGTAATTCTCACGTATATTCAGGACGATTGTCGTGGCAAGAAGAACGACCACCATCTTCAAACTGAAGTAAGTGCTTCATCTTCTCAGGCCGCAAGCGTGCTTCGTATTGCCACCACCACAAAAGAAGAACTCTCCAGTCTTCTTGCGTCCTTGCTTGACTCGAGTTCACTCTCTGCTCTTGATACAGTGACCAGTTTGCTTCTGCGCTTTTTGTGCTGCTGTGACAAATCCTCTACTGCAAGTCGTGACACAACTTCTGGTGTGGCTGGTACTACTTCTTCTTCTACTGAAAATCATGTCGTGGACATGGAGGTAGAGCAAAGTGTTAGTCCTGATGATAATCATCAAGCAGATCAACAAGAACAAGGAGAGGAAACGCAAGAACAGCATGCTACAGAGCTTCTGCACGAGGCAGATCATGTTATGGCTCAGTCCTAGTCATTGTTACGAACATCATCTTCGCATTCGCAAATCACTGTAGTTATATTTTTTTCGCGACGGAAGTACAAGAAGTGCGTCTACGTGGTTAGCTGTTAAAGCTAATAATAACTTGCCGCATGAACGTGAAGCGAACGACATTCCCCTGAAGGTCATGCCACTTCTTCTAATCTCCAAATCCTTCGTGCTCTCCTCGCCGTTTTCTTTGTATGCAAGCGTCTACGCTCCTCCGCAACGACAGTCGTAACAGCATTACGCCGCTCCTTTTCGAAACTGTGCATGGCACTTGTTGGGCGCAAAAAATTTGCTCTGCAAGTATCAGCTGAACTACTCAGCGCGAAAAGATTGCAGAATAGCATTGTGCGAGATGTGACGCAAACGTTTACTCATGATCTTTTGAACAACGACCCTTTTCCCTTAGGATCAAATTCAGGTAACCAAATACCGGAACCATTCATTAGTGCCCACAAGCATGGTATCCTGGAATTAGCACGTAAACGATTTCAACTTCCGCCACTACAAACGTCCATGATGAACAAGTTTTCCACCTTCTCCAACTCCAACCAACATACGCTTCAGCAAGACGAACAGGAACGCAATGCCCCTGCCGTATGGCGTGCCGGGGTTCCGACAGTTTACCTCGCGCCACGTGCGCGTGTCTTGGCACTAGACTATTTTTTGGAAAGTAGGGTGTTTATTGAGGACAAGAATAAGAAATAGAAATAGCAGCTGGAGAACATGAACAAAGTGGTTTTCAGTTTCACTGTGTTAGGTTTGCTTCTAGTAGAAGCAGCTGGTGTGATCATGTACCAATTATATGCAGATAGTGAGGACGACCGTGTGAACATCAAACAAGCCTAAGAAGTTGTACTAGTAGTACTGCGAGCCTTTTTTTGACTTTTCCTTGTAGCGACGATGAATCAGATGCACATCTGCTGCCAGTGATCTTCTTGCTTTCATCTTTGAGAACTAAAAATTTTGCGATCATCACATAGTCCACCACTAGCATGTTCTGGAATGAAAAGAAACACTACGTTTACCGTCAAACTGACGAAGATCTTCAATATGAGGAGACATGCCGCTCTACCGCTTTGCCTGGATCTGGTTCCACTCCAGAATCCAATAAACCGGCCTTTTCCTGCATCACGTAGTTTGAATCCTTGAACTCTTTCTGAAGAGACATATGGTATTAAGTCAATAAGTAAGTAGATTGACAACTTCTAGTAAAATTTCACTATGCAGCTTTTTTAACAGACCACTAGGGACGACAATTTCTTTGTAGTTGTATCCGCCATTGCCTCGTTGGCAGGAGTGATAGAAACTGCGAACGCCATCTAGAAGCTTACAAACAAGAAGAGCAGCAAATAGTTGTACTAGTACTTCCTAGTAAGTCAGGGAACAAGAAAAATGGTGCTTGACTATTCTCGTTGGGCTCACATTGGCACTTCGTCAAGTAGCGATGATGAGCCACTGCCACAGAGGAATGCTCCTACGGGTTCAATTAAGACAATCACCTCATCTTCTCTTGGAGATGGGGGGACACCTGTTTTACTCAATGACGGAGGCGCAGGTAGCTCGTCGTCCTCGAAGCCGCTGTCTCCTCTCTGGAGCACCAAAGTGTATTCGGAAGAACACACGCGATGCATGAAGAACAAAGCCCCAAAGATGTGCAGACTGAACAACGACTCACGGTTGGTTAGGCCTGAACACAAGGACTTCTTCGTCAAGGAAATGACTTATCCGCAAAGGATAATGCTCTTGACGAGATTTTGGAATGCGACGGAGTCGGTATTTTCACGAGAACGATGATGTTTGCTGGTCTACTACGAGGCCTCGAGCTGCTAGAAATTCGAACAAATCCTTTGAATTTAAATACTCCATATTTTGGTCTACTTTAATATCTCCTGTTCGTGTTTCATCACGACTAGTTCTACAACATATTAAAGAATTAGATTTCAATTTCATCTTACATGACCTTCACTACAAGTATAACTAACAGGTAGAAGACCGTGCCGTCTTCATCAGACGCTTAATCGAGATCCTCGAGAAGTCTGGTGCGCCTCACATGGCGAAAGGCATTGGTGGAGGAGCTGAGATTTTAAACAATGTAGCCATCGACTTAGCCGCAGAGACAGTTACGTACCCACCACAGTGGCTGGAGTACTTCAAGAAGCGCACAGTCACAGAGAAAACTGAAATCTTCGAAGCCTTCTTTGCAGCAATGGACTCGAAGGAACAGGCGTGGCTAGTTGGGGGTCTGAGTGGGTATGGAACGCCTGGGAGGGGGTGAAGACTTTAGAAGGCGTTCCATAGGTAAGAGGACTTACTTATACTTGGGACAAGAACGAGTGAATGCAGAAATACAGTGGGCGTCTTTCAAGAAACTCTAATTGTACGTCCCACTCACAAGAAAAGAAGGTGCCCCTACTTACTCCGTTTGCTGACGTAAGTACTGCCCGCGTCATCGCGCTGACATGCTCACCCCCACATACATTAACCCCCTTGTTAGCATGCAGGAACCCTGTAAAAATATAACAGAGTAGTTTATAGCACGCATGGCGCATGGAGTGCATGGAGTAGCATGGAGTGCATGGAGCGCAGAGCTTTAATGGGCGCAAGAAGCTCCCCCTTTAGCTCCATGCTACTCCATGTGATCCATGCACTCCATGCCATGCGAGCTGTGAAACCTTATAAATTGCTCTGATATAAAACTGTTCTTTTTCACATGACCCTATTCCTCAAAATACTGAAGGCATTGTGCAGCGGCCGCGAGTCTTGACACGTATACGATACTGTTTACGGTGTCAAGTAGAACAAGTTGATGTTGTATTCCGATGCAGCTGATTGTTCAAAAATGTTCAACCTACGCGACTACTAGAAACCGGAGGGATTGTGCCGACCGAAAAAAATAACTCCATTTCGCAATCTGTGGCGACCGACGTAAAATTTTAGTTTTGCCATCCCGATCGGTGTCAAATTTTACTCCCGATCTGTCGCGTCGGTATTGAACTGCGTACATCAGTTGCGCACGTAAGCAGAAGCCGCTACTGCGTGTGATACCCCTTTTTTATCGGTCTGTATCTCAATCGGTCAGCCATTTGGCGCAACCCAGGACTCTCTCCCTTTTCCCCACTCCGATTGAAAATTCGCAAACTCTAATGAATGAAGCGGTATCGCAATTATAGAAGTGGCTGCTGCTTCTAGGTTTTCAAAAACAGTTTGATGGTATCGTCGCACTCTTCACATGCACACTTTGCTTTGCCCCACCAGAATGAATAAAGATATAGGCTTGTGCTGTCTGCTTACGGAACAGAGCATGGTCCGTCACTCTCCTTCCTGTTCTCGACGTTCCCCAAAACAAGACGGTTTCGCTAAAAATGAAGTCATCTACTGTGTCTTCATCCCTGTTGCGACGAAGATGCTATCTGTTAGTTCTGCTGCAAGGACGAGGACTGCAAGTCATTGCGCACACGAGTACTACTGCTGTTGCAGAGTCTCCTTTTGTAGCTGCTGCTCAAGCGGCCCTAGCAAATCTGGATATTGATCATGCCAGGACTGCTGATGCTGATCAAGAAGGTTCTGAAGATGCAGAACTAGATGATGATGATGAAGATAGACTAGATGGAGACCGAGAAGAAATTGCGAGGTTGCCTAGTATTAGGTATACGGATACCGGTGGTGGTAGTGACGAGAGCAACTACAACAACCTACTGCAGCAGGAAGATCCATCATTAACGTCATCTTTGTCTGCTGGTCGTGCCACGAGAGCAGGCTCCATGACATCTGATTACAAATACCAGGGACAAGGATTAGGACAAGAAAGAGCCTCACCATATCAATCTCTAGATCCAGACCCTGTCCTAGAAGCACTAGCTCGTGATGTGGAGTCTTTTTCCAGGTCAGCACAGGAGTTAGGGCGTCGCGCAGAGGCGGCGATTGCCGCAGCAATGACAGCGCATGCAGCGAACAAGAGTTTCGAAGCCGAAAGGCTGGCGACAGCTGCAACTTTCTATGCGCGTGCAGCTCAGTTGGATCTACGGAGGGCGGAAGAAGCAGGACGATCGCTTGAAGAGAGGAGAGCTGTTTTGAGGCAGGTACTAGAGTTCTTGAGGTACTACATTGAATGTAGACAGGTTCTAGAGTTCTTGAGGTACTATAATATTGAATGTGGCTCCTGTGTGCCTTTTTTTACAATTTGTTTCCTTGGTTCCTGTCTTCAAAGATGATGTTTTTCACATAAATAGTACGCAGTGTAGTTAATGATCTGTCGACGTGTCGTTCCTCACGACATTGCTACAGCGGTCTTCTTGTTTACCGTCAACACTTTGGAAAAACGACAGGTAAACGGAATAACTCCTCCTGGATACAATAATGGAAACACTGGGAATCCCTACGGCAATGGAAGCCCTGGCATTGGATCATCAGTGCCATCTCCTGGAAGTAATGGTAATGGAGATTACCAACAACACGGATACTACGATCCAGGGGGGAACTATTACAATTTTTTCGACGGCCAGCAGAGCACCGCAGACACAACCAGCAGTGGCAACGTTATGAAAACCGCAGACTCATCTTTTTCAAACTCGATTTTTGAGAATCCTTAGAGCTGCACCGAACTTCTACTTGGCAGCACATGAGTAGACTACGCTAGATAATTGATTCCATCTCTAAAATTGATTCCATCTCTAAAAACATCCTGAACAACGCGGCGTACAATTATGGCGACATACGATCACAAGAAGACGACATGGGTTCGCAGACTGTGCCAGCATACTGGAGTCCATCACAGATGTGGATGCAGATGCTGTGGTTCCTGTTTTCTTGTCTCTGCTGTTTCGGTTCGCTCTACGGTTGTGTGTGGATTGCGTTGGGTGGAGATTTTCTCTTCGGCGGCGGAGGTGGCTACAATCGGTCTCGGCAAACCATGTCAACAGCACGAAGAGATGGCGTTCTTGATGCTCCTTACTACACACATTCTCGTGATCCAGTTTGGCTTTCCAATATGCGTGCTGGGTGGAGGAGGCTTACGAACTTCAGAGGGGATCCGCAGTACTCTGGATTGTATGGGACTTCTTCATCTCCCCATCCACCGAGGAATTCTAGTATGAGAACGCCTGCTGCTCGTGGCGTAGAGGGGGGGCATGGGCACTATCAAGTAGAACAAAGGAGAGGTCCAGGCTGAGGAGCGGGAGGGTGGTCCATATCATGATCCTATCAGCACTTCCACTAACTCGAAAAAACGGTTGGTGAAGAAGATCACCATAATGCTGTTGCCGCTACTACAGCTAGAAGCATGTTTTCCAATAATTCGTCCTGCGTGTAGCAGGTGTCATATGCCTACAATGTAGTACAATTATGGACGCACTGGAATGGAATGATGTTGCTGTAAAGATGGCCGCTTACTCCAACCATGTATTGCACTATAATGATGTTCCATCAACAGACAGAGACTCACTTGGACTTCAAAGCGTTTCTTGGGATCCTAGCAATCCACACAAAAGTAGTACGGGTGGGACAATCATGCTCATGTGACGTAGTTAGAGCAGAGAATCTTGGCAAGAGATGAGGGAAAGTACGACCACCATGATGACAGAGCGACGGAGCGATAAAAGACGCAACTACCTAGTACTACAGACGAGTTGTTGAGATGTGAAGAGCAAAACGTTAACATGATCCATATCCGAGTGCGTTATCATAATGTTGAAACTCTTGAAAATACAAATTTAACAATTACTGTTCTCGTCCAATCGTAGCTGGAAGCTGATTTTCACATGTCGAAATGACATTTTTTCGTGCTATTTTTGTCTTCTTTTGTTAAGAAACATCATAGCAAGAAATTGAAATTCAATTTTGCAAATTCAAGACTCGCAAGTAAGAAGTTACATTTTGAGCAATCTATCATATTTTTAAGCAGTTGTAAAATCCACCAAGGTATAACAAGTAGAACAACAAAGAGCACACAGCATTCATAGTTGAAATCCACATCACAAAAACGTAAGTCAGCAGGTTCTCCACGTCTCAATCTCATTGTGCGTCGTCCTGGTGCAGTGTTGAGCGAGGACCGCACAGCGTCGCGACCACACGACGAAGACATAATGGAGGCCGACACAAAAGTTCCTCTCAACGAGGACGACGTCCCTCGCCTTCCAACCGTCCACGAGAAGATGGAGGAGATCCTTTCTCCTATGGATCAGGTTGTTCTAGCTGGTTTTCCGCAAGAAGAAGTAGTAGATGCGCGTTTGCTGCAGATGGAACGCTTTCTAGCGGAGTGTGGACCAGAGGCGCTCGCTCCTTTTCGACAACAGTGCGAGGAGCTGATGCTCTATGATCAGCGTGACTTCTGCGGTACTTCTAGTACTTCTAGCACGTTGGGACGAGGAGATGGAGAAGATGAAGAAGGTCGTGGAGATGTAGATCCAAACATCAAGGATGTCTTGGGCTTGCTCGTAAAAGGTGACTCAGCGTTTTAAGGCTACAGAGACGAAATATGAAGATTCACCATGGTTTCTTGATCGTTGGTGTATTTCCTAAATATCAGACAAGAAGAAACTATTCGGATTTCCTACATATCATGAATTATTTTTGGCCATATTTATTAGAACAAGTTCTAAATCTTGGTAGGCAAATGCGCTGACATAAGAGGAGTTTCGAAGCGCCAGCTTCGAGGATTGTATGAGGAGGCAGAGGACCAGAAGAAGGAAAACTCCGAAAAAAAGAAGCATTCGACTACGTTGATGTTAAGGCTTTCATGATCTACATCTATCTTCGAGAAAAAGTGGTGCGGATCATTCTTGATGTAGTTTGTTCATCATCTCAGTTTATTGTTATTCAGGAGCCTGCTCCAGGGACAAAATCATGAACTACATGTAATACCTGCTCATTCGAAAAATGAAAAGAAATAGTTGAAATTTTGCGCATCTTGAGTCGGAAACTCTTTTTGCTTTCTTCATTTCTGATTTCTAAAAAATCCGCTGCAGAACCAAGACAAGTCAGTACTATCAACAGGCTGCAAGGGTGATCAAGAATACAAGGTGTGGGAACAAGGTGACCAGACGTTAGTCCAAATTGAGAAACGTAAGGCTGCTCGCAAGCATAGACTCCAAGAGCTGGAGGCAGAGGCGCGGAAACTTGGCCGCTCTTTTGACCGCACTTTGGCAATCAAACAGATCGACGAGGAAGAAAAAAATGACAAAAATTTTGGAGGTATCTATGTATAAGTTTAAAGTTTAACTACCTCCCTGTTTTTCTAACTGTAACTACACTATTTTACTAAAACTGTAAGGATTAGGATTACACTTTCTACATGTAGTAGATCAGCTTTTTCATCACTCAAAACAATCGATCCGATGACGCTGAAATAATAACAATCTGATGTCAACAAAGAGAAGACACAACAGGATTCCCACAAACTACAGCTTCCTGGAGGCACGACAAAACTGTGAAAGTCGTGGAGATGACTCGAGGGCAGATGAAAATGACGATGCTCGCAGAAGGCGTGATAGAAAAGCACAATCTGAAGGCGGCTAAAGAGCTGCCTCGGCACCTTGCGGCCGAACATGTTCTGGAAGAGTTGGAGAAGGAAGAGTTGGAGAAGGAAATGCAAATGCAGAACAAGGACATGCAGTTGGAGGAGGATCACATGGATGCTGTTGAGGGTGGAGGAGCTTCAGGAGTCGAGCAAGTGGCGAAGGGTCGTCGAGGCAGTACTTCTTCAAACAAGAAGAGAATGAGCTGCTTTGAAAGTAGTCTGATTTTGAACGTTACAACAGCGGCTAAGCAAAACAGAGTGGTGAAGACAGAACAAGGCAACGCGGTAGTTGGGGTCAAGGAAGAAACTACTTCTGCGGGTAAGATTGTGGATAGCGATATCGCCAGTGCCAGCAAGAACATGATGAACAGCATGATCAGTACAACTAAAGAGAAGGATCAAAATGTCGCAGAAGACGAATCAGCTGTTGCCAAGAAGACATCAACCACAGTAAAAGCAGAGCAAGTCGACGTGGAAATGACAGATGTGCACCAGACTTTCACTGAGAACAACAAGAACAAAGACCAGCAAGAACCACATGTACATGTTCCTGACAAGAATATTCAAGCTTCTGCTCTCCTCTCCGAACGGCAAGTAGTTGCCGCAGAAAGTACGACCGAACAACAAGTCATCAGCACGAAGAAATTGACGATGCAAGCCTCAACTACTTTGCAACGCCCAGAGGGACTCGATATTGACGAACTGCTTCCAGAACTCTCACCGAAAGTCGCTGACGGATTCGATGACGATCTGCTGCTCGATCCTGCCTTGTCTCCGCAAATGGCAGAGAAGAAGGCGAAGATTATGGGGTGTTGGTTTGGTTCTCTTGCTACTTTCTTACTTTTGTAAAAACAGTACTGCTGGACCTCCTGGACCTAGACATTGTTTCTCCTGTATAGGCTCTCACTTTTGTCCTCGTCTAATACCCAAGCTGCATCGGTGACATTTGCCAAAGCGGCAGGAGGTGAGCCAGACGTAGCCGATGACCCCCACCTTCGTGGTCCGGGAGAACATGACAACACAAAGCTACCAGTGCTCCTCGGTGGTCCTAGTCCGGCACCCAATACTAGTCGCGGACAAGATGGTTCGCCACGGCCAGTGGTTGCTCGTATGGGGGACCTGGGATTTGCTGACTCTATCGTACAAGCAGCAGAGAACAAGACCTCAATTAAGGCATACAACTAGGCAACCGAGAGAGCATCCTCAACAACGCCATCCTACTTGGCTTCTTTTCAGGGGAAAACGAAAAGGGGCACAAAGAGGATGGTCTCAAGGATGCGACGGCGGAGGCTCTAACTCAAAGACACTTGTAGAACACGTCGATCCTGAAGTACTCTTAAGGGTAGGTTAAAGGTGCTTTTGTTATCGTTTGTTATGGCTCTCCTAAGGGGGACAGCCATAACAAGCGGGATAAAAGAACACCAAAAACCTATCTCTAATACTCCGTAAGAAAAAACTCCAGTCTCTCAACCATCGTGCTTTTGAGTTGCTTCAAAAGATGAATGATTCCCATGAGAACTTCGAAATCAAGCTAAAACGCAAAGCAGTTCGCAATGTCTTGATGGAGTTCAACTCGGAGTTGCGACAAGACTACAACACACTGCTGTTGGCACAAATTTCGGATCGGATTTGCGAGAAATATCCGTTGCCAGAAGATTGGGATTTTAAGTTAAGTGTTGTAGTATCTTTTTGGATTTTTTTAAATAGAAGTCTGTCGTTCTTGTAGTGCCACGCTCCTTCTGTTTGTAGTCTCTCGCTTTGAGGACTACGTACTTCTACTAGAAGTACTAGAAAAGTTCACTTCGCTACCTTCTTCAATTACATCAGCGACTTTATTACATACAATTACATTCATCGGTCTTCATGATAAAGGTAATATCATTGCCATGATTGATTCCCACATGCTGATCCACTCCTACTTTTGTTGCCGCCTTTCATTTCCCCATCCTACACGCGAGGAGCGCGAAGCACGATTGGCTACGTGTCAGCATTGTCCGGATGGAGCTAATATGCAGTTGATACCGAAGGATGCGCCTGAAGGACGAGCGTCGAAGACCAAGAAAACGAAGCGCGTAGTTAAAAGTCAGTTTCCCCTATTGTTACGGCCATACATGATAGATCATCTTCTACTAGAATATGAGCCCATAGCCAAGCAGGATGCTTGCAAAAGGATGCCCATGCCGTAGCTCTAATACCGGACGCAAGGAAAGCTCAAAGCACCGCGCCCTGGGTTAGCGATAAGCAAAGGCGCGACTTTGTTTGGGCACGTCTTCGAGGAATGTTTATGGAATCGCAGTGGAAGAACAAGAATTTCTTGATGGAACGAAGTCGCATCCGTAAACGCAGACAGGAAATTCAAGAACAGGAACCTCTCGTAAACCACTGTGCTTTGGCTTTGGTACAGGACGTGCGGCCCATTGGAGATTGGATGCCAGCTAGTGCGGATGACTTCTTCCCTCTGGTGCATAAGGAGTACGAAAGACTCAAAGCGGCACAGAATGACGTGGAGTCGGGAGGTGTGAACTACAAGCGCAGACAAGAAGAGATGAACGAGCGCTGGCAGATGGAAAAATTGAGATTGGAGTTTGAACGATTTGAAGCCAACCTAGACGACGGGATCGAAGCCCATGACGAGCTAACTCGCATTTTTTGCACTGCAGCTGAGACGGTACGTGACGCGTTTGAGTCGTCTCTTATCCGAGTAGAAGAAGAAGTGGAACAGAACCAGAGTGTGGTGGTGAAGAGTGAACCTGGATTTGGAATTACTTCAGCTGAAGATGGTGCTGCAGCCACTAATAAAAAGCGTCCTCGTGGTAGTACTAAAAAAGTGAAACAGGAACCAGGAGCTGAAGACAAGAGCACGCCGACTCCGACACCTAGTGCCACAACTACACATACCACATGTGTGACGACAACAAAGTTTCAACTATCACCAGAAGCACAATCACAAGTGGATGACTTAGAGCAGTTTTTGCAGAAATTCACCGTCCGCATGAACTTGCCTGCTCACGACTTGCTGTTAGCATATAGTTAAGAACAAGGATAGTTTCATCAATCAGCTTTAACGTTGTAGTAATTGTAATAGAGATGATTGGGTCTGGGTGAGGTAGGTTGGATTCTGCTTCTCGTCTTGCGGCAATCTCTCGTGTTAATTTGAGTCACAACTTCTAGAACCATCCACATGATTTTGACTTTGAGACTATATCTTCTTCAACATTGCTAACATTACCGTGTCGCCGAATACTGCCATTTCAAGCTCTACCATCACATCGACGACGAAGAGATCCTGAATGGGGGACCCGGTGTGAAGGAAAAGAAAGCTATCCAAGACATGGTCATCCATCGAACCAAGACCTTCCTTCTGCGCATCTTACACAAGGTTGGTCCAAAAAACTCGGTCTTGAGATCAGGACGAGATGCGGCGATTCCTCAATTACGAGGCGGAATAACGGGACTGCTGCTAGAATACTACATCATTGAACAAGGCTGCATTCCTTTGAATTAGAAGATTGTTCTTGGCCGTTTTTCTTTGGTAACCTCGTCAACCTCTCTCTTCCTCTAATCTCTCCCTCCAAGCCCTTGATTCCGACCGCAGCCGCTTGTTGGGCGCAATCTTCTGCGACGCAGCCTTCGCCAAAGATCAACTATGATGCAATTCGTTTCATTGAACTGCCCTCACCGCTTTGCGACAAGCGACCTTGGCGCCAAGATAAGTTACCTGAGGGATTGATTGCGCAGATCGGTGCTAAATTTAAGGGTCAATTATATACTATTTCATCTTAAGAGGCATCTTATTTGAGGTCCTTGCAAGGGGAAAATGGTCACAGATGCTCAAGATAATTACAAAGAGTGAGCGTCTAATGAATGGAGACCGGTTCTGAAAGTGCCGAAGTTTCAAGACAAGTTCGATGAAATCTTCTTGAAAAACGTGCATCACTCGCATACACTCCCAACCTTGCTGGGATCGGACAACTGGCGAAGATTTTTGAGACATCGGTTGCCGAGGGTACTTACAAGAACTGAACTGCTTTGTTCGATTTCTCGCTCATAACTAGTGGTAGTTTTTTTCGTCTTTTTAGAAATGCACCAGTCAATCTAGTACTACGCATGACATCTTCAGAGATGTAGTGTAGTTGATAAAGAATTACTGTCCCGACCCACAAAAAACACAGCTGAAAGCGAAATTCGGCATGCCACCAATCATCGTGGGGGGTATTCCAGCCTACGGAACCGACAACGTCAGAGGTATTGGGACGCTGGTAGAGCTAGACAAGGAAAACGATGACGATGACGAAGAGCAACTGCCATTTGAATTGAATGGCGGGACCAAAATCGGCACCTCGAATATATCAGTTGGACAAATTATGGAGGAGAGTAGAAGTCTTATTTTTCTTTTTTTGATTCATCATAGTACTTGAATGTAGTGCCAAGAACTTCGCGCTCTTGCTCTTGGCTCTTTCGAACAGGTGTAGTAACTAGTAAAGTAATGTAAGTGTAAGTCGTGAATGTTGTATTATGAAACAAGATCCGGTCTTCGTCTTCGTCTCCTGCCTAAGAAACAGAAGCTACAGCAGATCTTTCTACTACTGGATAATCTTGATTTTCCTACTTGTTGCTAGCTCTAATGCACATGGACCTGGCTCAACCGAAGAGCGCGAAATTCCTGAAAACGAGCTTGATCCTTACGCTGCCGCCGCGGCAGGGACCTCAACCAGTCTGAAACGCCCTATGTGGAACACTAGTGACAGCGGCATGGTTAGGAAGAACAATAGAGGTGTGCCTTTGCCTGTCCCGATCCATATTCCTGGCATGCCAAGCCCTGACGATGGAGAAGAGGAGATCGAAGCTGAGCCAGGCGCTGAAAGAGCTGCAGCTGTGAATGCAAAAGCGAAAGCAAAAGCGGCTGCGGCAAAGGCAAAAGCCACTGCTGGTGGTAAACTAGCGGTTGGAAAAGCTACGGCAAAAGCTAAGAGTGCTAAATTTGGTGCGGCCTCTGCTGAGCCAGCTGAAACAGGCTCATTTGCAGATCCTCCTAGTAGAATGAAAGGCGCGAAGGCAAAAGCTGGAGCTTCGAAGGCTTCAGGCGTCGAAGCAGATGAGAACGACACACAAGGGGCTTCATCTTCGTCGAGTGCATCGGGAATGACCACAGCTTTGGCGACAGTCCCAGAAGGCAACCATGAGATTTATGACAGGTTTGTTCACTATCACAACCACCCGTGAATCTGAATACTTTTTTCTTTTGAGACTTTCCATCTGCACTTCCACACCCTCACCATTCCCATTCGCATTGCTTCGTTCATCGTCCCGTCGTAACGGCCAAGCCTATGCTCAGTTCCTTAGGACTCGTTGGACCGCCAAGAGGAGAGACGGAACGTCCGCGGAAGGTTGGCATCGATCATGAAAATCGTCGATACAAGGCACTAGGGCCTTTAGTTCAACCAGATGGATGGGAGGAAGACGAGCTCCAAGCTGAAGAGGAACTGCAAGAGCGTGTGGCAGAACTGCAGGAACAATTAAGGGTAGGTTAAAGGTGCTTTTCTTACCGCTTTTTATGCCTCTCCTAAGGGAGAAAGGCATAAAAAGCGGGGTAAGCGAGCACCAAAAACCTACCTCTAAAACAAGGTCTCGAAGTCGCCGCAAATCTCACGAAAGAGCAACTTTGGAGAGTTCAACGATGGAGCGACCGAGCGCTGGACTTGACCGACTACGAGGACCAAGCACTGGATCTTCCGCACATTGCTGCGCAACCGTCTCTTTATGGGAACATTTGAATGGAGGTCATGTTTTTTATCGATGTAGTTGCTGATTGCACTGACTGACTGAGACTTTGCCTCTGGCTCTGCCATTTTCACAGCTCTAAACAGCAGCAATGTGCGGAAGATCCAGTGCTTGGTCCTCGTAGTCGGGAGGACCAAGCACTGGATCTTCCGCACATTGCTGCGCAGCCGTCTCTTTATGGGAACATTTGAATGGAGGTCATGTTTTTTATCGATGTGGGGGTGTCGATCTTGGTATCGCCCGCCATCTGGTCTCTAGGGTGGTCGAGCATGACCATAACAGGGGCACATACATACATTATCGATGTAGTTGCTGATTGCACTGGCTGACTGAGACTTTGCCTCTGCCATTTTCACAGCTCTAAACAGAAGAACTGAAGACGCATCCTGCCATACGTATGTGCTTGCCGCCATCAGAGAAACTCCTGGATACAAAGGTAGTACAGGATTTGACAGCACTAGTACTTTGGCCATGTATTTATGAGTATAACTAGTATGAGGCTATAGCAGCGAAAAATTCGTTGCAGCGACGTGAATGGCCAAAAGCGACTCATCTTGCTGCAATTAATACTACTACTCATGCATCTGGGAAACAACTTTTAAGTGCTATAATCGTTCTTGTTCTCTTCTATAGATGAAGATTAGGACAATCGTCTTGAAATCCTGTCCTCCATGACCACTACTGTCTCCCACATCAGACTTCCATGCCTGCTGCCCTCCCTGAAGAGGGTCATCCTACAAAACTGGTCTACCGGCAGCTCAGAAACGATCAGAAGCATTTCGGTGTGTACGCAAATCCTAGTGAGCGAGATTCAGGATGTCGACCTTTGAAGTTAAGATTCGGATTTATTCACCCACTGATGCTCACCTGCGCGAAAGTGTGATTAGCATTAGCCATAAATTCTTCTTACTGTTGTTCCACTAGTTAGTCCGCTTATTTTCTCTTTCGTTTCTTCTTGCAATGGTTCGCTCCTCCCCCCGTAGCAGCTACATCACCCCTTCTTCCACACCTTCTAACTCCCGACCGTCAGCGGAAGATGGACCGAAAACTCTGGGACCACACCCACAACCTCCAGAAGCGCCGGAAGGAGTCTGGTTGTGCTGCTTTTTCTTGGGTCCCAGGAAAGGAAATGCTACTACGCGATGGTCATCCTAGAGGGTACTGCTGTATGACCAAACAATTCGCCGATTACGAAGGTAAGCGCTGGCCGTGCAACGACTCGCGTTTACCATTGGCTTTCATCATCCACAAGGACGGTTCGCGAATGGATAATCCAGTTTTTCAAGCACAGATTCGACAACTCAACTTGCAAGATTTGGAGTGGGACTCCGAGTCCAACAGTCGCACAGTGGACGATTTCCACTGGCTGGTGGAGTTGAAATTGACGGTGAGGGAATACGAAGAACTCTTTGATGGGGCGGAAGATGGGAAGAAGGAGAATGAGGGTCGTAAAGGTCGTAGTTGTAGTGCCCCTGCTATAGGAGGAGGACAACAAGTCAAAGAACCGGAACTGGTTTCCAATCGGAGCAATCAAAACGCCACTTCTGCTGAAGAAGCCAAGAAGAAGAACCTCTTAGAGCGGGAAATGGCAAATATTCACGCGTTTGAAACGGATTTTGCCATTGCTAAAGCACTTCATTCATCTGCTCTTCAGGACATCAACAACGCCAGCAATGAAAAGAACCTGTTCGCTAAACACCTCTTGACAACACTACCAGGCGTTGGGCAGATTCTCAACGAGCGACTGCGACATCATCTCCTTGCTTACTGCTTCACAAACAGCAATCGCGATAAAGAGATGGTCAACCACGCACAGCTTTTTCACGAGGAAATGCGAGTGAAGAACAAGAAAGAGGAAAAATTTCCAGACGATGTCACATTCGTTGGAGGAGAAGACGACGACGATCCGGAGAATATTAAGGCCGCAGAAGATCTTCAAGATCATTATCATATTTATACCACCGAGAAGATCTTCAAGATCATCATCATAGTATACCACCGGTCGTGTCACCGCAGAACAAGATGAAGATCATTATCATACAGTATACCACCGGTCGTGTCAGCCTATTGCTGTCACAGGAAAGTTTATGTCGTGTTTGTTCAACAAGATCCACTTGTTGCACCTCTAATCACTTCCCACCATTCCAAGAGTTTGGTGATATCCTTCGTTGTGAAGAGGGACCTGAACTCGAAGCGGCACGTGCGATCTACACACTTTGGCGTAACAGACGCATCGATGGCATCTACGGAACTGATGAGAGCAGTGCGGCTTTGAGGGCTAAAGGTTATGATGATATTAGGTTTTGACTAGTAATCAATGCTTTTTATGCTTCATCCATTGTTCTTGTCATAAAAAAACATTGAAACAGCAACTACTATTCTACTTAGAAAAACCTTGGTTCCAGACCCATTCTACTCCTCCTCTAACAATCCGGCATCCTGACAGAAGTGCAACAAGTCTTTGCGGCTGCGGGATTGCGCTGGACTTTCTTCGAAGAGCATTCTGCGCTAGTGAAGAAGGCTAAAGCAAACTCGGCTGCGATGGGCAAGAAGCCGAGAGGCATAGGCAAAAGACTAGAAGCGGCAGAGGAGGCAGCGTACAACACGTTATGAAGTTGAAGAGTTGTAGCCAGCACATTTATATTCATACATAAGTACTTCTTAAAAAAGTTGTAAAAGCGTTCTTGATGTTGTTAGACGAGAACCTCTTTACAACTTCTACTTATGTAGTTCGCTTTAATCCTCAAAAAAGCCGGAGGAATTCCACGCGCTGTGAGTCTTCTTAGCGGACCGAGTCGACCTGCTGAGGTGAGTTTCGTGGACGCGTGTCCCGTACCAGCCCCGCCAGATCTCACGTTGATGCCAAAGGGTGCTCAGCAAAAAGCTGAAAAGGAAGCGTTATGATCGCCGTTTTGAACTAGTAGAAGTATGATGTAGTAGAAGTTTGATGTGGAAGATGAGAAGAAGTTTGAGATGAAGATAGTATGTAGAAGTTTGATGTTCAGAAGATGCGATGTAGTAGAAGTTTGATGTGGAAGAATCATGGATGTGTTGTATCTTCTATCTGTATAAGTACTTCTTCTAGTACTACGAGACCACGGATCTATTTCTACGAGGCGTTGTTGTATTTTTGTTCGACAATGTATGTAGGAGGATCTTCACCGACCTAGTCGTAATTTTTCTTTTTGCTCGACAATGTATGAGGATCACCGAGTCGTAGTCCACGACTTCTCCTCTAAATTGACTCCTCAGAGCCGCGGCACGAGAACGTGGAGAGTGGGTAGCACCCACCCTCGACGAGCTCAGTTTCATGGATGCTCATACTAGGACAGCCGCGACAGACGAAGAGCCCGATGACTCCTGGAAGGACAAAGCCTACAAATCCGTATACATCGATATTTCTCCCTTTGTTGGGGAGTGGTATGCGAAGCGAGCGCTGAAACACGAAGAGAAGAAGCAGGAGAAGGTGGAGACTGACGTTGGAGCGTTATTCCAGCAGAAAGTCGACTCCTTGTTGAAGCAAAAAAAGGCTTCCTGTGCCACCGCGACGCACCGTATCGAGAGGATGTGCAGACGTGTGGGGTTGCTTTTGCCTTTGGTTATGAGGACTGGCGATGACTTACTCGATATTTAGTAAGCCTATTGTTACTAGTACAACTAGTAGAGTGTTGAAGAAAGCATTTGTTTTAGCAAATTCTCTTATGTTGTGTATTCGAGATAGAGCGCCTCACATTCTTCATAAGATGAAGAACACACAACTCGCTTCTAATCCAAATTACGGTGAATTTGCGCAACGTGTGGAGGGCAACGTGGGTCAGATGCTAGAAACGATGGCTCAAACGATGCTGGAAAGAGGCGCAGCGCAAAGCCTTGCTCTGCCAACTGAGAACGAAAAGGATCTACAACAGCGTGAACAACATGATAACGAGAATGCAGAAATGAACGACCCGAATGATAGCATGAACAGGGAACCAAATTCGGCTTGCTACGCTGATCGTGCACTAAAGGCATTGTCGCATTTTGAATGGGGTAGGACTCGACGTAGGGATTGTACCAGCAAATCCGAAAAAGACGACGTCGAAGAGAAACTCTTGAAGGAGTTACTAGCTATGGGCATCAATCCGGATGAGAAGGCGAAGGTAGATGGGGAGCAAGACACTTCTAGTGGTAAAACTGCTGAAGCTGCAGGTGCTGAAGATAAGAAGGATGATGAGCACCAGAATACAGGTAAGACCACAACTACGTCTGCTGAAGACAACGAGAGGACCACTACTTCCGAACAGCACACCAAGAACACTTCTCCTGAAGACCCCAACAATGACAACGATATGAACATCGACTTTGACGCTGCTGAGCCACCACCAGTTAACAAGAACGACCAACCTCTTCTAGAACTGGGAGGACAGCTCATCTGGGATGCCCTGTTGGCAAAAGAGGATCTGGGCTGCGCAATCAAGGGCATTCAGAAAACGAAAGATCGCGGATGGTGGAATCGCAATGTGCACTACCTATTGGAAAACGAAAAGGCGCGTGAGGGCAGACAAGCGGAGGTCGTTGAGTATGCCAACAAGAGGCGTGAGGAGCTGTTGAAATTGAAAGTTATGGATGCTGAGTTGTAGTTGTTGTTGTAAGTACGTAGTTTGATCGTACGTTGTACTTTGCAGATGCGGGGACTCAGCAACAACATGATCAAGAAGCTTGCAACAGGAGTAAAGTTTATTTTATCACCGGTTCGGGTGTGAATGACGATGATTTGTTTGCTGGATGTCTACACCCTTGATCGAGCTTGGTGTTTCTTCGTAAAGTCGTAAACAAGGTCTGAAGAGAGATAAGGCGTAATTGCGCCTTGCTTGCTTTCCTGCGACGTTAAAGTATATAATTAAAGGGTTGACGTTATATTATGGGGCAGGTGCGATCTTTGGGAAGGCTAGTGGTAGTGAACCGGTACCCATGGTTACCACTAGTAAGGCGGCTTCCCTTAGATGCGAGCACCCTTCCCCTAAAGCTCCCCGCCAGGAGTACAGTAGGGGTCGGGACGCCATGGGCAGAAGCATCCTGAAGAAAATAAATAAGTTAAAACTAAATTAGTGTCTCTTGCTTTGCGTTTCAAACGTCCGCTTCCTTTCGATAACGAACACGAGTGTGAGGGAAATGTTTTCTCGATTCGGAAAGAGAGACGTAAAAACGTAACTCTTAAACAACTGGGTGATGGGGTCTACAACTTGTTAAAATGCATTATCAATGGCAATATCGTCCTAATACTCGTTCATCTTCTCTATCTCATCTCTCTAACCCTCCCGAACGCGAGGAGAAAGGCCTGGTCATCATGCCCAGACGAAGGATCAGACGCAAGCGGAAGAATGCGCACAAGCGTGCCCAAGTCGCTATCCGTAAAGTCGAACGCGCTGTAGCGAAACAACAAAAGGATGGTGACAAAGAACGTCAAACGCTGAAGAACCATGCACAAAGGTTTCTCCAGTTTCGTCGAAAGCGCTTGAATCAGATTAAACAGATCAAGAAGATAGAAGAACAAAAGTTAGCTCTGAAAGATGTAGAAGACAAGCAACAAGCGATAAAGGATGGCGTTCTTGTAGAGCCAGAGAAGAATCAATCGGCTTTGGCAGTGAGGGATGTAGCTGTTGAGGATAAGAAGGAGGTAGCACCAGACAAGGATGTTGTAGAAGTGGTAGAGAACAACAAGGAAGCTGCTGACTCATCAGGGGGTGGCGGAGAAGGCACAGGAGCACTGACATTACGGACGACTTCATCTATTTGTACTTCATTTTTCCCTTACCCTTTTTAGATAAATACACGTTGGTCGCTGTTCTCGCGAAACTATGATACACACTTTCAGACTGAATAAGCCGATTTTTGTTCTACACCCAGTCCTCCCTTTACTTCCTCCTCTAAGCGCCCTCGTGAAATCCGACAACTCCTCCACCGAACTGCTGGCGTCTACTGAAGTTCCGAAACTGCCAGAGTTGAGCCTGCTTGGTCGCGTAACGAACGGCTTGATTGATTCTGATCGACAGATGGCCTCGATAATCGAAAAACGCAACAAGGACAAAAACAGAAGAATTCGTATGGCGGGTCAATCCTATGCATGATTAGCATTTTTTTCCTGTTACTGTTTCACAGTAGATTTTATGTCTGTGCAGGACCGCTGGTGACGCAGACGCTGATGTCTCTCTCAGATTCTCATCTCATTCAGACTCGTAGTATGTACCTCATTTTCCTTCAAAGGAATTGAATCATTCATCGACCCATGTGACATTGGTCCTCCAAAGAGAGAAGTGAATGGAATCACTCATCCACATCGACTGAAAACAGCCTTCTCCTCTAAGATTCCCACTGACCCGAAGAAGAGGGATCCAGTTTTGGCGCTCGAGGATGATGCTGTCCGCACCTTATACGGAACCGAACTAGCTCCTCTGGGTATGTCAAAGCGCGGCTACGACGCGGCATTGCGGCACTTGGTTCCTGCCAAGATGGAAGAAGAGAAAGAAGAACAAGAAACAAGCCAAGAGTTGGTGGAACATCAGGACTTCAAAGAGCAGTGGCATCAAAGAGTTGCGCCGCTAGTTTCGAAGATCCAAAGCGGAGCTAGAGATATTATGGGTCACGCATTTTAGTATATTAGTATTAGATTTAAATGCATTGGCATCCAATCTTCTCCACGTACTTAATCACAAGTTGTAGAGAAAGCCTGCTTTTAGTAAGCCATTATTTATAGTTCTTGTTCTAAGACAACAAGCCGAATCGTGCGTCTGTATCATAATCATCTTACTCTCGCTTTTCATCCTCTAAGACTCGAATGCGCCTACATTATCCTGAGGATGTTGAACGTCTACGGCTTTCTCGCCTAGGATTCAAGATGCCGCCGAACAAATCGTCGCTGCTGCGAACGGAAGACGGACTTTTGATAGAACAAGGTCTCTCCAGACCGTTCGACCCGATCGAAAATACTCGGGATATCATGGGTATTACAATTTCATTTATACGTAGGCTTTTTATGCCTTATTCTACCACTTTGGGGGGAAGGTGTGGGGCTGGAGCTTCGCTGCTGCTCGGGAGAGGAAGCGGCGTGCAAGCAGTGTGGGGAACCTCTTCATCACCGTGAGCGGCTACTGCTTCCGCCGTATTCATTGGTGGCCGCCTGGGTCTCTTCTTCGGTCAAGAGCTGCCATCGCTCCCGCGCGCTTGGCTTTCAAGGTCGACTGTGCGGGCTGTGTCGCCTTTCATTGGTCTCAGTCATTGCCGGCAGAAGAAGCCGCAGGAAAGGAAAAGGCAGAGCAGACCCCCATCTCCAAAAGACGCCGCGCAGGCGCTAGCGCTGCCACTACTTCAAGGGCATTGCCCTCAAGTGCACCAGAGCACGAAGCGGCCGGTGGGGGGGCCAGGTTAAGGTCGAGATCACCGTCCATAGCGACCTACGGGAAAACGCACGGGAGGGCGTGCCCTACCCGCCGCATCAGTTTCCCCGACCCTCCCGCCCCTGCCTCCTTGGCCTCTTGTGGGCTCTCCAGTGCTCTCCCGGCAGCCACGGGCCCCCCTGGTTACCTTTGTAGAGAGACCAGTAGGGACCCAACAGGAGGCAGGGGCGGGCGGGCAAGCTGACGGGGGTGGAAAACAACCCCCCATGTAGGCCGCTATAGGGAGCGACCTCGGCCCTACGGGGGGCCAGGCTCTTGAGCGGGCGCGGGGGGTGAGCGGTCGGGAGCGGCAGCACCCACGCCGAAACGCAACGGGCTGGCGCGCTCTTGGCGGTGTGGGCTGATGATCTGGCGCGCTTTCTGAGATGCCGCCCTTACTGGGTTAGTTGCCAGACTCATGCCCTGGCGCTCTTGGAGACGTTGGGCGCGGCGGGCAGGCCACACCAGTCGCGGCACGCTACGAGAGGCGCCCCTCGTACTTGCTCTGACGGACGGACCGACCAGCAGCCTGGCTAGGGAGAGCCCGGTGAGCTTCTGGCCTTAGTTAGATAGCCGGCTGCCCTTTTTGTTCTTGTTGGCAGGTGATAGGCGTTGGGCTAGAATGGCTTGGGTGGGGGCCTGGCTGCCGGCTCTTTATCTTTCAGCGATGACAACCAGAAAGGCCCAGGCGGTCGGGGGTGAGTGGTCGAATGTGGAGAAGAGTGAGCGCGAAGCCCATAGCGATCGCAAAGGCAAAAGCATGAAGGTGGCGGCGTCGCTTCTCGGGGTTTGTCATTACTGGAAGGGCTGCCACCTGGTGAAATCGTAGAGGGGGACCGACTTCGGAAGATGTGCGCTACCGTCAAGAGCAAGACCAAGACGCCAGCAGAACTGGGCAGCTGTATAGAATGGCAGCAGGGAACGCCTCGAAAGTGCGGCGAACGCAAGCCGGCCACCGTGGCCCCCGGCGAATTTAATCCAAGAAACTGGAAGGGCCGCCTTCCCCGCCAGATCAATAATTGACAAGACCCAGAGGCGAGAGGGCTGCACGATGAAGGGAGGGCCAGCGAACGCACGCGGGCCCAGCCTGGCGCTTTTTGTTTTTCCAGGTGGTCTTTTACGCGAGAGAAGGCGAGCCGGATGCTCCCGCGGAGTTACAGGCTCTGGGCAAATTTCAAGTGGCCAAGAATCAGACTACGTTGGTCGACCCGCCAAATTTTTGGTTTGATGATGCTGACGCCGCCGGTAGTTGACAGGTGGCATGAGCTGGCAGAATGGTACGCAGCTGCCTCGCTGCCTCGACTGAACAGGAACAAGGGGCGCGCGGTCGTGTCTCTGGGTGTGGACTGGAGCGGACAGGGGCGGGCGGGCTGTGCGCGTGGATCTTTATCGCTGGAAAATCTACAAGCTTGGCTATCTGGCTGCTGCAAAACTTTCGCGCCGGGGCGGAGTCGGGAAAGGAAAAACTGGCGGGGCTGGAGCCCAGCGGCAACAGTTGACGCGACAGCTTCGCGCAGGCGGGTCCGCTGTGACAGGGTGCGCGCCTTTTTTTCAAACTATTAAGGAAGGAACAGGGAGGGGGGCCGCGGGTTTCCTCGCTCGGGGTTTTCGGTGTTTTTCATGACTGAGCCTGAAGCGTGGCGCGCGGCCACGCGCCTGCACTTATTTGCTTCGGCTGTATCAACTTCGCTGGGGAGCTTCGTAGTACTCCTCACGTACACATCGTGACAAACAAACTCAAGCAAAACAAAGAGAAGCAATCTCCAATCAACCCAATGCCCAGGCGATTTCAACTTGTTCAAAGCAGACGAGAGGCGCGTCGACATCGCCGCACCACTTTCGAATATTCACTCGGTGAGATGGCGCCAATCTAAGATGAACCCTGGCCCGATCCAACTCGTCACTGCTTGGGCTACGCAGCAAAGACTTCGTTTTCTCGCTTCCGGAAAGCAGGCAGATCCTCAATTTTATGCTTCAAAAGATTTTGGATTTCGAGCATGAAATAGCTAGACTTTTTGCTGTTGTACTTACAGCTACAAAAATTAGTAGCAATTTACCAACACGAACACCACCATCGAAGAACTACTAGAAGGAAAGCAATGAATTGATACGGGTTTTTTTATCCCAGCAAGCAGAAGAGTGCTACATCCGTCCCTAGCAGAATCCTATTGCTATTCATTGCTATCGCGATCCCGATTGCATACGCGTAGCCCAAGACCATTTTTTGTCTCTAAGAAAAAGAAGAAGCAGAGAAGCAGTTTCGCATCGCAAACCGTCTTGGCCTGAAGCACGCGTACGCCAGCACCTTCGTAGAGCCACAGACAATGTCCATGATGCTCGAAGATGCTCCGAGAACTACTGAGTCTGCACCTGCAACCACATCTTCTGCTTCTGGGGAAAAACAATCTGAATCGCAAGAACTTGACAAGAAAAGTGAAGAACAACTGGTGACAATGGATAAGACGAACAAAATTAGTGATGAGCCCGTAGTTGATAACGACGGTGATGAAGATGACGACGAACGACCGGGAAGTGGTCCTGACGGCACAGTAACCAAGTACAAATTAAGGCTTTTTACCCTAATCCATCTCAGGAAGCATCCTTCTAGCGAGGCTTTTTAAGGGGAGAAGGGTCCTGGGATGAATCTCAAGATGAATACGGGTGAGCTCTAAACAAACGAGGACGAAGGCGACCGAAGTATGTCCCACCACCTATAAAAGATAAATCATTGAGGGGCAGACCTTTGCTGCTCCAGCGTTCGGTTCAGACCTTGATGCCCACGCTCTATCGTCCAAAGAAGCGTATTCTGGGACTAGGTGGAACGCGCAACTTGATGGAAGACCAGTATGGACACGCACGGCGAATAGGAATTACGGATTGATGATGTTTTGATCAGATTTTGACTGGCAAGATTTGTCTTGATAGAATGATGTAGTCACTCGTCTTCAAAAGAGCCTTTTCCTCAATCTTGTTGTGACTTAATTCCTTCTAGATCGCTTCAGTCTCGTCCTTTACTACATCGCGTATAAAGTCTACCCCTCTAAAAAAGAAAAGAAGAATGAAAAGCAGCTGACTGAGAAGCAAATCGTGAAAGTGCAGAAGAAGGAAAAGAAAGAGCTGAAGATGATGCTCAAGAGGTTATGGCGCAGAGTGTGTCACATTATTTATTTTGAGGTTTGCTACAACTAGTACTACCGATTACTCTTACTTACTTGGGAGTATCTATTAGTACTCCAGATGACAGGACTCACTAAAAATACTGGATATTATATGGAACGTAAAAACCTACTCACACTCTCAACCACTAGATTTTGTGAGACGTATTCGTATTAGGTTCAGGGCAGCTGAAACTAGCTAGTTAACTAGATAGTTTAAAGGCCAGGTAAGTCGAGCCAAGTCGCGAGTCTCATGGACTGGAGGGCCAAGTGGAGATCTGAGTAGGTCCTATCCAGCTGCTCAGGTCTCCAGTTGGCCCTCCATGAGACTCGCGACTTGGCTCGACTTACCTGCCCTTTAAACTATCTAGTTAACTAGCTAGCTTCAGCTGCCCTGGGCTTAATATGTCTCAAAAAATTTAGTTGTTTAGAGTGTGAGTAGGTTTTACGTTCCATATATTAATACAAGCGCTTTTGGTTTTACTTTGATTTTATCCATCAATGAAACTTATGTCTTACGACTCCTTGCCTCCTACACTTACAACTTCTTCGAGGATCTCTAAGAACCGAGCCTGCTGCGAAAGAGGCATTGGCCTTAAAGGATAGGGTAGGCTTCACGACTCTCCACAAGATGCCGCGAGGGTGCTTCTTCCACATCGCTGCCGAGCCTAAGGACTGTGGCGGCCCGCAGTCTAAGGAGAAAGGTGCTATTGACGTCATTAAGGCTCGAAGATACATTAAAATTTCCAAGAAGGATGACTTTCATTCTTCGGTTTCCTTCTTCTAGGATAATTCTGAAGAAAAGAAGGCAAGAATGAAATGGACCGACTGTTTTGAGCGCTAACGCCCTTCCCTATCGACGACCGGATCAGGAAAACAGGTACATGATTCGTCGCATTCGCGGCAAAAAGGTTAAGACTGCGTATACGAGAGCGCAAAAGGCTTTGCATTTATGGCTTGAAAGTAGATGGGGTCGTGAAGTGATTGTTGAAAATGAATGTAGAGTGCTTGTGCATGTGCTCCTCGTCCTCCTCCTGTTCCTGGAAGCACCAGCACCAGATGAGCATGGTGTATTATTTCCATAGGTTCTTGAATTCCTACTAACTTAATATCCACGTGCAGCACCTCATCTAACCAATTACCAAGTCAAGAAAGCTAAACTGGATCAACTTCGACAAGGTACTTTGGCTTTGGGCAATCGTCAGGATGATCCTCTGGCTCTAGAGAATCGAGATACTACAGCTCTAGGACCAAAAGCACTTGAAGACAAGCTGGCTCTGGCCGACAAAGCGAAGCAACTGGCTCTACTTGACAAGTCCGATAAGGCTGCTTTGGCTACAGGGGAGCACAAGAAACCTTCTTCGGCAACATCCTCGCATAACTTGGCTCTCTTGCCTTTAGGCAGTGCATCTTCGTCTTCATCTTCAGCCGGAGGTGATAACACGTCATTGGTTCCTGTGGGTGCCACGTCTCCTACGTCAGCAGCCTCAAAGGATTCGGAAGGCTCTTCGGGGGATGACAAAGAGAATGATGAGCTTACATTGAGACCAGCGCTGGGAGCGAATGTGCTGATGACTCAAAAACAGCGAAACCGAAAAAAGAAGCAAATGCAGGACTTGTTATGGAGAGAAGTGTGGTGCTAGTTGAACTTAGTACAACTCTTACATCGATACCTATTCCTGAGAAGATCGTATTGATTTTCTATCCAGGAATGCGCTCTTCCTCTTCGTGATTGCACCTCTTCTAAAAACCCTCCACACCCTGCACCCAACCGGTCTTGGACGTCGGGTTGGGCGTGTGAATGGCACCAAGAAACTGCGATCCGTCGATCCCGACTTCGACACGCTTTCCCTCGTGTGTTTTGACGGTGTTCCTCGTGACGAGGATGGAGCTATCATCGAGCGCTTTGATCTCTTCGTTCCGCAATGCTTGACCCGATTGCGGTACTTGCTTAACGTGGCCTTGTGGCTGAAAGTCGAGTGTCTGCGGTTAGAACAGATGCGTAAGGAAGCGAGCTTCGATCAAGAGCAACGTATCAAACGACGCGCGAAAAACAAGGAAGTTGAAAAGACTAGAAAGAAAATGCAGGAGGAGGAACGCAGTGAGCATCTGTATCAAACGGCACTGTGGAACGTGATGACGATGCGAATGGAAGGTGAGGGAGTAGTTGGGGAGAACAAGATCAGGTAGAAGTTCATCTTCATCTTAGGTACTTTCTTAGGGTGTTTTTTTTGGTAGAGGCTGTGGCTGGCGATGTAGTGGACAACTTCGAGGTCGTGCAACAAGTTTCATCGAAGCAAGTTGTATCTCTAGGCCTTTGTTCATTGCGTCTTCGACGACGCAAAATTTTATCCACACAACCACCCCACAGCCTCGATTGCGCTCCTCCCGAACTCGTTGGCGAAACACGCTTGACCAACAAAGCCTTGGACCGTGCATGCGAGATTTCTGAGGATTCTCTCCACACCATGATCCCTTCGTTGGATATCGATACTTCCTTCGCAAACCGAGTCCGAAACCGTAGGGAATTCGCGTTAGACCGAGAAAAGTGGATCGAAAAACGCACTGAGTTGGACCCCTTTTTGGAGCAAAGGATGGAAACGATGGCCGATCCAGAAAAGGTGAAACACGCGACAACACCAAGAGTGCCGTACAAACCGCATAGTGCGACTGCTTATGGCTTTCTTTGTTTGTGCATTATTGTTGTAGGCTCTCTGATTGCGTAGAGGTACATCAGCTGAAAATCTTGTTGAGCATATTGTGACCAGAGCTGAGCAGCTGCAGCTCTTGTGCCCAATATACCATGACCTCTAATCCTACGCAAAACACAAAGCCTACATGGACCGCAAAAGAGAAAATCAGGCATTGGAGCGTGCTAAAGCTGAGGCTGAGGCTGCGGAGAAGGCTAAAGCTGAAGGACGAATGGATCTAATTGATGAACTAGCTGGATCTGAATCTTCTGCTTCTGATACTGGCGGTCCAGCTAAAAAGAAGCAGAAGGTAGATCATGAAGTGAAGAAGGAGCAAGATGCGTCATCAAGTACAACTCCATCCGCAAAGAAGAAAGGGAAAGGAAAAGCTTCATCATCGAGCGGAAAGGAAGCCGAAAAAGTACTTGCTGGTGCTTCGATGAGTGCACAGAAGCATGGATTGAAGGTGAAGTTTGCAGTCAACAACAAGGATGCAGCTGGTTCTCAAGATGACGATAACGGGGATGTTGATGGAGACGACGACGAGGGAGAGGGTGGCAAGAAGAAGAAGAACAAGAAGGACAGCGGTAAAGATGAGGCAGACGGGAAGAAGCGCACAAAGAACAAGAGAAGTTTCATCGCTCCAACTGCACAGCTCAGATTAAGGCTTGCCTGCCAAGTCCATATTGATGTGAAGGGGCATCCGTCTTTGGCCTTGTTGACGTCCTTGTTGCAAGCGTAATTGTAAATCATGGTCGAAGATGCGCTCGTTCTTTCAAGATGGATGAACATGCATGAGCAAGGTTTTCTAATCAGAGCACACGACTTTCTTCCTGGTGTCCGGAAGAGGCCTAGTGTTGACGAAATCACTCCTCATCCTGAGATTCCGTTCTTCACGATCGCTGAGATCGCAGAAGAGGAAAAAGAAAATCAAAATTAGGGCTTCGTTTAATCGTAATCCATCTGCACAACTAAATGGAGAAGCATCCTGATCCTGAAGAGGCTATAATTGCTTTTCAAGGGAAATATACTTCTCCTGAAATGGTCACTTAGGGGTACAGCATGTTTCTCGCGATCGATGGATTACTGTAGCTGTAGTTTTTAGCCGTCTAAGAAGACAAGAAACCTGCTGCAAAGGCAAAGGCTGGCGCTGTCAAGAAAGAACCAGGCTCCTCTGCTCCCTCATCATCGGCTAATTCGACACCGATGAAAGTGTCTGCTTCATCACCATCAGATTCTGAAGATGGAACAAATAAGAACAAGAGTTCTGTTAGTAGTACAACTGCAGCTATGAAAAAAGCTGCAACTGCTCGTGCTAAAGCCAAGGTCACGACCGCGAAGCAAGAACCACAGGATTCAGATGCTGGGCAAGTTTCTTCTGCTGCAAGAAGTACAACAAATAATAGTACTGGTAAAAAAGAAGAACCTCCAAAGAGCATTCTGAAAGTGAAGCAGGAACCTGGTGCAGACGAAAAAGTCGACTATTTCCAAGAAGATTTTGATCCGGAGACAGGTGAAGTGAAACAACAGTTACCTCCACATCTACTACGATCACGCAAGGAGGTTTTGACCAAGTTGCTTAAGCCGAGAGCCCCTCTGTCGCAGCGTGTCGAATTTGTTGGCGAATATAACAGCTTATGGAGATGGAAGGAGGGCAGTAGATCAAGTGTTCCGTCTCAGCACATGCACAAAGATATTCTGACTACTGCAACATCTACTTCTTGTTCTTCAACAAGAACTTCAAATGCGCTTCTTATCGCTCTCCCACTCGTACTACTCTTCTATCACATCTCCACTCTAATACCCAGCTTTGTCCCCGGCGAATCCAAGCCTGGTGGCGTGCGCAAGGTAAGCCGAGGATGGTGGCACAGTGCTAAGAACCGCACTCGTCTGCGTGAGTGGCGTCGTAATGTGATTACAGGAGATAGGTGGCGACGTAGCAGTGACGAAGAGTCCGCCTACGAAGAAGCCGTGCTGAACAGCAAGGGCATTTCCTTGGGTTTTGCGGTCAATGGAGATTGCTTTTATGATGATGATGATGAAGATATTGTTATTGTAGAATTAGGAATTTTTTGGCCCGTCACGGGTCGAGTTTCTTGGGTTGCTCGGGTTGCTCGAGTTGCTCACCGTAATTTTTTGCGCGGCGCCCTTCGGGCGCAGCTTTATGAGGCTCCGAGATACCTTAGCAGGAGCGTACGACACTCGACGCCATGCCTCCGATCCCTGGTTTTCTTCTTAATGCGCACCAGAGACGAGAGTGAGTAACCACCTTCAGCTCGGGAACCCCTCCCAGCCACTTGATCAAACACGCAAGGCATCCGCCGCGTGCTCTAGTCTACTTACTTCGTCCTAGGCTGAGTGGGCCGCTCTCCAGAGCAGACGGGAACTCACTGCCACTCCCAGCCCCAAAAGGGACTCATTGGCCGCGCACACATCCGAAGAAAAAAGGGAGAGATTGGCACCGACCCAACGACAAGCCACAGCGACACTCTCCTCCCTCAAACAAAAACCACAACGAGGCGAAGCCGTCGGCCCCTCAATGCCGGCGCTTCAAACGCGCGCCCACACGCTACAAGAGAAAAAGCCGGGGGGGCTCGCTGGGGAGCCCTTCGCAACCGATTGCCCCCTTCGTGAGAGAGCAACAACAAAAGCAGCCACTTCGTCACTCCACGCAGCCAAAACCGTGGCCATACCGCCCCGCTGCGCCGCATTCCGGTGAAGCGGATATCTTGCGGCAACTCGTGGCAACTCGTTCCAGAATTGAAACCCTTCGCTTCGGCAACTCGAGCAACTCGTTGCAACTCGAGTAACTCGAAACCCGATATTTTACTTACTCTATTATTGGTTTTTTCTTTTATTTTACTAGCAGGGACAGGCCCACTAGTCATCGCTAGTCCCGTTATTGACTTTGACGTCTTCATTGTGGTCCATAAGATTCATCCTACAGCCCAATCGATCCACAATGATCAAGAACTACAACTATGTTTTCTTCTAATCCAAAGAGCCCATGCCCGATCCAGACCATGGAACCGTCCCCCAGAACCGTCCAAAGCGCAAGAAGAAGCTGAAGCACGAGCGACGTGCCAAACGCAAAATTTTACTCGACGTTTTGGCTCGAAAAATCACTGTCGCTAAAGCGAAGGACCGCTACCGGTGCTGGCGAGCAGCCTTGGAGCGGCGTAGGAAGCGCCCTTGTTACTTGCCGGTTGAACCGCCCAGTGACTCCGAACAAGAAGGTGGCGGAAAAGCCGCCATAGAAGCAGCGAAATGCGAAGCTAGACTGCGAGTTTTGCGAGTTCTGAAAAGGAAGCAAAACTCCAAAATGTCAGAGGAGAAGAGAGCGAAGATCGTTGCGAAGAGAGCGGAGAAGATTGAAGAAATGGAAATGTTATGGCTTAGGCTGAAAATATCTTTGTAGGTCTATCGTGGTCAGTAGATCGTGTTGAAGACTTCGACGAGCAGGACCGGCGTAGCGCCTGACATCCCCAGCACCTGCTCTTTCTTCCCTCGAAAAATATTTATTAACACCTCAAATAAATCTTCTAAGAACAAGATTGAAAGGGCACCTCGAGGCAATCCCGAAGAAGAACGAGGATGTTTATCAGAGGATTGAGGAGGCCAGGACACGCAGAGAGCTCGGCTACGAGCCAGAGGATGTGCCTGTTATGAGGGAAACAAGGATATTTTTTTTCAGAATCTGCGTCGTGCCTCTGCCAATCAAAGCCTCCTCGCAGTAGGGGACGTTGTTGCTTGATGTTCTTGCCTGCAGTTTCTCTTTTTACTCTGGTCTCTTACTCATACTCTGGTCACTCGCGACACAGAACTCATATTTTTCTATTCATAAGATAGAACTCCCCTTAATAAACTACAAATGAATCGAAACGGCTGATTCTCTTGATCATGAAAAATCTTTGATCGTCTCCATGATGGGATCTTCTAACCCCAAAGTGAAACGCCGTGGTCGAAAGCGCAGCACTGTTCTCACTGCTGTTGGCAATGCAATGATCCCTGGTGGAATTCCATTGGACGCCGTTCCCAAGAACAAGAGGGGCAGGAGTGCGGCAGTCAAAGCTAAAGCCTTAGCTAAAGCTGCTGCTGACAGGGCAGCAAAAGCCGCTGCAGCGGCGGCTCGTGGTGAGCCAGCTCCGGCTAGTAGTGCGAGGGCCTCCGCTAGTCCTAGTCCGGAAGAAAGTTGTGCTTCTAGTCCAGATGAAAAGCCAAAAGCGAAGGCTAAAGCGAAAGCCAAGGGCAAAGCTGATGCCAAGGCTGCTGCTAAGGGTTCTAGCTCAAAGGATAAAGATGCATCACAGGGAGACAATGATGAGGACGAGGAGGAGACGAAGGTACTCATCTACAAATGGCGTCATCCGAAACTTGCTGAGTTGGATGGCAGACATCATACCGAAATCGATGATGCAACGCAACTACCGCAGCATACCGTGATCACGAATGACAATGTACTTTTTCTATTAGTGTAGAGGAGCTAAAAATCTGTTTATCCTCTCAAAGTAACTACTGATTATGTGCCTCTATTCTACTAAACAACGAACTCGAACGCAAATGCTTGTTCTTGTAACGCAACACGTTATGAAATACCGCATCTCACTCCCAGGTTCACGGAAGGCGACGCTTTGGTAAACGCTATGGCAAACCGATCCACCGAAACCTCAACGACCCTGTAGATTGGATGGACGTGCACCTACCTTTCAGCTACCGTAATCGTCGTGTCCCGCTTGTGCGTCGTAGGATGGAAACTCTGTTGATGGAAGAGGACGCTGACTACAACGATTACATGGATGACGAGGTCAAGCTCTTCAACGCCTTGAAAAAAAAGATAGAGAAGGACAGAGCAGCAGCGGAAGCAGACAAGGAGAAGGAAAAAGGTGGAAAAGAACAATCTTCACAGAGCAACGGAGAAGACGTGACTATGGAAGACGCAGAGAAGCGATCAGGAGACGCTAACACGAGCACAACCACCAATAAAACTGACGACGGAAGCAAAGTGGTCATAAAAGAAAAAGAACGTCTTGATACTAGTACAGCGCTGAAACAGGGGAACCCCCTCTTTGGATGGATAGATGATGGTTTGGATATGTCGTACCCTTCTGCCTTGCCTGACACAGTGAAAACCGCGGAAGAGGCTTCTGCACGTCTCTTAATGAAGCATTGTCCAACAAAACTTCTCCACGAAAAACGCACTACAAGTAGAAGTACTAGTACTACGGCTGGAACAACTCCGAGTACAACTAGTGCAGAAGGTACTTCAGCTTGTTCAGGAGGTTCAGACAACATTAATTCTTTGGCTTTTATGGAGTCAAAAGTGCTGGCTCTGAATAACGAAGTCGACCGCTTACGCCGTATCTCGGATCTGGACAAACGCGTGGACGAGGTGCAAAAACTGGTAGACGACAAGTGGAACGACCCGTTTTTCGAAACGTTCTTGAGTCTTATGGCTTTTTTTCTTGAAGACTATGCATCTCAAACTATTTTGTATCTCAAGAACATGTCCTCCGCCTTGATGGACGAGTCATCTTTCTCGTAAGGTCAGCCGAAGCCCCAAGAATCTGTTTCTATTTCGTCTTGCCGGTGATTGGATATGATCACTTGAGGCGCAATGAATGAATGTCCTCCTTCTTGCTCTCCTGCTACTTCTTCTAACCGCAGCCGCGACAAATACCTCGATGGTTGTGATGGTCCCTTAGGCTTCCTTCGATTTGCAGTCGGTCACGAATTGACTCTGGCCATGCGATTCAAGCGGACTAGGGTTCCGCCTCTACGGTTTGGACGTGGTGCTCGTCGATTCCGTGGATGGAACGAAGACATTAATGGAGATGGGCCTCTTATCAAAGGAAAACGACGTGGCTGGCGACCGAAAGCACCTATTCTTATGGCTTGTTGCGCTAAAATGTACTATGAACGACCTTCCCTCAACAAGCAACCCACCGTATAGATACAATCAAGGGTTAAATATCCCAATAGTAGTGATCCGGATCCCTCAACCTTATAGGCTATACGATAGAGTATCATCCAACAAGATAGAGTGAGGTTAATATACATAAAGAGGGCTTACTCTTGAGGGACCCTCAGTAGCCTCTCAGGTTGTATCATGAACAACCAAGGTGGGACAAAGCCCTTCTAATTTTCCAGGTAGAGGATTCGATGGAGAACATGAAGCTTTGGTGTCTGTCGAGCTTATGCAGGAGATGGCAGAAAAGAAGCAAGCGGCTAAAGAACGGAAAGCTGCGAACGCTGCCGCTAGAATGAAAGCCATCATGGAAGAGAGGGAGAATTATGACAAGAACGCTATCTTCGTTCTTTAGGTTTAGTAAGCGCCGTTTGCGTTTGTGTTTCTGTAGTTTTCCGATTCTCAGTCTGACTGTGAAAATTGTTCCTCAATAATTGTTCATTGACGTTTACTTATCGGATGTCGATGTCGTGACTCTCTCAATGTCAACAATCCTCTTCACCCATCCCTCTCTTCCTCTAAACTCGAGAAGAAGCGGCATTACGTGAAATGCTAGAACGGCAAGAGAAATTTCCGTACAAATACAAGAACCCGCAGCAAGCCAAGGGAGGCGCCCAAGCAGCTTACTACCAAAATGCTTACTATTAAGGCAACAATAAAAAATACGAAGAAAGCATCCTCTTTCCTCCATATGAATATCATCCGACCGTGGTGGGGTCTTTTTCAAAAACGGAATTTTCAAAACAGGTGTCGGTCCAAGAAGGAGATTATTTATCTCAAGGAGGATGCAAAGCTCTAATACTACGCGAACAAGGGTTACCCGGGAGGAACGCCAGGAGCTTCTTCAGCGTCGTCCGGAGGTAAAGGCGGAAAGGGTGGGAAATGAAGCAAGGTTAACAGGTAGTTCTTTCGCAGGAGCACAAAGATTTAATATCTATCTCGTCTGATCATGTTTCGTCTTGCTGATGGTAGCTAGTGACCATCTAAGACGCAATGATGATGATGATGATGTTAAATTTATTTCGAAGAAAAATATACCAGACTATCCGAGGATTCAAGAATGGTTTGTGAGTTGGAGGATGGCATTGCCTGTCGCGTCATTGGTTTGGATGTTGTGATACTTTGAGTTTCAATTTTCGCCATACTGATATTTTTTTGGTGACAAAGAGGAACTCTGCTTAGAACTAAGTATGATGCGCTTAGAAACCGCACAGACAATTACATCTAACATCATCCTACTAGTACCACATCAAGCATAGTCCAACACAAGGAAGTTCAGAAAGTGAGAATGGGACTTGCAGATGTGATATAACTATTGCTGGAGCTTTACCTACATAGAACGGAAAAGAGCATGATATTTATCAGAAGTGTCTCCATGAGGTCATGTTGGTTGTATACGAGTACCGTCGGTTTGTGAACGCTAGGACTGCTTATTTTCACCCTCAAGGTGGTGCGTTTTCTATATAATTCCCGGCCTGTTTCAGTTGTGCAAATCGTGAAGGTTTTGCATGATTCTCATGCGGTTGCAAAGTTGTCAAATGTGTGGGCCTTCTTTTTCATAAGTAACGCGATAAGAATCCACATCATTGGCATGGTATTCCAGTGCTGTGATCTTTGTCACTATGGGGCAATGATTTCCATCACGTTCATGCCGATGATCTTCATACTCATACGACTAGGGTCATCATCTTCGTCCTCTTCTTATTCTTTTAACATTTGCGGAACGGGGGAACTGGATCGCCGTCGATATAATCAGCTTCACAATTTCGGACTTGGGTATGACTATGAAGAAGACTGTATTCATTCCATATTCGATTTAGACTGTGTGTGATGTTGATGAAAGTAGCACTACCAAGAAGTGCTCGTCGAACAAACGCTATTTGTGAGATACGACGTAAGCGGAGCAAGGCAATGGAAATGGATGGCTTCGATTTTATTTACAATTTAGTTAGATTATTTACATAGAATTTATTACTATTAGAAGCACGTCATACGACAAAATTACTCTCACGATATGACTAAAACCCGAAGTCCTAGTAATTCGAAGGTCTGCGACTGGAAATCCACTAGTGCTCCAACAAAACGTGTTTGTGAGATAAGACAGACTGACTCATTAATCCCTTGGCAGAGGCAGTCATTTTTTTCACTACAATCAAACCATACATTTTCACCACAATTACTTAGATCATACTAACTTACTCCAAGAACAGGGTTAGCAGTTGATCTTACCTATTTCAAGTACCAAAGACGTGCAGCGTCAAGCGATGGAAATCGAAATGGATTTAGTGGGAAACAAGGATATTTTTTTGCAGAGTCTGAATGAGAATCTGCGTCGTGCCTCTGCCAAAGCCTCGTCGCAGTAGCTGTAAATGCAAAGTAAGCCTCAGCGCTTCTACTAATACTATCTCTATCTAATTAGATTTAGAAGAGCTCTAACTAATCATCTCGTCAAGCTCTTCTATTTTTTAGTTTTTCAGGAATTAAGAAGTTCGTCGTCGAATGATACTATCTAAGTAGCATAAATATGATTACAAAGTAACGATGCAGCACGACGACTTTATTCCACCTTATGTTTTTTTGCCCATGACACAGACATGGTTAGCATAGCGATAGCGTCCGAGATCACAAAAACGTACATCACTACAAGTTTTCGTAGCAAACATGAGGAATAGTCGAGTATACTACATGGATCTAATTAAAAAGTAGCAGTTTTTTAGGGAATACCCACGGTCGGACATGAATCTCCTTGTCCAGGACATAATATTCGGCATATGTTCATTCCGGACAAGATTATTAGATTTTTTTTAGAGGTACGATAAGCAGAAGATAGAACAAAGCGTCTAGTCTTTCATACAACATCACTAGTACTAGTACATTAAAAGTAGAACACTTTACCTTTTCATTGTCAAGCAGTAGTAGTCAATCTTTTCAAAACAAATTTTTGCCGCCATTTTTCACAACATTAATAGTCAATTTACAACATATTGACAATATGATATTGGTTTCATCGGAATCTGAAAGTAGTAGAATTAATGGATGTTGTAATAACATCAACATGATGAACAAGTAATTGTACAATTATCTGCAACAGAGAAAAAGTGGTAGTTTTTGCGAGGACGACATGAGCATGTGTAAGTAAAACTAAAAGATATTCCCAGAATTTTTAGAAGACAACGACACTAGCCTTAAAAGGTAAACATCAAAGGTGTTGCATTGGCTTCAACCAAGTTGTGTAAGACCTATGTGTGAGTCTAAAAACCTGATCATACGGATTCGCGTCGACGACAGAATTGAATAGAATTGAGATCCGGGCGTTCCCGTTGAACGACATAAAACTTGAAGTCGGAGTCTGCGGAGCAAGGTGGGCTGGAAGCTAGTAAAGCTGCGCATGACGGAACGCGGAAGAAACCGCATCAAAATCTGCTTCTTTATTCGGTTGGCGATCTGTGTGGTGCGAACTGTCAACCTTGACTAGAAATGAGAATGACCGCTCAGATAGTACAATGAAACTCGCACGAAAATTCTGTGCAGACTGCCGCGTGGGCGTCATAGAGTAAGAAGAATCATCAGGATCTACGTATATTAAGACTTCAAATGAAATGACAATAGGCCATGGGCAGAAGGGACCGCCCAGAAGATTGATCTATATGTAGTATAGCACAGTTCGCCAAGGATCTCCCTCTTGTAGAATCTACGGTTACTAAGGAGCGGCGGCGCTCCTAATATTGAGCTACTAGTCTTTTCAGAGGACGACAAAAGTAGCATGCTGATTGATGAGGATCGTTTTTTCAAAATGGACATGGAAAGAAGTGGTTTGTAGTACAGGTTAATCTGCCCTCCTCTCGAACCCCTGCTCACCGACGACGCCACCGATGAACAAAAAGAAGAGTGGCAATTCGCGAAAGTTGGCGGACAAGCTCTGTAATATCGTGTTCTTCCACCCTGACACCTACAGATGGTCAAGGTGGAAGAACAGGATATTACAGATGGAACCAATGTTAAGGCAGCCAGTTGTTTCATCTCACTATCCCAGGTGGAGCAAGTTTGCTGAGTATCTATAGAGTCCCCCTTGGAAGTGGATAAAGGGGAACTGAAGAGGGGAAGAAGAGGGGAAACCACTCACAAGCAGGGAATGTGAAAAACTACCTCTAACAGTGCCTACTTCCGCGCTGCCAGTTTGCCTTTCGCAGAATCCAGAATGGAAGACATCTTGAAGGATGGTGGATGTCCGGAGGAGGTGTTGGCAAATTTGGTGGAAGCGTAAGAACGTCGGAGAAGGGAAAATTAAAAGTAGATGAATATCTTCTATCATGTTGCGGACATCTAGCCTTTTATTTTCGATACGTTGCTTGAACTTGAAGTAGTTGATCATCCATGATATTATACTTTATTTTTCCCCGCCATCGATGATCCAGAGAGCTGCAGTACTGGAAGATTCATTGATGTCCTTTTGGGGGGGAGCATTTGCAGCTTTAGATTAGAACTAGTAAATACTGTACTAAATAGAAGTAAAAGCTCCTTCGGAAAAATAAATGAGATGATTATATGCCAGATGATGACGATAGCAAGCGAACACCTCTACGACCTCATATCTTTATCTTCAGCATTATCCTTACATGATCATTAGGATTACAATACGATGAGTAAGAGGTACTATCGATATCGAAATACCTTTGATTCAATTTCAAATAACCATTCTCTAGTAGCATGATCAACAGATACATAAAATGAAGACACATGAAAGGGAAAGGCATTTTCGACACTGTGGCAGAGAATTGTAGGTTAGCGACTCACTGAAAGTGTTTCTTTACACTAGCTTGTCGCTGCATTGCGTTCTGATTCCACATATTGATATTATACCGGTATTTTCAAGACATCACACGAGGATGCTTTCGCCAAAATTTTCCGTCTGAGAATGATTCCAAACCTACCGACGTGACGCGCACTCATAGCTCACAAATCTTCCACTGAACTTTAGTCTAAGGATGCATAGTCCAATACATAGAAATCTAGAGGTTGAGTGACTGCATAGTGGTATCATATTACATGACGTATAGGCGCATGGTCAACAAAAATATCCTTCGTATCATATAGCACATGTATCTATAGAACAAATGAAATTGGGAGACAGACGAGAACCTTCATCTACTTCACGTTCACGCACGAGGACTATCACAGGATTGGCTAACCGCAACTCATACTATCTCTTACTCTTGGACAGGGAAAAGCGTTTACTTCTAATACAGAGGCAGACACAAAGCAGCTGCAGCCGTTGAAAAATTATATGGATGTTTGTGTGAAAGTGAATCCGAGAGAACGGTCGAAAAAGCCAAGGAATGATGATAAAAGCGAAGAAAAAGACACGTACTAGTCATACTGTTACTAGAAGAAAGGATGCAGTGCCAGTGGAGCAAGCTCGACGAAACAAAGCATCGCATCAAAATAAAGACTGCCGTTCTTTATTTGACAGCGATTCTGAAAAAAGATGAGGATAGACGACATTCTCGCTGCCCCTGTGCGGTTGGCTCCGCACGTCTCTACTCTCGAGTTTGGGAACGATGCTGCTACCGTGCCAGGCCCCCACCATCCAGCCCCACACGGTCTTCAACCTCCTAGTTGCTCCACGCCGCCTACGACACGCGCTGAATTAGATCGCATACAAAGTCGTGCTGGTCAAGGTGCTTCTGGTGCCGAGTCGATAGTCGGCAAAACAAAAGGAGGCAAGTTTTCCGGTTCGAGTTTTGAAGATTACAATCAGGAGCGGTGGTCAGCAAGTGGCGCGAATAGACACGGACAATATCATCAGCAACCGTCTTCAGGAGATGCATTAGACAAAGTTTTGAATCTTCAAAACAACAAAGATATGATCCCCTCGTCCTCGTATCAATTCGGTCGGGTATCTGCGTCTGGTGCTGCAACGGTAGCAATAGCTGGAGCTAGTAGTCGAGCAGTAAACAGCGCGAGAGCTGAACATCAGATGAGCAACAACCCCTTTGTGATACACTCGAGAAGATCTTCATCGAACAATTATGGATCCTCTAGTTCCTCTGGTGACGTGAACAGCAGAGCAACAAGACGAGGCCGAGGGGGCCACGGCGCAGGTGGTCGTTTCAACAATTATGCTCCAGCAATGTTGTCCTTGCCAGGAAGTTTCCACTCCAGCTCAACAACTCATTGGTCCTCGGCAGCTCCGACGAGTAGGTTGCCTGTTGTAAACAGCTTTCTTCGAGGGCCAAGTAGCAAAGGTCCTCCATCTTCAATATCCGCGACTGAACTTCACGTGCTGCCCCTTTACGCCACTGTAGGGCCAGCAGCCGCAGCTGGTGCGGCACAACATCACCAAGGAGCAGCTGCAACAGCACGTAGCCACCAACTGCAACCTACGACATCATCGTCAAATAGTAGTGGACGAGGTGGTGCTTTCTTTCATCGAGAAGAGAGTTACCCAGCAAATGGTCCGCTGTTGTCATCCCCTACAGGCCGCTCATCACGGTTGCAGCCAATTGTAGAACATCGATCTCGTCAGGATCATAGGACCCCTGTTGGCGGACAAGCGGGGATGGGGATGTTCACCATGAACATGTATGGAAATGGACAAGATGATAACCAGGGAGGGTTTAACAATCATAGTTCAGCAGGCATAGGAGGCGCAGGTGTACAACAAGGTGCAGGAGCAGCGGCCTCTTCCTCAACTGTAGGACAAAGCAGACTTTTCATGCCTGCTTCATCAATGCGGAAAGAAGCACAAGAAACGCTGTCTAAGATTCTGAGTGTTGGTGACCACGCAAAAAGGAGCCATACTTTGAACATGCTAAGTGGCTCGTCGAAACTACACTGGGGTGCCCGATTGGTACCATCATGGAAAACTGATGAAAATGTTGAGACAGGAGTAAGAAATAGATTCTGAGTTCTTATGCAAGTGATGATGTAAGAGTAAAAAGTAAAGTCTTTGGTACAGTAGAGTAGTTAAGGGTAGGCTAAAGGTACTTTTGTTACCGGTTGTTGTGGTTCTCCTAAGGGGGACAGCCATAACAAGCGGGATAAACGAACACCAAAAGCATACCGCTGAAGTAGTAATCTCAGATACTTCCTCGTTTCAGAGGCGCGTGGACGAATAGGCGAGACCAACATGAGAGAAAGGCACGACCGAGGGAAGAGCACTAACGAGAGCCGCGAGGGCAATGTGGGGAAGAGATGAAGATTTTTGGCTACCTAAAAAACGGGCTAATTAGGTTCACAACGGATATTATCTATAATAATGCAGCCAAAGGAGCTGCAACTTATCGGTCGAGTGAAAAAGCCAACTGCGCTGATCTCAAAGATGATCCTTCTTGACGACCAAGATCTACTGGGTTCTCGGCCTGTGTTTGTCAGAACATCGATCTTCTTGTGACACAATAAAGACACATCGTCAACAAGACACATCGTCAACAAGATCATCCTGTCAAGATGCCGCTGAAACAAGCAGAGCTGAACAATGCTATGGAGAACGACTGGGCCATTGGGCTCATGGAAGCTCCATGCAAACAGCCTGCGCAATTTTGCTTAGGCTTTTGTTGCTGTCCAGGATACCCGTGTGTGGCGGTGTACTTGATGATACAGCAGGGTCATACTGCTTCTTGCTTATGTTTAATATACTAGTACAAGTACTTTCGCTTCAGCTTCACTCACCAGATTAACTCTGTTGAAGATGGCGATCATTCGTGTCGTCGTGTTGAACTTCATCTTACTTGTTGTACTTGTAGAAGACGGGGGTTGTCCTGCCTATCGACGTCCATCGACCATATTTTCGACGGCTAGTGCGTGGTTCTTCAATCTTAACAGGTACACGCAGCGGAAGGAGCTATTGCAGATAACTGGAGAACCTTATGTGTGTTGTGGCGGTATGTTCCCTTGTGGATGCCTCAAAGACCCGCAGGATGAGGGTATTCCGTTATTTTACAGTGTTGTCTTTGATTCAACACCCACGCCTTCGGCACTCCTTCAAGATTTACAGACGCGAAGAACATCGACGACAAGAAGTATCTTCCTCAATCCATGTTTCTAGAGGAGAGGATTTCGAAAACGCTGCTCGTCCTAATACTCCACTCAAAGGTTGCTTAGTCTGCGAAGCCCTTTGTTGTCCGCACTGTGGTGTTGTGGCGAACAGATACCTGGTCCAAACCCGATTCTCGATACGGAATGGCCCATGCGACGAGTTCATATTAACTTTCATGTTTATGGCTTTGGCTAGTTCTACTTGATAAGTGCGTTCTTTTCGTGCTCGTAGCTACAGAATTGTGTTTGTTTTAGTACAACTACGACTCACAACTACAATTGATATTATGAGATGACTTGTTGAAACTTGATGTTCGAAAGTTTTTTAAAATTTGTTTCGGTGCGAGAACAAACAAGGTAGTAGAGAGATGAGCATTCCTTCAAGTTGTATAAAGAGAATCATGTAGTTCCAAGTGGTGGAAAAGATTTTACTTTTTTGAAATTTTCTAACACCCGCATCGTCTCGTGGGCCATCTGTATCCTCGAAACCGTGGGATACGACGTTCCAGACGAGATCGAGCTTCTAGTGGATTTCCTGATAGACGTCGTCTACGCATGTATGCACGCTCAACAGCACCACCAAATACAGCTGGTCAAGCAACAAGCTTATCGACCACCAAGTCCGACGATCATTGTTATGCTGCCACCGGCGCAGCAGGTAATACTTGTTCTAGTTCAAGTTTTATTTCTTGATTCTGCTCCTACTTTTGTTCTCGTTTCTACTCTTCACCGCTCTTGTTGCACCAGTAGTTTGATGAATAACCTTGAGTACACCACCAGTAGTTGCACTTGCAGGCGCAACTACGAAAAATGGTCCGTCGTAGAACCTTCACTTTGGCCTGCTACACACTCACTAAAACAACTCGAACTCCAACTACTACAGAAAATGATCGCGCAGGCGAAGATAGTCCCTCAGCCAGGGATGCCAGTACCTCAGCCACAGGTGATGGGCGCACCCCAGCAGCAGAACATGTACTACCAGCAACAACAGCAGTATGGAGGAGGAGGAATGCAGCCCTTATCACAACAGCAAGCTCCACCAATGTATGTCCAGACACAACCGGTCATGTACCAACAGCAAGGTGGATATGGCCAACAAGGTGGCTACGGCGGTCAGCAGGTGATGTATGTACAACAAGAAGGCGGATATCAGCAAGGAGGGTATAGGTACTAACGCGAAGCAGTCATCTGCTCGTATTAATGCCCCTGGTGTACACTATTTAATTGAATACATTGCAGCTGTACACTATAATTGGTGTACACTATAATAGTACTCATAACATCAACATCATGGAAGAAAATGTGCATAGCCATAGCTCGTCTGATTCTTTTCCCTCCATTATAAAGGCCTTTCGGTGAGACAGTGACTGCCGTCTGCACTGCAGTCAAAGCACCGAGTGAAAAAAGTCACCAAGTGAAAACCATCAAAAATTAATCTGAGGCTTCCAGCGGTCAGGGTCACGCGTTGTTGTAAGTAGCAAGAATCGAAACAAGTTGTTGTTCCACTGTCGGCGGAGTCATGATGGATCAATATGCGTCAAACTAATTTACTGGCTTCGGGGGCAATTACCAATATCTCCTAAATGAGATCTCAGCGGAAGCGGTGTGCTGCATTTTCATTCTGCTTTTCTTAGCCAAAAAGTTGTATCAACAATATCCTCGAGCTTCTCTCGTCCGATTTTCCTTTCGCTTTCGCGGTAGTTTCAAACTGGTAACACTACGTAGAAGTAACGTCTGTAACTACGTACCTCTATCACAGAACGCTACAACTCAAAAAAGAAAAATGTCCACCGTCACACCAATCACCGATCTCTCCCAGACTGTGTCTGTGGGATCGACACGCTGGTTAAAACTGGAAACTCTCACCTACACCGACCAGACTGGCAAGGAGCGCAAGTGGGACCGCGCTGTGCGTGCTACGAAACAAAGCGAGACCTCAATCGACGCTGTGGCTATTCTTGCCACTTTAGTTGACACAGCGACTGCTTCATCCAGTATTCTTCTAGTGAAGCAATTTCGTCCAGCCGTCAACGCTTACACCTTGGAGCTACCAGCAGGCTTAGTCGACAAGAATGAAAGCACAGGCACCGCGGCACTGAGGGAACTCAAAGAAGAAACAGGATATGTCGGCAAAATCGTCTCATGTGGGGAACTCCAAGACACATCCGGCTTCCCTTTGTCTCCAGGCATGAGCAACGAAAGCGTCTCTCTCGTTGAAGTTACGGTGGACCTCAGTTTACCGGAGAACCAACATCCCTTGCCGTCGCCGGATGAAGGTGAGTTCGTCCAAGTGTTTAAGGTGTCGAAGAACAATCTGCTGGCAGAACTGACTAGACTGCAAAAAGAGGATCCGAAAGTGCAGATCTTTATAGGGCTGTGGACCTTGGCAAGAGGAATAGAATTAGGGAAGGCGATGATGAAGTAGAAGGTTGCAGAGACAACTACATCTTGTTCATGGACTTCACTTTTTTGAAATCCGCTTTGTCCGCGGCTTGTTTGCTATAATCCGCGGATTCACCTCATATGAAAAAAGGAACATGATCATGTTTCCCTCTCATTCCCTTTCGTGGCTACTTTTTAGAGGCAGCATTACCATCAGTACAAGAATTGCCTTTACCGCGCGTGTTTGCTTGATGACGAACAAATGATCTTTCATTCAAGTTTTTATTGAACATGAACGCACCTCCATTGACGCCGACACTCATTCCATCCTCTCAGAATCCTCCAAACAAGGAGAACGCAAAGTGACAACTGATCGAAATCGCCATTGGATTGGAGGTGCAATGTTGCATCTGTTGATTCTATTGGAAAAGTCTGATGCGTTCCTGGACCTGATTCCATCTCTGCTTCATGAAGTCTGCTAGATCTGTCTCACTTCCCGGTGTCGGATACTAGCACAGAATTTTTGATATGGGTACTGCGTTTAGAACACGCGTGTTATATCTATCACAACCACAAGAAAAGTGTACCAGAGAGAGGAAATTGCTTTGTACTCCCAAAAGAAAGACCCCTCCCGAGAAGAAACGAGTACAGTTCTACAATCCAGTCTGTCACGTAGTTGTTATCAAAGAGTTTTCAGACGAGAGATGCTCGAGCGGGAACGAGTTTCTTAGTACTTCGAGACCCCGCCTTGATGACCTTCCCCCAACCAGCACTTTCCATATTTCCAGCACTTTCCATATTTGACAATTTTCACATTTGCTGGAGCAATTTCTTCTCTAAGTGGCGCGATCAATCTACGTTTCTAATATCGCAGCGAGCAGAATCATCACAGGGGTGGACGTGGACCAACGATAATACTAGGCTTCGTTCCAAGAACTACCATTATCATTCATTCCATTTTGGTCAAATCATACCATATTGTCTATCGAATCCACTTCCACGATGCATACCATGCTAATTTTTTCAATATTATTGAACATTTCATTCCAATCCTACTACAACTTTTGCTATCTTCTCTAATCATCTTCATCATCCATCATTTTCATTTTGCTTCTCATTCTCTCACATAAAAATATGAAGCATGCGTTTTTTCATGGGGGCAGGCGCGAGTAAGAAGCAGAAGGCGGCTGAAGCTCCCTCGCCAGCCGCAGAGCCTGAACCAGGTCAGGCTTACGCTATAGGGGCTGCGGACGAGGGGGCACAAGTGCCAGCAGGTGGAGGCGAGACAAAGAACGGCCGGCCGCATTACAACAATCCTAATAGTCGAAGTAACGATTCAACAGGAGATCAAGAGGAAAAGTTGAGTCGCAGTGGAGGAGCGCGAAGTGGTGGGATATTCGATCATTCAGGCTCTTTTGGGCGTCGTGAAGACGATGTAGGAGGGAGCGCGTCGGATGAGGAAGCCGAAGTTCTGGAGTCGATATTGAAGGAGAGGGTACTTCTAGAATTAGACATAATTTGAAGTGTGGTCCTATGTATTTGTATGTAGGGGAAAGGTCATTCCACTTATAATAAGTCTTTGCTTTTTCACCACGACGCTATCTTATCAACAGTTGACTGAGTACTAATAATCAGGTAGCCCAAGATCGCAAACGCCACGAAACAAGGCCTAGGGGGAACAAGCCAAGTTCCAATATTCATTCGCGGAACGGTTCAAGACATCCTAGCCCCCTTGAAGACGGACCTGGTGGCCTAAGTCACGGCAGTGAAAACCGTGGTATCTATAACGGTCAGCATCGAGCAAACAACCTAGCGCCTGACGAGGAGCCAGCGACTTCAAAACTGGTGCGAAGTAGACAAAACAGCGCGAAAGAAAGTTATGAGGGAGTTCGTTGTACAACAAGTAGTACGTGTACGATAATCTTCACTGCTCAAAAGTGTCTTTGTCGTAAACTACAACTACTGCAGAGTCGTTCATTCTGCTCTAACCTCCAACCAAACCCAGCCACCTCACATCAAACGGAGGGGGAGGGTCCAACATGCCATCGCCCAAGTCGTCAGGCGGTGCCGGTAGCATGCAATATGGCGGCTCCAGCTCGTCTACAGCGAAACATCAGCCGGCTGAACATCATGCAAGTGGTCCGTCGCCAACCTTTGGTGGGAGTGGTGGGAGTCAATTGAATAGGTCCATTACCCCGCCTCCGGGAGCAAGTCCACCACCGGGCCGCACATCAGGGCAGTTGAACGCTTTCATGAACGACTCAGATGATGACGCGCCTGCTTTTGGAGGAGGTGGGAAAAGAGGGGGGAGCAGTAGAGTTATGATTTTGATTCTTCTTGCTAGTGTAACTTTAGCTACCACGCATTGATGATTCTTGAAGACTCAATCCTTTTACTTTCTCATATGTCGTAGTGCTAGTTAGTACCCTATGCTTCTCCACCCCAAATTGTAATAAGTCGTGTTACACGTCGCTTCACCACCTTCATTTCCCCAAGTCAGCCTCAGCCGCTTGGTCTTGTTCTCTCCGGCTTCGTGCCACAAGGCGAGAACCAGATTGCAGTGACGAAAAACGAAGTAGTCAAAGTGATCGACACTAGCCACGCAGAAGAATATGGCTGGATATGGTGCGAATCGACCTCCAGACCCGGTGAGCAAGGTTGGGTGCCAAGTCACAATTTGGATTTGAATTACAAGGGGAAGAGCAGAGTATCAGAGATAAGCCAGGGTGGTGGACCTGGAAACGGAGGATTTTTAGCAGATGCAGGAACGCCTCCTCAAGGAGGAGGAGACTCAGCCTCAAGCGTTGGCGGTGCAGACGACGACCCTTTGGCCCAGTGGAACGACAAATTGGCGGAATCTTTTGTCCTTCATTCCATGCGAAACTTAGTTCGATTGGTACAATACGTGGTGAATTTGCTGAATCCCTATGGTGCGGCGACGTCCCTGCACATCGCGTGTTGGCGAGGCTCAATAGATGCAGTAGAAGTAATGATCGAGATATGAAAGAAAAAAGTGCACTCACACTCAAAAAAAGTGGCTATTTTCCTACTTAAATCCTAGCCAATTTCTTGAGTGTGAGTGCACTTTTTCGTTTCATACGAGAGCGACCCTGATTTGATCAAGCGGTTGCACGCGACTGCGGGACAGCTCACGCCATTGCACGTTGCAACGATTTGCAATTATCCGGAGGTAGATCATTTTTTTCTTGCAACTTTTTGATACGATGACCACTAATCATGAGAAGTCGGGCATTCTAGTACTGATATGAAGTACGATGACTGTAATTATGAAGAGAAGTAGGGCATTCTAGTACTGATATGAAGTACGATGACTAATCATGAGAAGTAGGGCATTCTAGTACTGATATGATAAGGAATACCGAATTCAATGGAATACCGCAACAGAATGATTGATATGAAGGAATTCCGTCCGCAACAGAATGATTGACATTGTTCAAAAATAGATATGAAGGAATACGACCACAATAGAATGATGATCGAAAAAGTCTTTCCTTCACTTACCTCATCAGGTTGTCCAGTTCCTTCTCGACGCTAAAGCGAACTGCAATATTCCTACTGTCCACGAACTTTCCCCTCTCCATCTAGCTGCCTCTGCGAATAGCGAGTTGGTTGAGATTTTAGTGCAAGCCAGAGCCAACGTCGATGCTGAGGATGCCGACGGAAACACACCCTTGATTTTTGCGTGCTGTTATCATCAGGTACAACTCGATACTGATGATATACCACGACAGACTTACTAGACGTGCAGCTGCTAGTTATTGACTGCTATTAAAAAAGTGAAAGCTGTAGTTAATTTTTTCAGGAGAATCAATATCAAGAACACTTCTGGCAAGATCATTTTCATAACATATCCGACTACATCTTCATCAAGGTCCAAACAATCGAGTACCTCGTTGATAAGCAGGCTGATTCTCGCAAATGTAATCGATGGGACGTGTCACCCTTACATCTAGCGGCAGCATATGCAGAGTTGGATGGATCTCTCTACAGTATTCAACTTCTGTGCAGTACGGGAGCTGATCCGTGGCTCAAAGATGCTGGAAATTTGACACCACTCCAAACGATCAAGCGAGTTCTGAAGCGAGGTGGCAGGAAGAGCTTGTCGTCGGGGCCGGGGAGCACTGAGGCGTTGGGTACTTGTGGAGTAAATAGTTTTTAGTGTATTCGTATTCCTTCGAATTTTTAGTTGCAAATAAGTAATTGGCATACAACCGCTCATCTGAATTGATTGATCTTGCTTCTATAGGACATTCCTCTCAACTACGAGACCCAACATCTTTCACTTCCACAGGTCCCGTTCTGGAATGAGAAAAATCATTTGAGATGTGATGATGATGATGATTCCTGGACCAATTTGCTTCCCATCTAACGTCTGCTACAGATCCCGTTCTGGAATTCTTAGAGCAATTTACGTCCGTAACCAAGCTGAAACCTGCGGCGAGACAAGCCGTCCTGAAGAAACGAAGACGAGATCGGGAAGCCAGAGAGGCCAGAGAAGCGGATGAGGGACCAACATCTACGTCTGGACAACGACGTAAGAGTGACGCCTTGATCCTCCAGGACGACGAAACTGGCAAAGACGAGCATGATGATGACGGAGCAACTCCTCAGAATGTTGTCAAAGCGTCAACAATCGCTGCTGAATTGCAGCAAGAGAACCAGAAGCTCTCCAATGACGCACGCGACCTTAGACGTGAAGTAGAATCTTTGCGTTCGCAGTTGAAGCAAGCAGAATCTTAAGGCTAGTTTCCCACTATCTGTCTCATGTGAACTAAGTATGCTGAGTGCTGGAGTCCCCTATGATTTAAAGGGAGGGGAATGTCTCATGTGAACTAAGTATGCTGAGTAGAGAAGTCCCTATCATGATTTAAAGGGAGGGGAACTCATACTCATACTCACTCAACAGCCAGGGATATTAGTGAAAGACTGTACCTTTAAGAATCAGCGACGTCTGCGAATAAGGATTTGGCGTCACAGATGAGCCAGCAACGACGTGATCAGGAACGAGAATTCGAGAAGCGGCAGACGGAAAGGGATAGAGATTTCCAAAAACAATTGAAGAAGCTGGAAGCAGATTTGGAGGTTATGGGACAGTTGTAGACTTCTAAAGTTTAATTTTTTGAGAGTGGTGCATTATAGTACTTTTTACTGATATTTTTTAGTACCTGAAAGAATCTCTTCGTGGTCTACCTCTACCTGCTCTACTAGTACCTCAAGAAAGATACTTTAGAAGTTGTTCCACCGCTCTCCATTTGTTCACCTTCACACTCCTCCTTCTTCTAACTTTCAAAAAGACAAGACGTGGGGCAAGAAACTGGAAGACGAGAAAGTTCGGTTGAAGAAACTGAACGAGGAAATTACAGCGCAGCTAGTCCAAAAAACCGAGAAGAAGTCTTCTGGTGACGTCGCTGCGCTGAATGTGAAAATGCAAGGGTTGGAGTCTGATCTAAGGGCCAGTAAGTCGTCTCTAGATTCCAAACTAGCGGAAATCACTGCGTTGAAGTCTGATCTGTCGAAAGCCAGAGAAGAACGACAGAAGGGCGAACGAACGCTGCAGACTGACTTGGACGCAAAGAAGGAACGAGTGCGGGTGTTGGAAAGCGAACTTCGACAGCTCAAAACGACACTGGAGACGACGGAGACTTTATGTTGCAAGTATACCTCTCGCGCTCTCTAAATCTAAATGGCAGCCTTAACGCGTTACTTTAGCAACAGTGCACGTTATAGAGCAGAATTTTGGTAGAGCAGTACTAGAATCCAACCAGCATGCATCTATAACGCGTTGCGAAAATAACGCGTTAAGCCTGTCATACTCTCTCTCAATCTTCTCAGACTCATGCATTTTAGTCGTAGTCCTCCACCTCCACGCATAGCTATATATTGATTCCTCAGTGGTCTGTCAAGAACATCTTTTACACAAAAGTCCTCCTATACATTGATTCCTGAGCAGTCTGTCAAGAACGTCTTTTACACAAAACACCTTGATTCCTGAGTCTGTCTTCAAGAACGTTTTTTATACACAAAACACCTTCCAGCATCCTCTTTCATACCCCGAGCTCGAGAATGCCAAGCAGAACCTGAAAAATTTAGACGAATTCACAGAGCGCGCTGAACGAGCTGAGCGAGCGTTGAGACCCCTAGAAGAGCGCAACATCGAACTCGAAAGGATGTTCGCTGAAGAACAGGCAATCCGTCGAAAATACCACAATCAGATCCAGGAACTGAAGGGTGCCATTCGAGTCTACTGTCGAATAAGTTAAGGGTAGGTTAAAGGTGCTTTTCTTGCCGCTTTTTATGCCTCTCCTAAGGGAGAAAGGCATAACAAGCGGGGTAAGCGAGCACCAAAAACCTACCTCTAAATATGACCGAGGATCAGCAAAGAGGTCAACGCCGGAGAAGAATGCTGGTTAGGCAAACTAGATGAGTTCTCTACCCATCTCAAAAGAGGGGAACGCCGTGAGGACAAGGAGTACAACTTTGATGGCATTTTTGACGAGAATAACACGCAAGAGCAGGTGTTCAAGGACTGCAAGGACCTGATCCAGAGTGCGGTGGATGGGTTTAACATCACGATCTTTGCCTACGGTCAGACCGGTGCGGGCAAGACGTATACGATGTATGGAGGCGAAGGGGAGCATGGGGGCTTAGTACCCAGGACGATCAAGGAGATATTTGCGATCAAAACGAAAAACGCCAATCGATACGAGATCAAGGTAAAAATGCTTGTTTAATGCTTCTTGTTTTCCTTAGGGGCTTGTCACAGTTTTTCAAGGATCATGGGAGGTGCATACCACCCAAACCTTGAATCTCTAAACCCATCGCCACACAGGTAAAATTCTACATGCTAGAAGTTTATCGGGATGAGCTCCAAGATCTGCTCTTGTTCAAAAAAAAGCCGCCAGGGCCTCTGGAGATCAAAAGGGACAGTCGTGGGACGATTTACATAGAAAACGTCTCTGAGATCGAAGTTCAAACAGCGGATGAACTTCAATTTATGGTAAAACTTTGTGTCTCTTGTTTCCTTATATATAATAATGTTTTTGACATGAAGGTTGAAAATGAAATTTTCCTTCCTCTATTCCTTACTGCACCTGGGGTCTAATATTCCCTGGCTCGAGAAGGGTATGGACAAGCGCCACGTTGCTGCGACGAAGATGAACACTGATAGTAGCCGATCGCACTTGATATGCACGATTTTACTGGAGGTATACAACAGATCCAAGAAGACAACTGCTTTGGGAAAGATCTCACTGGTGGATTTAGCGGGATCCGAAAGGCTGAAAAAATCAGAAGCAAGTGGCGAAACAGCCAAAGAAGCGATGGCGATTAACAAGAGTCTGACAGCTTTGGGTGATGTAATCGAAGCGTTGACCACGAAACAGAAACACGTAAATTTTCCTGTTTTTAACAGTTCCGAATACATCATGGTAGACAAGCACATCAACATCAGTGAATTGAGTCAAGCTCGTCAAGAACAATTAATACTTCTCTTCCACTGATGAACCTATTCCTATGGAAGATAGCTCATCCTGACATTGAATCACCACCAGATCCCTTACCGGAATCACAAACTGACCGAGTTGATGTCGGATTCACTTGGCGGGAACGCTAAAACCCTTATGTTTGCCAACTGCTCACCCGCCGCCTCCAACTCCGAAGAGTCAATGTCTACGCTGAACTACGCTTCGCGTGCCAAGAACATCACCAACAACGTCAGCAAACAGCAAGAAAGTAAGGAAGTCTCCAGGTTGAAGCAAGTGATCGCCACCATGAGCAGGGAGATGAGCATGCGGACGGATCTTCAGGCGCCGGATCAAGCCGGACTGCAGGCGGCATTGCTGGGGACATGAAAATGCTGCTTCTACTTTTTAATGTTGAGGTCCATCTTCTTCTTCAGGAGCAGGTTGATGACAAGACTTGATGAAGTTACTTGTAGTTTTCGAGACGTGCATAATTTTGACTTTGAGTTGTACTTAGGCAACATTTTTGATAGAAATAGTACCGGGCATTCGCATTGTAGTTCCTGAAGAAATCAACACAGTCCTCATAATCCTTATGTATTCGCATTTTGCAGTGGAAAAATTGATGCATAGTTTCTATGTTTTTGGATCGATGAAAACCAGAAGAAGAAATGCAGCTAGCTGAGTAGATCATTGTTCACTCAAAGGTTCTGAAAGTGCATGTAAAACCGCGAGTACGCACGACATGGAGTCCCACAGGAGTACGAAGCCCAAACATGAATCATACAAGATACCCGTATTCAAAAGCAGTTATGAAATTAACCTCCACCTCAAAGATGACTACCTCTACCTCTACCGCTACAGATTCTCCTGCGACCCGTTTGTCATAACGAAACTACCAATAGATGAAAAACAAAAATCATTAAAGCCTAACATCGACCCCTCCAGTGCCGCGACGAGCAGAGTCAGACTAAGAGTTCGATGAATATATATAGACGAATTGAAATAGGTACCTGATCAACACGGGCATAAAAGTGAACATTTTTCCCAGTAGGTAGCTTCAGGCGCAGTAGACATATTATCTTCCCAAGTAACTCTTTCAAGCAATATAACACCAAACAGTTCACTCATTGTGTGATTATCAAGGCAAGTAGAGCAGCAAAACGATTTTTCATGAAAGGCCAATAAAAAACTGGATAGCAATTACTGATACTGAGCAGATAGATAACGATAACAAAGATGCTGACGCACTACTGATCGCTTTTTTTTATCAGATTGATGAAGGTCAAGTCCTGAAGACGAACCCTCCCCATAGTTTTTTGATCATAGAAAAGAAAAGTGCACATATTCGTCAGTTCGTTGTATGCGACTTCTTGTACGCAGACGGTGGAGCGTGATCTTTTGGTATTACAGGTTGTGTTCCGAGCGAGATTCTCAGTGTTCTGTATACGGAACATTTTGTGAGGAGGATCATTGCTGTCCCTTATTCATGATAGTGCTCATGCTGTCCGATCTGATCCAGACGGGGAAGAGGTGAAGATCTTTGATCTATCAACAGAGTCGAGATCGAGAGCACGTCGTTGAGAGTGGAGCATATTTGACTTTTTCTTGTGCTGTGATATTGATTGAAGGTCACCTAGTCCATAGTAAACGTTAGTAGTTGCGATAGTCAGTTAGCAACATCCACGACCACGACCGAGAACAAATAAACACACACTCATTTCATCAAATAATCAATCAAGAACACCTGTCCCACGTCTTCGGCTGCCTGCTCTCTTGCTCATCTCGTCGCCATGGCCGGCGGTGCGCGAAACTCCCGCGGTGGCGGTGGCGGTCGTGGCAGCGACAGCTCATCCTCGTCGAATATTCGATCCTCTGGGTCGGTTAGGTTATGGCTGCTTCAGTTTCTTTTTCTAGTTCTTTTTCTAGGACGTTGAGACCGATGCATAGGTCGTTGATTTCATTTTCTCTGCTTAAAGGTAGGTGATACTAGTACTATCTCTTGGTGCTTGAAACTCTTTTTCTGGCAAGAACTAGGGAAGAGTCGTTCTACCCCGTTTCGAACCTCTAAAAATCTCCTCTACCTCAAGCCGAAACTTCCTCACGACGCTGCGTGACAGTGTCGCAGCCTTCTTAGGTGCGCCGTTGCCGACTAAACAGGAGACGCCAGACGCTGACTTCACAGAACATGAGTACGACTTTCCGTCGGCGTCGAGTTTTTCGATTATGGCGTTTGGATCATTTTGGAAGATGCTGTTGTAGACTTAAAGTCTTTGTGCTGTAAGGGGTGCAAAAGATCATCACGAATATTACTTCGATTTGGTTCTCTTGTTCCGTGTGCATGCTTCTACTTGATACATTTACGTAGGGATTATCTCGACGGCTGCCTGGAGACTGTCTCGTACAACTATTGCTCGTTCATAAATATTCTACTCTCTCCTCTCCTTCCCCTTTCATACCACAGGGAGCTTCTGGTGCTGTACCTGCATTTGTGCCTAGTGGAACCAGTAAAATGCCGAATGTCGTGAACGATATCCTGATCATATCTGAGGATTCCTTGGTGCAATTGTCTCAGTTAAGGCTTCCCGTAATTCATCTACTTAAGAGGCATCTTACTTTCTCTGGCACGTTTACAAGGGGAAAACGCGTGGTCAAAGATGAACTTGAAGATGAATTTAGCTGGGCAGGTCTAACTCAGAATGTTGTAGTGAAAGAAGCTTTCGCTACTGGTCGTAGGTGGGCACCGGTGATTGAGATGGTCACCCTTGGCGTTATCGCAGTTTTGGCTTTCTTGATTCGACTTTTCGCTGTCATCCGATTCGAGTCAGTGATCCACGAGTTCGATCCGTACTTTAACTACCGAACGACAAACTACTTGGCAGCCCATGGCTTCGCTGAATTCTGGAACTGGTTTGATGATCAGAGCTGGTACCCACTGGGACGCGTGATTGGACATACCTTGTTTTATGGCGGTTGCTGGACATATTTCTTACTCTTGTCAGGTAATGGTACTAAATAATATATCTTACTCTCGAGCCCAGCCGTGTGAAGCTGCGCAAACTGCAAGAACTTCCGACGTTCACGAAGTTGAGAGTGCTCAACGAGTTTCCGAAGCGCGCGAAGCTGCGCACCGGCACGCTGGACCCATAACCCCGGGCCCGGTAATTACCACTCCGAATGGAGAACGTGCAGGAAGACTTGGGCGAGGAACTTCATATGGGGCATCCGGGGCGCCGGTTTTTGCTGTCGTGCGGTCAGATCATAATGACAGCAACTCGCAACCATTTCGCTTCCACTGTGATGGGTCCATAACTCCGGGCACTGTAATTACCACTCCGAATGGAGAACGTGTAGGAAGACTTGAGCGAGGAACTTCATATGGGGCATCCGGGGCGCCGGTTTTTGCTGTCGTGGGGTCAGTTCATAATGACAGCAACTCGCAACCATTTCGCTTCCACTGTGATGGGTCCATAACTCCGGGCACGGTAATTACCACTCCGAATGGAGAACGTGGAGGAAGACTTGAGCGAGGAACTTCATATGGGGCATCCGGCGCGCCGGTTTTTGCTGTCGTGGGGTCAGATTATAATGACAGCAACTCGCAACCAATCAAGGGGACAACGTGTGCGCCGGAAGTGAAACTATCTTTCGTTGGCTGAGCGCAGGACCCCCGAGCATTGGCACAGGCCTGGCATTTGGAGCAGTATTGGGCCCGGGGTACCCCTTTGCAGAGGTCCGAGACAGCCGAGGCCCCTGAAGTGACTTGGAAACCCAGGAACAGAGCTTCCCGCCCTACGGTCCTGCGCGCTTGTCGTGGATCTCGCTGTCGCCTGCGTACTTTTTCGCGTGTGCGCCCGCAAGCAAATGGCAGCGCGGCATATGCGTGGCGTAGTGGGGGAGCTTCAAGGGGTGTAGCAGGGGGACGCCATCGCGACGACCCGCCTCCGCATGTCTGCGGAGCTGGGCAAAGCCGCCAGGGCGGTCTTCGCTGCTGGGCGCGTCGGTCTACAACAAGCAGTAGTCCGCCTATCGCGGGTGCGTGGTGGGTTTTCTACGAGCGTCAGCGAGCTGCTTCTCTTTCGTCTAGCTCTGTTCCCTTTTGTAAGTATTGTTTGGTATGGTAACGAAAAGCTCCAAAATCAACATCTATACTTTTCGACACATACTAGTCTTCACTAGTCACAACAGTACTAATCGTTCGTGACTTAATTAAGGTGCGATGTACCTGTACGCGTAGCAGTAAGACGCGACTGCCCCACCTCTCATCTTCTAACTCTTCCCTGGTTTGATGACAACCACTGCTGTCTTGCAGCACGCGTTGCATAGCATCGGTTTTACCGTGAACACCCGCAACCTCTGCGTTTTTATGGGTCCGACATTTTCCATGTTGACCGCAATAAGCGCCTACGGGTTTACGAAAGAGGTGACCGCGAAGCCGGAAGCGGGTCTCGTGGCTGCCTTCTTTATGGCCATTTGTCCTTCCTACCTCTCCCGCTCCGTCGCTGGGTCCTACGATAATGAGTGCGTCGCGATTTTCGCTCTGATTTTCGGCTTCTGGACCTTCGTAAAGGCTGTGCGCTATGGAACATTGTCGCATTCTTTGATGGCGACTTTTGCCTACCTGTACATGGTCTCCACTTGGGGCGGTTACGTTTTCCTCACGAACACGATCGCCATCTATGGTACTTGTGCTTATAAAATGACGTTGGTTTCTTGTCGTGCATGTTGGTCCTCTACTCTCGGGATCTGTGAAGATTCAAGCTTCTATCGCGGAACTTCAATTTTGAACTTCTTTTCTTGCACAAATTAATATAGATACAAGACTCCTTTATGACATAAAAAAATGTACTCATACTCAAGAAAAGAGGTTTTTTCCTACTTAGAAAGTGCCTACTTTCTTGAGGATGAGTACACTTTTTCGTTTCATATCCTTCGCGGCCTGGTAACTTCTAGTTCATCACATCAACCAAACCACCTATTCCTATCAACTCCCACCTCCTCGTCAACTACCAGTTTTCTGCCTCCTCTGTTTGGACCGCTTGAACGGCAACGCTTATGTGGTGTATTGCACGTGGTATGTTGTCGGAACCATGTTCGTGTTGAATATTCCTTTCGTCAACTTCGGAGCTGTCAAAAGCAGCGAGCACATGGCCTCGCATGGAATCTTCATGCTCTGTCACTTACGGCCTGTCGTGATTTATTTTCATCTGGAAGAACTTCTAGTTACTTATAGTTTTCAATTTTACTTTAATTATACTCTTGAAATGAAGATGTACATTTTTGCCCAGAGCTGCATGGGTTTATTTTTATGGCGGAAAGTACTTAGGCTTAACGCATGATACGCGTACTTTTTAGATCAGTCAACCACCTCAATATCAGTTTCATCCAGATTCTAATCCAAGCCTACAAGTTATCCAAGTACCTGATCCAGCAGAAAGCGGATCTCGAAAAGGGAGCTCCACGTCTTTTCGTCGTTACTAAAGATTCCGCACTCTCGTTCCGCATCTTCGCATTCCTCTTCTCCGCTCGTGGCATGGTCACACTGGCTGGCGCTGGCTTTTCACTTCTCACAGTTTACCTCGTTTTCACAGGAAAAACCCAATGGAGTGGACGTAGTATGACACTTCTGGATCCGACCTATGCCAGAAACTACATCCCTATCATCGCGAGTGTCAGTGAGCACCAACCGGCAGTGTGGACGAACTATGTGATGGATTTGCACGCCATGGTGTTCTTGATTCCAGCTGGCATGTTCCATTGCTTCTGGAACCGAAGCTACGGGCTTTTGTTCGTCGGCGTTTTCGGTCTGCTGTCGACTTACTTTTCTGGGGTAAGGCTTAAGCTTAGCTCATGCTTGCAGCAACATTGAAATTGATTCTTCTTAATCTGATTTTCTAACATGGTGTTCCAGTAGCTGCAGTTGCTGAAGCTGATGGTGAGTATTTCTATTTGGCTAGTTGCAAAAAAATATCTTCAATATGATGATTTCCAGCAGTTTTTTCAGCATCCACTTCCACCTCGTCATCATGACTTTCTCTGCTCTTTCCACTGCAGGTAATGATCCGCCTCCTGCTCGTTATGTCGCCAGCTTGCTGCTGTCTTTCTGGAATCAGCTTATCGCATGTCCTCACGATTTTCACCACGAACTTGAGGCATATGGAACCTCCAGCAGGAACTGCAAAACATTTGAAGGTATTCAACTTCTTCGTTCAGTTGCAGGTGGATGCACTGACGACTTTCCTCGTACTGCCCCTACCTCTTTCTGAGGTCCGTTGCGTCTGCCTCTTCGACATTTTTACCATCAAAAATCTCTGCATACAGACCATCAACACCAACACTAGCACTTACTTCTATTCAAGAGATAAATTATAGTAACTAACTAATGAAAGCACCTACAATCTAGACAATTCATCTCCCTTCTTCTTATTCTAATACAGTTACAGACCATCACCAACGCTAGCACTTACATTTCGAACCGTCCTCAGGTCGTTTCCCTCTCCGTCCTTGGTTTTGCTGCCTTCATCATGTCCCGATATGTGATGCACTGCACTATGATCTCGAGTACAGCTTATTCGTCTCCTTCAATCGTCATGGCCTACCAGGGACGAGACGGCACAAGAATATTACAGGATGACTTCCGAGAGGCATACTATTTTATGACACGACGACACATCAAGTTTGTGTAGTAACAGTAAGTTGTAACTGTTGATGACGATGAGTGGTGCGATGACGTTGTTCTTGTTGTTGCACATAGCTGTATCATCGATCCAGTACTGAAGACATAGGCGGCCAAGGCACGTCGCTCATTCTGCGTGCAGAGCAGCATACTACAGTACAACCTTTATTTCCATCTAACTCTCGGATCCGCCAAAATACCCATAAGAAAGCTACCATCGCTTCCTGGTGGGACTATGGGTATCAAATTACGGTCATGGCCAACCGAACGGTCATCGTAGACAACAACACCTGGAACAACACGCATATTGCGACGATGGGACTTATTTTGGGTACTTAGTTTGTTACTGTTAAAGTTCACCTTTTTTTGCTTCTTTTTCGCCCGAAACAAGTGCATTTGCATACCAAACAATGTGCCATGCGACTATTCAACCCTTGTTGCAGGTTCCACCGAAGCCGAAGCCTACCGCCTCCTCCGTACTCTCGACGCCGATTACGTGCTTGTGTTGTCTGGTTCTCTGTCTCGATACAGTTCGGACGACATCAACAAGTTCTTGTGGCCAGTCCGTATCGCTGCTGGAGTCTACCCAGACCTGATCAGCGAGGCCGACTTCATCGGGCCAGGAGGCTACACTCCGGGGCCAGGTGCGAGTGAGAAATTCATCGACTCGCTTATTTTTATGGACGAGGAGAGTTTTTCTTCATTTTTTTCTACTTACTCTCTGAATCATTTCCCCACCTCCACTAGAAAAAGAAACACCCTTCTAACAAGGGCATTTTCGTAAGGAGTAAGTGCAACTACAGCTGCATCAACATGATCAAGTTGATCACAAACTACCATCCTACTCCTACCTCCTCTAACCTCCACAAGCTCGCTTTCCACCGAGTCGGCGAGTTGACCAACGGCGTTGACTTGGCACGTGGCGTCCAACTCGCGAAGCCGGATATCACTTTGACTCACTTCCAAGAGGTCTTCACCAGTGAAAACTGGATCGTGCGTCTCTTCAAGCTGAAGAAGGAATCGAACAGGGTGAAGTTCTAAGTCGTTGGAGCAACACTGGAATTCCAAATTGATCATGAATGTTGCTGATTTATAAGAATTTGAATTGTTTCAAAGGGGGGGTGGTCACAGTCTGATGAAGAAACTGATGTAGAAAATGTTCGAAGAAATCTACGGAGTACAACAGCACGACTGGTGCGACGTTGTTATTGTCAAGACTTCTTCTGATCGTGAAGAAGATTCTTCTTCTTCCTGTAAGTAAGAAGTATAAGTATGTTTATCCTATGTCTAAAGCACCCTTCCAGCTCCCGCTGATTGCTACTTATCAAACATCTTAGAAGCACCACATCAAGTGAAAAATTGAAATTCAAATTGAAAATTAACTCTAGTACGACCGTGATGAAATTACGACGTGTCTCTCACTCTCTGAACGGAAAAATAGCGAAAATGATCTGTGTACCAAGAACACTATTGCGAATTTTGAGAATACAAATCGATATCAAGAACCAAAACCAACCCAGAATATGAATATCTAATGAAGAAGGAACTTCTACCCATCGTCCAGCATACCTATGTGTCTCACGAAATTAAAGAACATGAATAGGTTCTCCTGGCTTTTTTAGAAACGAGAAGGCTGTGTATCCTGTTGTGCTTCCCTTCTTGAATTCGATTCCAAAGTCCTGCCATGATAATGAACTAAGTCCTCTAACAGGTAGATTCTCAGCAGAAGATGTTCTTGGTGGTCTGAACGACGTTGATCAATCTCAATGGCATGCCATGGGCCGCACGCGTTACAGCTTGATCACATGATATCTCTCTGACCACGATCGAAAACCAACTCCGCTTCTTCATCAGTCGTGACAAAACCCCTCATTTTTTGTCCCGCATCTTCATTCTTTTTAAATAATATCAATATCTGATGAAGCCTTCGCCTCAAACATTCACATTGTCATAATTCGGGTTCGGCTGCTCCTTTTTCTAGTAAGTATGCTTTAGCGACCTTCTCCTCTTGATAAAAACTACATCTTCTTTTGTTGAAAGCTATATTAATTACAGAAAAGAAGAACCAAATAAAATACAATGGCTCAATCCTTCGGTGGCCGGCCCGCTGCTGCGGGAGACCAGCACTTGAAGAGTGGCATGTTTGACGAGTTGGGGAACTACAACTTCTCCCAGCGTGAGATCCGCGAGTACCATCATGACTTTGCTTATCTCGGTGGCGGGCTTGGTGCTGACGAATTGGAAGAGAAAGCCAAGAAGAAAAAATTAGTGGGCAAAATCGATTTCAGTGTCAAACTACCACCGAAAGATGCTGGATTGAGAGGAAGGATTGAAGCCTTTGCAGTGAAGTGTGCGAAACAAGAGGATCCTGACTTTTGCGAGCATAATTTCTTCACTAGGGATCCGAAAACGTACTTCTGGTTGAGGGAGGATGACGGCAGTAGCAGAAAATACGAAGTGGATAAGAGAACCGGAAGGATCCTGAAAGAAGACAGCTGGAAGAAGAAAGCTGGAGGTAATGCTGGTGCTTCGTCATCTAGTAGCTCGTCTAGTACTCAAACGCCATTTGAGAAAGAGCAGGAAACAGCGGCGCGCGACTACTACCAGTTTGTGAAACACTGTTGTCAGCGGTCAGTAGATTTCATACCCTTGGTAGCGAAGCAACAGCTGGTCGAAGCCGATCGAATAGCGAAATTGAGTGGACTTACTTTATGTTCTTGCTTGATGCGTCTACTATTCTACTCTTCTACTTCTACCTAAACATACTTACGCGATAGTACATAGGTGTAGTGCTAGTGCAGGGCTAGTGCAGCAGTTGTATGAAAGTAATAGTACTAAGCTCAACAAACTTTTGTTCTTTTGTTCTAATCCCCGACGCTGCTGCACCTCCACCCGACAAAAACCAAGCTCCTAAGGGCTTAAAGGACGGAACAGCAGGACAAGACGATCCCGATGACCCAGTGAAGAAATTCCTACCAGGTTCTAGAGTTGAAGTTCTAGGCCTCAAGGCCAAACCAGAACTAAACGGTGAATTCGCTGTCGTCAAACATCATATCCCTGCTTCTGGTCGTTTCCAGATTGAATTTGAGAAGTACAAGATTGAGATCGCGGTGAAGCCAGCAAATTTGATGTTCGCAGAGAACCAGAGCAAAACAGCCGCTGAAGAAGATGCAGACGCGAAATGGACGCACGATATTCCGAAAAATGCGCGTGTCATGGTGCAGGGACTGACTAGTGACGCAGGCAAATTGCTAAACGGTCAAAAAGGAGAAGTCGTCAGCTACGACGATGAGAAGAAGCGATATAACGTGAAGTTGGACTCGCAGCCGAGTGCGGTGAAGAAGGTACTATCACAAGTAGACTTGAAGAGGATGAACTTCTGCAATTCAGTTTCAGTTCTTGACTCTTGACGAAATTGCGATCAAAATTCGAATGATACCTAATAAATTAAAATTATCCCAACCAAATAATACCTAGAAATTATGATCCCAAGCCCCTCGCACAACCAACAACCAGGTAAAAGAGGAAAATCTCAAATGCGTCCTTCCTCCCGGTTGGGAAGAGCACTATGACGAGCATATGGGCAAGTATTTTTACCGCAATACTGCAACCCAACGAATCCAATGGAAACATCCAGTTCTCAAAGCCCGTGTTGGGGGTGCGGCTAAGGAGAAGGAAATGCGCGAGCGCATGGAGCGTGGGGAAACGATGGACTTTGACGTCGAAAACGAGAATCTGGACTTCGACAGAAGGCGCTACGCTTGTGATGACTTGAACGAAGGCGAAGGCGGGTTTAACCTGAAGGATTTGGTGTTATGGAACGGGACCATCATGATAATATTAAAGTGGAACTAGGTAGAACAACAACAAGAAGTTTCAGAGCTACAACTCTTTTTGCTCGATAATATCATAGAATGTTCTCACAGCTTTGCCACGGCCACTCTCTTCTTTTACTAGAAGACAGAGTGACCGTGAGGTCTTCTCAACATCGCTGCTCTAATCTCCGCCAAAGTATCTCGTGAAGAGGATAGAAAACGCAGACGAGAAGCGGGTGAAGAGGTGGATTCCGACGCCGAAGAGGACGCCGCAGAACTGGCTTGGAAGAAGGAGCATGGCTTGGTCGAAAGATTAAGGCTACAAGCATATTGAAATTGAGCAATCCATCTCCACCAACATCTTTTTAGTTCCGTTTTATTTAAAAAAGGGACGAAATCGAAAAGGAAATCTAGTACGGAAAGGAATTATACGGGAAGCAAGATGTTGAGCCCGAAGGTGGATTTCTTTTACAGTTCTAAAAAGAGCCCGCAAACGGTCGAAGAAAGAACGACAGCAATTGTTCAAACACAGTAGCTTGTTGGATAATGTGAAACAAGCGAAGAAAATCATCTACGACGAAGCTGGAGTCTCAACTTATCAGCCTGTCCACGTGTACGACAGCAAACAGGATGCGCAGTCGGTGTTGGAAGCCAGATTGGACATGCTGAAATCGTGCATAGAACGGATAAAGGGGGAGATTGTGGCTGCTAACGGCGGTGTTAATCCTAATACGGGTAATCCTGCTGGAGAAGGAGATGATGACGAGGACGAAGATGAAAAGATCATAGTGAGCAAGGAGAAAGTTCCATCGCAGCTGTGGCGTGATTGTGCCGTAGGCATGGTGAATGCCATCGATGTGGTTAAGCGAGAGTTTGAGGATGCGAGACAAAAGCATATGGTTCAAACGTTGAACTTGACTCTGCTATCGCTATTAGATGACGAAGATGGTTTGATCAAACTAACTGCGGAACAGTTGGCGGATAAGATGGACTCGTTGTTGGGGTTGTTGAAGTGCATGCTTTAAGCAGCTTGAATTTTCTTGGAGTTTGCGTTCAAACGTTGATCAGAAAACGAAGTACCCCTGAACGGTGAAAAAGCCTACACCGTAGATCTATCGTCCACTTTCTACTCAATAAGCTCTACCAGAAACGGCCTTCCCTTTTCCAAGAACTTTCCTGATACCTAACAAAACACCTATCTAGGTCGGCCGCGATCAGAGCAACGAGGCTCATGATATTTGACTTTCTTCTGTTGTGTTCGCATGTGCTTCTTCACCTACGATAAGTACTCTCTCTTGTGACTTCATTTTTTGAGAAAAGTGACCACGAGCAGAAGGAGAGAGAAAGCATGAGGAGTTTCTGTTCTTGAGGCGACGTTAATTCATTGGTAACATACTGACGTTCTTGCCATTTACTTCTTATGACACATGAGCGATTGATTGTGGAAATTCCATGTTAATTCTGCTTGAAGTAAATACTCAATGACGTCTGTAAGGGGCGCCATCTCTTTCTGTACGTCGTGAACATTATGACCCTTGAGAAGTGTGGGAGTGGCTGCACCTCCTGAAGAGAGTAGACAGAATACTAGACTGAAGCCCCCGGCAACTCTCCCACCACTAGAGTCCTCCACTTCCTTCACGCACTTCACTGCTTCCATCAGGGCAGGCGTCCCACTTCTCGCCCCCCCCCTTCAGCCTGATCATAGTGGTCCACGGGCGGGGCGGGAGTCTGAGCGGGCAGGGCGCCTCTTCTAGAAGAAAAAAGCACAACGCCAATTCCCTGGAAAAGATGCAAAATTAGGATTTTTTGAATTTAGGGCTTTCAACAGGAAGCTTCCGACTCGAAGTCCCAAGCGAGAGGTGCAGGAGTTCGCCCACATTTGGTTTCTATTTTTTTTTTTGCATGAAATCAAAATTTTTTTTGGTTTTAAATTGCAAACTGCAACTTCAAAACTTAACTTTCTAATTTTATCAGATAAAATTTAAATGAAAACATATAGTTGCTTAGCTTTCTTGGCTTTAGTTTTCCAAATTGAAATTTCAAAACCAAAATTTTTGATTTTATCTACCAAAATTTAAATTATAAGTTACAGTCGATCAAAATTAAATTTTTGCCATGTCATGGTTTGTGGGTTCGGGGGGTTCCTGCGTTCTTGTGTTAGAAAATAGTGCGAGGATTTTTTTTGCGGGTGTCGCTTGTTTTTGGTTCAGATGCTTTGGGTTTGGAAGTTTGGAGGGAAGTTGTGGATTTTTTTTTTGGCTCTTTAATATTGATGCAGTCCATTCCCATAATTTACTTTCACTTTCTAACACATTTTATACTTACTACACATGTGGATCCACTTCTGTCTACTGTCGGGAGCGTGCATTGCCTAGAAGTGAAGCTCGGTACAATTGCACTGATGAAATGCCGCCCGTTAGTATGAACGGTCGCCAGGGTGGCGGAAAACCACTTGCACTACATGATGGAAATGAATGCGGTGAAGAACATCCACTTCCAATCTTTTCGACACAAAGGCCTCCTCGATGGCTGGTCTAAGCGAGCAAAGGTCTACCTCTAAGAAATGTTGAAAGGTGTTCTTGAAGCAGAGCTACCTCAAAGTATTGAAGTCAACACGATTCTCGATTAAGTTGTTCAGTTTCAGGTACCATGCGCTGGAGGCGTTACAATCGATCAATCTGGTGTTGCACGATGCGATCCTCGTTTCAACAAGATCACTCACTAACACCATCTTCAGTTGTTCACTCATCATCACCAACTTCCACAGGGACAGGCTTTCGACATTGCGCAGATTGAGTGCGACATATGTGGCTAGCTGGGAGAATGCAAACCATATGAAGTGCTCTTTTATCTTCACGTCAGTATCTTACTAGGCATACTACTTACAGCCATACGAACAACAGCGTTTTTCACTGCGTTCATCTATGAACCTCATTACAACATATCAAAGCTCATCTATTTATTAACGATACAGTTCTGAAAGTACAGGTACAAGAACTACAACCACGACCGGTACCAGTAAAAGTAAATGTAAAAACTATTAAAGAATCATCAAATTGTTGTCCCACCACAACTACAAGCACCACTAGGAGCACATCGACAACCGAACCACACCCATACGAATCTTCTGATCCTATCCAAATCGACTCAAGAACAAACACTAAAAATACTAACAAAATGACTAGTAACAAACTCGGCATTATTTTCTTGCACGGTCTCGGAGACGGGGACCTGTCTTTTAAAGACACTATACAGCACGAGTGGAACTTGGCACCTCTAAGCGTCCATTGGAGATTCCCGATGACCCCGCAATCACCGGTAAGAATCTTTTATGCCTGCGTTGGCGGAGGTTGGAAAACCAGCCTAGCAGCTTGTTTCAATAACATGAAGATAGTAAGTACAACTTACAACCAGTGATGATCATCATTTTGTAGTGCAGCAAATCTCACGGTACCTTCTGCTTTACCATCCACCGTCACTTCTGCTTGTATCAGGTAACCGTTTACGGCGGCGAAGTAGCACCAAATTGGTTCGACATGGATACACTTCCTGTGCGCGCAGGTGATAAAGAAAAACCTTCTGACATAGAGAAAAGCGTACAGCGAGTCCATAACGAAATAAAGGCACTAGAGGAAGAAGGCGTCCCGCCGGAAAGGATATTCGTGAGCGGCTTTTCTCAAGGTGGAGCTATGAGCATGCAAAGTGGCTTGACATACCCGAAAAAGATCGGAGGGATTATATGTCTCAGCGGGTGGCTACTAAGGGAAGATACGTACATTATTGAATCTGCCTTTTTTGATGCTGTAGTTGACTAAGATAGAACAATACATCTTCCTTTCCTGCTGGGATACAACAAATACAACAAATACTTACTTGTAGACACCCCTCCCCCCCCAAAGTAGAAAATTCCAATTAGATATAGAAGATGAAATTCAACTTTTACTTCTTTAACTCTGAAGTATTATCCAATTCCAAAAAGTAGACAGTAATTTTTAACCGTCTAGTACTGTGCTTGAAGCACCATCTTGACCTCCAGGTTCTCTCCCACTCAAACCGACGTCCCATTGCTGTGGTGGCACGGAACGCAGGATAACGTAGTTCTCACGAATCTCCAGCCTCGCGGGATCGAACGGTTACAAAAGCTTGGCGTCTCGAACATAACGGTAAAGCAATCCCCTATGGGCCATTCCAGTCACCCTGACCAAATGAGCTTTATTCCAAAATGGATAAAGGAGATTGTCTCACGAACAACTGGTGGTGGGAACACTGGAGGGGGTGATTTGTGATTTCATCTGCTGGAGGGGGCACTTGGAGATAACAACTCGAAGATCCTGAAGACTACACAGATCTGGCGAAAAGTTCATCCCATGCCTGCTGAATGACCAATGGAGTGAGAAACACTCGAGAATATCATAGACAAAAAATATCGATCCACAGTGACAGCACGACTTTCCTCCAAAATTATGATCGCCTTCTACGTTTTTACCATTACTTACCTACGCATGAAAGAAGGGACCAAGAAATTGACATGAAAAAACACAGGAAGCTGACGAGTGTGCACATCAGCTCCACGCACGCCTTGTTGGGGCGAAGTCTTCCGTTCTTGCTCTTTGTTGTACTCCTGATACCATCACATCGCTGTTGAATCTGTGTCGTCTTGCTGGCAGTCTAGGATGACTATTTGAGACGCGAATGAATGAATCACTGTGGGTGCCTTGTTTTTGGAGGTTAAGATCGATAGACCTGGTAATCACGATAAGGATCAGAGTCCTGTATTGAATGTAGCACTTCGACTTCCATGTTTGTACTTATAGATACTACTACAAGTAAACTATGATCATCAGCACCACAAGATGAAGTAGACGGCAAAGCCAAAGAACATCTACTTCGACGACAATATGATTGAAACATGAACAACAAGGGAAGCTTCAGGACAATGTTGTAGTGTGCAGCCTTTCAAGAAGGGTGTAGACTTAGAAGAATTTTCCCTTATTTCAGTTTTGCATAATCATGTCAGCAAAGATGACGTACCTATCTCATTCGTTCTCCAAGAAGCCGCGACTGCTCCTAGCTGCACCACGACTGAAGAAGCTGACTCTACTCCTCCTTTTCGTAGGAAGCGGCTGTCTGCACGTAGTGGATGGAACCTCCTCCAGAAAAAGTGGCTCTACTTCTACGTGTGGAGATCATGCAAAAAATACACGAGGACTACTTCGAGGGCAGAACAATATAAACAACTACACGACTGGGAATAATAATTATCGAGGACATGATCAACTACAACTGATGAATCCAGCAGCACAGCAAGGTCCTCCTCATCACGGACCTCCACTAAAAATCACCTTAGTTGGAGCATTGTCAGGAACAAGTACCATTCTGGAAATGACGGTTCCGCGATACTCTTTGGAAAGTTTGAAAGTCGCAGATATACGTCGCGAGTGGGAAAAGAAGAACCCGAACAAGAGCAGTTTTGTTTTTGATTTGGTTTTGATCTCTCCATGTTGTTCATGTTCTCATTTGAGCGATGTTGAAGATGCAGCAGGTCGTGGAGATGGGGCAGGGGCCGCGACTGGAGATGATGGAGCCGTAGCGACTGGAGATGATGGAGCCGTAGGCGGAAATGGGGCAGGGGCTGCGAGTGGAGATATACGTGGAAGTCGAAGTAGGGGAAGCACGATTCTGGAGCCGACAAAAAAGATCAGTGAATTACTTCCTTTCGCTTTCGTATCCACCCTGGATATTAAGGATGAAGAAGCTTCTGTTCCTGGACGCCAAGACGAGCTCGTCCTGCAAGCGTATTTCAAGCTCCGAGGGCCGTTAGAGAGGATTTTCAACGAACTCGATGTCGATGGAGTACCATTCTCTGAAAAACAAATGCAGCTTCGCACATATTTTGGGGTTGATCAGTTCGTTGACCGTGGTTGGCGGCCACTGATGTCTTTCTTGCGGCATGATGCAGGAGACAGCAATATCAACGTGGTCAACAAAGACCAAGCTTCCCTACAAAGTCTGGTATATTTCCAGAAGCATAGACTTTTGAGAATGTCAGAAGGCACAACTACTACCAGAGAGGATCCTCGTTGGCTCGAAGCTTGGCACGCGATAGAACAAGCGACTGAAGCCGCACATCTAGCAGAGAGCAGTTGGCAGATGGAAATGTTGGACTTTCGTAATTGTTTTGCCATTGTTATTTATGGTCTTCATTTCTGATGCTAATTTTATTATCACGAAAAAGAAAGCTGGAGCAGCTCCGAATGAACTAGAAAGGAAATATACTTAGGTTCTACCTCAACAATCGAGTAAGAGTATGACGAGGTCCTAAGTGTTGTATCTAAGTGTGCTATTTCTATCTGCGAGTGAAAGTGGACAGAGTAAGTAAGCTTGAAACTGCACACAACTACGTTCATCTACTTCACGTATGAAGATGTACCTACGTTGTAATCTCTAACAATTGGACGAGCAGCTAAGTGAAGAAGCGCTTTCTGCACTATCTTTCGATGTGGTCATAGAGATTTTGGCTAAGCTGCCGGACGAGATGGAGAGGTTGGAAGAAAAATGGAGATTGGAGCTCTCAGACTTAGCGGAACTGCAGAAAAAAGCACTGCAGCTCAGCACATCTATCAAAATGAAGCCTGGTAAGCGTGGTAGGCGTGGAGGAGGTAAAGGAAAATTGTTGTTGCTGTAGGAGACAACTACAACTAGGGGTTAGGGCTAGGGTTGGGACAATTGTTGTTGCTGTAGGAAATGACTGCAGCGATTATACTTGCAGACATAGACTAAGACTGGTGAACCACTAACTTTTCATGTTCATCGATCACGTTTGCTCGAGCTCTGCTAGGGCTATGTCTGCTTCATTTATCCTTACTCGTTCTAACGAAGTTTGATTCTTCCTGTTCTTGCAGGATAAGATTGGTCCCTATCCTCCCCAGTGACACTGCATATCTGTAACTGCTTTGCACCGACATAACAGTTTCAATATTTTTTTAGCACTACACTAAGAATAAGTTCTTGCATCTTCTGCACATTACTATGAGTACTTCTTGTTCCTTAGAAAATTACAATTTCTTTCTTCATCAATATTAGCAATAAAGATTTGCATAGATTTAGGAAATGGAGTGCTCAAATTCTAATTCACGACTCAATGCAGGTCAAATGCAGGTTTGACGTCGCTGTTCTGCGTCACCATGTTGAATTGATGCAAAGAAGCTTGAGAGGGGTATAAAAGAAGGCTACACTACTACTTTCTTCTGCACTACTACAGTACTCATAGTAATGTGCAGAAGAGTAGTGTAGCTTTCTTTCATACCCCTGGAGTGGGTGCGTTCATTCATTCACTCATCATCCGAAATTATATTATTTCAGCACGTTCGTAATCCTTATTTGCATCATAACGGTCCTCTTGTCTCCTCTCTGTCACTTCTATAGTGCAGAGACGACCAACAAAGCCACTGCGGAAAGAACGGCTAGTGGACAGGCTCTATGTCTATAGACATTCTTTTCCTATTCGAGAGAATATCAAGGTTTTGGTCTTCTTCGGTCTGAATCAGCATTATAATATATATAATGGTCTTGTCATCTCTAGAAGTAGAAGAAGAACCTCCGCTGAAAGTGGTCTAGAGCAGCTGATCAATTCTGTGCCTGAAGACCTAATCAACATCAAGTTCAAAGACGAGGAGGCTTACAAGAAGATCTACAACTTGTTCTGAAGTATTTTTATCTAAGACTTGAAAAGATAAAGAACCTGAACAAGAAGTGCGGTATCTGAAGCATAAAACAGGTCTTCTTGTGTAAAAACTACATGTTACTATGCATATGCAAGAAAACAAATAGAAAAAGTAAGATTTTTGGATAAATCTTAATCTTAATCTTAAGAATAGCGTTACAACTTACATTCTCATTCACGATCTTCAAACCGTAGAAGAAGAAGCACCGAGCCCGTCCTGCCTGGCCGCGATTCTTTATTTCTTATTCTTGTCGTTCGTGTGTAATAATATGATGAAAGAAGGGAGAAGTTGTTGAGAGCGTACCCGACCAGCAGACATCGTCGCAATACTTCTGCGAACAGAAAAATTTTTGTATACAACTTTTAGAACAGGCTTCAAGACTATCTTTCATATGCCTATCATGTCTTCCATTGAGGAGAGAACAACAACAATACGATCAAGAGAAAGATGTTGAGAGAAACTAATCATTTCATCTACTTCCACCACTTAGATCAAGAGGTAGAAAATTCTTGATGTGGTTGCTTTAGAGTTACAGCAGCATCTTCTCCATGTTGCTGCAAGTAGGGTACAACTATGTATGAGAACTTTCATCGTAGGTAGTAAGTTTTTTCGGGTTCAATTTACTTTCATCAAGTTTCTCAAGAAAAAAATGGTATTGCCACGTCCACATCAACACGCCTCTTCGTTCTTCTCATTTCCATGCTCGCCTTCATCGTCGACGACAAGAACTCCAGAACTTCGAGTACTTCTTCGCTGCAGCCTAATGTTGCTTTTAGTTAAGGACGCTAAAGATAACAACATTGTACTTGTAGTTGTAGCAACATACAAGTGTACCCCCCAGTAAGTAGTTTCTCATGGACAATAAAATCTGATGCCTACGACCGCTCCTAATCTGCGCTCAGCCGCATCCGTGGTTTGTGGATACGAGAGGACCCTGACTGCCACACGTCCTCGCCTTCGACTAAACCCCTTTGGAGGTGGAGGTGCTAACAACTTCTGGTATACTTAAGGCTACCGCTGAAGCATCCTCAACATTATCCTTGGCTCTTTTTCTACTTGAAAAGGAAGCCAAGGATGCTCTCAGGGATGCGACCGCGGTAGCTCTAATATACCACAGGAGCTAGCAAGCATGAGAAGATCACGGATTGGTCACCTAGGTTTCCCCCTCACGTGGATCCATCCAATCCCTTTTGCTTGCCGCCTTCGATGATGCGACAGATTCGAGAGCAGCGGAGGAAGAAACTACTTGCAGAACAAACAAAAGCCGCTTCTCAAGCGGAGCGACGTGGTGCTGCGCGGCTTCTTAAGACTAGGCATCATAAGAGTTCAGTTGTTCACACGACTACATTGGCATCATCCTCTAGGAAAAACAGCAGTGAGGATAAGCAGGGTTGGCACAGTCATAATTACATCCTTCAGTAGTTTCAGTAACATCTACATTCTTGATCTTTTTAACATCTACATTCTTGATCTTTTTTCAAGTATAGGAGTACTATTAGGTCAACATCCAAGATGTCCTGAAGAATTATGTTGTACTATGTATTCCTATTGTTGCAGCCTTTAACCAAAGTGAAGGAGGGGGCGACGACGGAGCAGTACTAGAGGTGGCACAACAAGCAGGTGGACGAGGTGGACACAAACACAAGGGCAAGCAGATAGAAGATGGTTTAACTTCAACTACAGGTTTACCGCCACGTGATGTGTCTAAAGCAAGTTGCGTGTCACACGCTAGCACAACTTCGTCTGGATCAACCTTGTCTTCATGCTCTGGAGAAGGAACCATAGCAGGTGCTTGCTGCGGTCCGCGTGCATTGGGCCAGCAAACTCATGGTTAAGGCATCAGCAGGGAATCCATCGATCTCCAGACGCATCTTGCTTGGGGCCTTCCTCGACGTCTGTAAGGGATGTTGAAAAGCAAAGAGCAAGGTCAGGATGACTGAGTTTCAAGATGGATTATTCCACTTCCAGGAAGATCTAAGACGGAAAACGAAAAAAGAAAGGAAGAACGACTTACATCAACTTCTTTCACACGGGAGGCGAAGATTCTTCAGAAGACGAGGATATAGAACTTGTACTAGATTGTAGTTCCTGTAATGTTGATCATTTTAACTCTACATCAACTAGTACAAGAAGTAGCAACAGTAGAATCGGAAAGAAACCATCCTCTACCAAGAACAATGCGGCGACTTCGTCTAGCATCTTTTCGTCCGGTATCAATTTCATGTCGGCTGCTCTGGTTATGACCTCAAACTCAATGTCTCCGAGGCTCTCACCGTCACGGAGGTCACTTTTCCCTCAACATCGTACATTGATTATATTCGTATTCCTTTCTTGTCCTCTTCTTTCTACAGACTTAATCCTAGGCGTAGTCCTCGTAAGGCTTATTCTTGATGACTTTGATAAGTGAAGAGGCCAACGCCCCGTTCACTTATCAGACTTCACGACCGAAGAAGATCCACCAAATTCCCCAAATCATGAAGATAATTCCGTTGGAAAAGACGTCCCTCTCTACGCGCTAATTCCAGTGCCTGTTGGTCTGAGACAGGCAAGTCTGAACAGAGGAGACGACGGGTGTCGTCTGCATCGTTCAGAAACCAGATGCCCCGTCGTCGCGGTCGATACAAACCGGCTGTATATCCTGTCGCTGGCAAAGATGATAGCGATAGTGTTACGGCTGGCCAAACCTGTAACGTTTTGAATGGTCTAAAGGTCACAGTTGTTGTATGATAGGTCCTACCTACTGCTGCTACTAACTTGGTACTAACTTCATTATAATAGAGTAGTTTATAGAACGGATGTAGGATGGACTTGGATGGATCTTCGGATGGATCGGATGGACCCCCCTGATTCTTCCGATCCTACTTGAAATGGTGGAAAGTCCATCCGATCCATCCGGTCCATCCCGTCCCGGATCTGGCGCCCCTATAAACTGCTCTATTATAAGCTGCCTGCTAAGCTCTAATCCAAAGCGCGAAAGCAGACCAGACGATCCTGTGTTTCCTGTTCCGCATAGAATTGAACAGCCAAGACAACCAGACAGATCCAACGTGGTGCTTCACTGCCCTCCGCCTCCACAAGGTCAAAACATTATGATCATGTTGAGAAAGATAAGTTAGTGAGATTGAGATAGGTTAAATATTAATATTAAGTGGTGGTGCTTCGCCTTCGCAATTGGATTTGGATATAATTCGAGTGATTGGGCGGGTTGCAACTGTAGTGAAGATACAAGAATCTAAGAACCTTTGATTTATAAGTGCTTAAGGACCTTCATAGGGGCTGATAAGAATGATAGGAGTTTTCATTTTCCTTTTTCTTCACGCTTTTGGTTTTGCTTTGTAACTGTTGGTCAAGGTCATAATCCTAATGGATTCACAAAGATCACAAGGATAAAGATCAGCAAAATGACCAAGATCGCCAGGCAAAAGGTTACCGGAGCACCATCCAAACGCCCGACGGGTTTACCGTCGCGCGGGTGTCTCTGGCTTCTCCTCTCTCTCTCGTTTGTGGCTCAAGCCTCCCAATACAGTCAAGGACAAAACAGCACCGGAATGATCTCAAAGATAACCTACAGACCTAAATGCATATAGTTCCAAAAACAGTGATCATCAGGCAAAGGACCTTCAACGTATTCAGATAGAAGAAATGATGAATGTTTCATAGCTGTAATCAGGTTCATAACGTACTGTCAGTTCTGATCAATGATGAGAATCAACATAGGATGATCGTATGAATCAATGATGATAGCATAAGCGTTTCCATATGAAAGTTTCCCCATGCAACATGATATCCCAATGATGAAGCTGAGACTTCCTCCATGTAACCCCAATGAACATCCACAGGGATCAAAGCAGCCAGAGATCATTAGTCTCAGGCTGTGAGTGCAAATTGTGCAAACAGTATCACTCTCAAGTGTTTCTCACCGAGAAACTAGACGCGACTTAACAGTCTGTGTTCGAATGTATCCAACACTACTTTGACCCTTGAGCTAAGTATAGAGTAGAAATCCATCTAGAAACAACTTTTCAAAATGTCCTGCGATGCGAAAGAAATTTCGAAGAAACTCGGACAGAAGTCCGACTGGCGAGCATGGCAACTTGCCATACGTCAGGAAGCTAGCCGTCTCGGCCTGCTTCAAAACTACACGAATGTAGTCGGCATTCCGGCAGCTCCTCATGGTATTCCTAACGGAGTTACCAATCGGGAGGAAACAATTCGGCAGAAGTGGCGCAACCTGAAAGATGCGATTATTCGTAGTCTGAAAGGTGCCGCTGCGTCGTTCATCAACAACCAGAACGATAATGGGCAGGTGGATGCGATGGATGCAGGTGAGGTTGTTGTGCTCCTTCGTGATGTAGGACACTTCGATCAAAACAACCGTCAGGAACAACGGATGAAAGTAAAACCGCTTACGGATGGCGTGTTGAAGTTCCACAACGCGGATCAACCTGCAGATGTCACAGGATTCTTGTCGAAAGTCCGAGACATCATGAACCAGTCGCCCACCGTGTACCCGCCGGAAGCAGGAGTGCCAGAAAGTGACCAACAAAATGGTGCACTGCTACAGAAGTTGCCCGAGCTGTTCTGCAAGAACTTCAAGGCAACGATCGAACGCATGCAGGAAGAAGATGGTCTGACATTTGACCAGATTGGTGACCGACTTGAAAAGCGTCTTGCGACGTTGATCGAGGAGGGAACCTACAAAGTTGAGAACGATTCCTTCGGGAAGGCGTTCCCGGTCAATGTTCAGGAGACCTCGAATAAACGTTCTCGTGAAGAGGAGGATGACGAGGAAAAGGCCAATGAAGGTGGTAAGATCTTTCTGTCTAAAAGTGCTCTCAAGCGCTTCAAGGCAAACACAAAGAAGAAGATCGCCGCCGAGGTCTATGCCTCCAATTCGAACGGCAAAGGAAAGCCGCAGAACAAAAATAATAAAGGTTCTGGAAAACAAGACACCCGTCCAGTCTGTTGGATCTGCAACAAACCGGGTCACAAATCCGCGTCTTGTTGGAAGAATCCACAGAACCAGGCAAACTGGAACTGGAACACCAATTCCCAATCTAGTAGTGCTATGGGTAAAGGTGGAAAGGGTAATGGCATGGTTCACATGTCCCAAGTTGCGGAGCTGTGGCAAGCTCTCAACGGCGGAAAGCAGAGCTGAGTTGCGGAACCGGTGGAAAGCGGATTTTGCTCGCTGAACTTGGATGAAGATGAGGGTGAAGAAATAAACGTAAATAATACAGGGGAGGTAAAACTTGTGGGACATAGTCTTTCAACTAGTTCCATTACTACAAGAGAAGAAGTTAGTCTAGTCGATAGTTGTGCAAACAAATATCTTTCAAGACACAAAGACGATTTTAGTGAAATAACTATGAGAACTTGTAGGATTACTGGTAGCGCTGGAAGTAAAGACGGAAGAGTAGGAAAACTAAAGTCAAACATCTTAGGGCTCCAGTATGGTGTTTATTATGATTCACTACCAAAGGACTTAGATCGTATTATACCTTGGTTAGGTGAAGGGAACTGCTCGCAATTAGGATGGGAATTCAACTTCAAAGGCGCAGGTGGTTGTCTCGTACATACGGACACCGGCCAGGCCATACCCATAAGAAGTCATCCACGCTTGCAGCTTCCCATACTTGCATGCAACTTATTTAAAGAAGAGACTGATAGTGGTTATATTTGTTCAACAGTAGAAGAAGGAGTCAGTAGTTGTTACCTTACAAGACTCGAACTTCATAGAAGATGTGGGCACTTTCATATAGATGGCCTCCAGGTAAATTGCCCTGAGTGTGATCTACATAAAGGCCAACGCGCACCACATGCAAAAGCTAGAGATACTTCGAACTACAAACCTGAACCATTGAAGTTACTAGCAATCGACTTTGCTGTTGGAATCAAACCCGTATCAGTCAGGTCAAAGAGATGTGTATTAGTGATCATCTGTGATGTAATTAAGAAGGTGTTCTGTCGACCGCTTAAGCTGAAAAGTGACTGTGTGGAGGAAATAGAAGAAGTTATCAAAGGCATTCGCCAGGACTACTCCTTATCACTTGATGACAAGGTAGTGTGGTTCCTCCGGAGGGATGGAGAACCTGTCCTGAGCAGTGATGACATGACCAAAGTTATGCAATCGCTGCGAGTCTCAGACAGTCCGGCTGTTCCTTATAATCCGGAGATGAATGGGACCTGCGAACGTTTTATGCGGACTTTGTTCGGCAGTGTACGCACAATGCTGACTAAAGTTGATAAACGCCTCTGGTGTTACTGCGTCGAGTACGCTGGTGACTGCTGGGATCGTTTACCGCATAACTATGCAAAAATGCCTCAACATGATGGAAAGAGTCCAATTGAAATCTTAGAAGAAAGGACTGGTAGAAACTCATCGAAGAGTTCAATCGGCATGCTCCGCCGATTTGGTTGTCTAGTTTACTTTCGTGAACAAATTCAAGCCAACACTCCTGAACCCAAGCTCTCGGCCAAGTACCGCCGTGGCGTCTTCCTTGGACTCTGTCCGAAGTCGTCTGGTTGGTTGGTTGGAACTTTCGCTCATGACGATCGTTGCAAGCTTGGACATCGATGGGCGGAATACTCTACCCTAGATGTAAAGTTCAGAGAGGACTATCTAATTAAAAATATCGATTGGCTTTTGCCAGATCAGAAGGGCATCTACATTGAGTATGACGAACTGGAAAATCTGCAGAGTGGCGCGTCGTCGCTGGGCTCCCCCTTGCTTGGACAGTCAGTGCAAAGGCTGGATCATCAATCGGGGTTCTCTGGCACGGAGCACATTCCAGGTGGACCGACCGCGATTTCCGACGAATTATTTATTGAGACACTGGATAAAGTAGAGGAATCCAACGCAGCTGACTCTCCAAAAGGTGTTTCACTTGAGGAGGGGAATGCTGAAGCGAAGGATCGCGAGACATCTGCTCCGCTAAGTCCGTCTAAGTCGAAAGCGCCTTCTCCAGCACGTGTTGTGGCAGGCGAACGCCGTACACACGTCAAGAAGCGTGGCCGACCAAAAGGAGCGAAGGACAAAGCAGGCAGCAGGGTTCGAAGAACAAAGAAACAGTTAGAAGAACTGAGAAAGAATGTGGCGCTGTTCGCTAGTGCAGTAGGTGGCACGTGTGAATTAGACGAAGATGAGGAATTCGTCGAATCATATGTGATTTTGTCCGTTGCTCAAGCACTCAAGTCTCCTGATGCCGACAAATGGCGGGAGGTTATTGACAAAGAGCATGCGAGACTACTAGCCTTTGAAACGTGGAAAGAAGCTTCTGACGAGGAGCTTGCGACCGCGCGACAGGCTCTACCAATTGCCATAATTCTAACTATTAAAAGATGTGGAAGATACAAGGCTCGCGCTTGTGTCCTCGGTAATCTAGATCGTTCAGGAGAGCTAAACACCTTTGCTCCCGTAGTTTCACACGCCGCTAATAGGCTGCTCCTGACATCTGCTGCGTCAGAACAGGACTATGTGATCCCGTTCGATTTAGATTCTGCGTTCCTCAATGCTGAACTCGATCGCGATGTCTTCTGCCGTCTCCCACCCATCTGGGCAGAGAAGCATGGACGCGAGATCGTGAAGCTCAAGAAGGCCTTATACGGCTTGAAGGACGCACCACGAGCATGGTTCAAGAAATATCACGACATACTAGCCAGTATTGGCTGGGAGCCGTGTGATTCTGCGCCAGGCTTATGGAGAAAGCCGAGTGCGAAGGTACCTGGGAAGTTCCTCAAGATGTCAGTCTATGTTGATGACAATCTTGCAACGGGTCCTGATCTTGATGAGCTCAAGACCGAACTAGAACTCATCTTCTCGCGTGCCCCTGGCCGTGCGATTGATGTGGAGTCCGTTCCAACCCCTTGGGGTCAAACGTGGCTCAGGTTCGACTTCTTAGGTGCCATCGTGTACTACTGCCGTGAAGCTCGAACATTTCGGCTCAATATGGAGGAGTACATTGATAAAATCGCAAAGAAATTCGAAATTGATGTCGGAAAACCGGTTTACTCGCCCAATTTTGACGAGTCGGCTTTTCTTGAGGAGGGGATCAAGATAGTCGAAGGGTATCCCTTTCGTGAGGTAGTTGGTGCCTTGCTATGGGTAGCTGTAACCGCGCGCCCGGACATTTCTGTACCGGTGGCAGCATTGGCTAGACATGTCAGCAAACCCGCGTCAACAAGAATGGTTAAAGCAGCCAGAAAAGTGCTAAAGTATCTGGTGACAACGAGAGACCAAGGACTGGAATACTCACCAGAGCAAGAAGAAGAATTCAATAGAATCTATTCAAAGTTACTACCTGAAGGCAGAGATATGCCAGAGGTGAATATCTTTAGTGATGCAGGTTTCGCCAACTGCGTAAAGACTATGAGAAGTACAAGTGGATCGATCATGTATTTCAAAGGCGTTCCAATTGCTTGGAGAAGTAACCGACAAACTGTCCGTGCCTATTCTACGGCTGAAAGTGAATATATTGCAGCTTCTGACACTATTGTGCTTAGTGAACTGCATGACTTTACAGACTTCTATAGGCCTCTACCAACTCAGTTGGTACACACACAGAACGGCTTGTCTCCCTCTTTAGACAATGCTGTGCTCTGGATCGACAACCAATCCGCGATCACAACAGCCAAAGCAACTGACACACGCCCGAAGAGTCGCCATTATGCACTTCGCTACTTGCGTGTGCGTGATGCGGCCAGTAAGATAGTTTTCTGTCCAACTAACTTAATGAAGGCTGATGGCTTAACTAAGTTAGAATGTAGTTCGTCTCAACGTAGACTACTACTTCACCATATAGATAACCCGATAACTAAAGTTGAGCATGATGATTGTGATTCCTCAGACGATGAAACGAATGGGGATGATTTAGCTTACTATAGTGTAGTATATTCGGTTTATTTTGGTTTCTAGCCGAGTATACCGTAGCCATAGAAGAGCAGCTAGGAGATATGACTTCCGTGGTAGTCCAGAGACTAGGGACTTCGACACGCAACGATTGAGGAGAGGTGTTGGTCAAGGTCATAATCCTCGAAATGTCACAAAGATCACAAGGATGAAGATCAGCAAAATGACCAAGATCGCCAGGCAAAAGGTTACCGGAGCACCATCCAAACGCCCGACGGGTTTACCGTCGCGCGGGTGTCTCTGGCTTCTCCTCTCTCTCTCGTTTGTGGCTCAAGCCTCCCAATACAGTCAAGGACAAAACAGCACCGGAATGATCTCAAAGATAACCTACAGACCTAAATGCATATAGTTCCAAAAACAGTGATCATCAGGCAAAGGACCTTCAACGTATTCAGATAGAAGAAATGATGAATGTTTCATAGCTGTAATCAGGTTCATAACGTACTGTCAGTTCTGATCAATGATGAGAATCAACATAGGATGATCGTATGAATCAATGATGATAGCATAAGCGTTTCCATATGAAAGTTTCCCCATGCAACATGATATCCCAATGATGAAGCTGAGACTTCCTCCATGTAACCCCAATGAACATCCACAGGGATCAAAGCAGCCAGAGATCATTAGTCTCAGGCTGTGAGTGCAAATTGTGCAAACAGTATCACTCTCAAGTGTTTCTCACCGAGAAACTAGACGCGACTTAACAGTCTGTGTTCGAATGTATCCAACAGTAACTAATGTGATTTAATGTATAAGTAATTGCAAAGGTCTTCTAGTTGGTTCTACTGCTCCTAAGCACCAAGCTTATTTGAAATATCTTCTAAGCGCCAATCATCTGGCGCCACTCCTGGAACAAAGAAAAAGTTAAAATTGCCAGGAATCAAAAAGCGAACCGTAGGAAAAAAAGTCGGTGGTGCGGATGAGTTTGATATAGCAGCCAATCAGGTACACGCTGACCGCGACAGAACCTAGTAAGGTGGCTTGTGTAATAATAGATGAAGTTTTTTGATAGTTGTAAACCCAATTTGTTTGCTGGTAGCATCTTCAGCTTGTTGAGTCAATCCATCTTCTTGTTTATTGCTAGCATCTTGATCTTCATCCCAGTCCCGTTTTTCAAATCTTCGGTAGCATCTTCATCTCAGTTCCGGTATTCAAGAGAAAACTTGGCGGGGCACCGAGAAGACCCTTTTTTAAGAGAAATTTGAGTACTATGGATCAATACCGAGATGCTCAGTATTATTATGATGGATCGTCGCATCAAGCGCTAAACTTTCTTAAGGGTTCCTGGCTATCAGCACGTGGAAATTTTGCAGCATGCGCCGAATGCCTACAAATATTGTGGCGTAGCAACGCCACCAAAAGAAGAAGAAGGGATACCTCCTCTACCAAGTAGGAGAAAGGCGGTAGTTGCGGGACAACAAGGGCAGATTGTTGAACTACCACAAGGAATTATGAACCAACAAGACCTACTACAAATAGGACAAGGACAAGCAGCTCCATCGAGAAGTGTCATTTTTAAGGCTTCCCGTAATTCATCTTGAGAGGCATCTATTTGCCACGTTTTCAAGGGGAAAAGGCGTCAAAGATGACCTTCAAGATGAATATATGTGAGGTCTAATGTCAGTGATCTCGCACTGCGCCCTGTTGCTCAAGAAAGTTTTACAAGAACTGCAGGTGCAGGCCCTTCAAGTGGAACCAACTCGGCCAGGTCAGTGGTCAATTTTTTGCAGGTCGATGGTCGAAATCCATTATCCGTGACGCGGTCGATTGCACAAACAGGAGGCGTGCCGAGCGGCCATTTAGACGTCGAATTTATGGTTTTGGATTACATCGCAGTATGGAGGATCTTCAACCAAATGATCATCTTCGTTCAGTGGTAGTGCTCAATAACGATATTTTTTTTGTTTGTATTTGAGAGATGAACGATGAGGATCCTCATCGGCCAAAATACGTTTCTAATCTTCCCCTATCCGCGACCTCCCGACCATTTTCTTCTGGAGGTTTGCCGTCTGTGCGAGTGTCTTACGTCTCTCCAGTTCTTACCAGTAGCACCTCACTACCAAACCCCGTTGCAAGAACAACAATCACGAACAAACTCTACTAGCAAAAATTATCTTCTACAACTGCCTCTCGATGGAGGTAATGGTAGTTCTTCCGGAGGTGGTGTGACAGGAGGTGCTTCGTCTGGAGCAACACAACAACCACAATTGATCCATCGATCGCAACAGCAGCCGCTCCAGCGTGCATCATATCAACAGCAGCCTCCTCAGTTGGGAGCACAAGGCGGAGCACAAGAACAGCACTCTGCAACTAATACAGCAGGTGCAGCTGGTGTTATCGATTAAGGCTTCCCCTACTCCATCACCATCTTCAGAAGCATCTTCATGAAGTTTTCAAGGTGAGAACAGCCCCAGGATGGACTTCGGGATGGATTAGGGTAGGCCCTATTCTAAATCAAAACTACATAAGATTTTACTGGCAGGAGCAGTGGGGCTTTGCAGCCACTACCAGCGTTTGCGACGCGTCCTGCATCGCGCGTCTACGATTGTAGAACTACTGGATGAAGATCTTGAAGATTTATTCGCCGTGTTGTATAGAATGTAGAACTAGAAGATGAACACGCCATGATAAGTAATTTTTTGTATCCAGATAAAGAAGACGCTTTACTGTTCAAAATAAGTAAAAACAAATCTGATTGTCTGCTAAACGTAAACCCTAACTCATCCTCTCATGATATCTTGGTCTCAACAGGTATATTTGCGTCGACCAGCATCGAAGATTGATTACAATGCACATGCACTCACTCTCACAAACATCATCATCACAAGCAGTACATACTTAAACACATCTCTGGTCAAACATGCACAAACTAGACATAAACACATCATTCGTTCCTTCTGGTTCTAGGATGTTTTAGAACCAACCGTCTCTCTTGTTCTACACCACAGTGAACAAAGACAAAAATTAAGGGTAGGTTAAAGGTGCTTTTCTTACCGCTTTTTATGCCTCTCCTAAGGGAGAAACGCATAAAAAGCGGGGGAACCCGCGAGCACCAAAAACCTACCTCTAAAAAAAGTTGATGTTCTGAGATAACGTATCTGAAATGATCCCGATGAAAAGGAGTTTCTTGATGATCGAAACATCTGATGAATGATCTTGGACTTCTGTTCCATGAAGATCCTGCTCAGGCTCTGCCTCGCATTAGGGCTACGGATTGGCGTCTTCACAAATCGTCAAAAGAAGACAAACACTTAGACATAAACCCAATAGGAAAAGAAAGAACCACGAGCATAAACTGATTCAATCGTTTTCACGAACATATTCTTGCTATTCACCATCGATATTATAGTTGACGATCCACAACCACAGCCAACTACAAGAAAAATCACAGCAAAGATGGTCCGTCCTCGACTCGGTGAAGTCGCTTTCTTTATATGCGACATGCAGGAAAAGTTCGCTGGTCTGATCGATGATGCGCAGACGCATATTTCTGCAGCAGAGGCGCTCATCAAGGCCGCACAGACATGGGGTGCGCCATTGCTTGTGACGGAACAGTATCCAGAGAAGCTGAGCCATTTATGTACTTGGTGCTTGTGACGGAACAGTATCCAGAGAAGCTGAGCCATTTATGTACTTGGGGGTGCTTGTGACGGAACAGTATCCAGAGAAGCTGAGCCATTTGTGTACTTGGTGCTTGTGATGGAACAGTATCTTCCTGAGAAGCTGAGCCATGTGTGTAGTGTGTATAGGAAGCTCTTTCTGCTACTTCTGAGGGTGCAGTGCATTGTTCTTTTTTGTCTGGGTGCCAGTGCCTGCACTAGTGATAGAGACTTCATGGAATAGAAGTAGTAATTCTTGAACTTTTATTTTTGAAGTGACAGTGAGAGTAAATATCTGCTTTATAATAGGGTTTCGTCGATCTCGATGGGCCTGCTCTAACTTCAACCGTTCCGCGATTACGACAACTGATCACCTCATCAGACCAGGACGTCAACTCAAAAGTTGTCTTCTCAAAGACCGACTTCAGTATGGTGACTGCAGATACAAAGCCAGTGATCGAGAATTACAAGACTTTTGGGACCGCGAAAACTATCGTGCTTTGTGGTTGGGAAACCCACGTCTGCGTTTTGCAAACTTGCTTAGACTTGTTAAGGCTAACCTTAACGTATTGAAACTTTCCTATTGGTATTGAAATAATTGTACGTAGATGTTGAACAACTCGCACTTCTACTTGTACTCGTTTCTCCTGTAGTAAAAAAGCAGGAGGGAAGAGAGAGCAGATAATATTTATTGACTAAATTATGACCCTTTAACCCGCTGCTTCTTTTTCACGACGAAAATCAGTAACTGACTTCTGCAGATCCCACCATGATTACCACATGATCTTCTTCTAATCACACTCGAGCTCGGCTTCGGCGTCTGGGTTGTGGAAGATGCTGTGGGGTCACAACGGAATAGGGACAGGGCAGCCGCAATCGGGTTGATGCGACAAGCCGGCGCTTGCATTACCACGCTAGAAAGTGTACTGTTCTTGATCATGAAAAGTAAAGACCATGAAAAATTCAAAGAAATTCAAGCACTGGTAATTTCACATGCAAAGAATGTTAAAGCAATAGGGGCTTCCGCTTCCACCAGCACAAACGGTATTGCCGGGACAGCTGCAGGGACAGGGGCTGCTGCATTGTAGTACTACAACTGGATTGGACCTTCATCTTCATATCTATTGTTGACGAGAGAAACTCAATTTTTCAGACTCAACTACAACTGATGTTGTTGACATCAAGAGAAACTCGCACTCAGTTTTCTAGAAAATTTTATCCAGGCATATTATTGCATGTCGTGAAGCAGCCTTGTGCTTTCACACATTCAACTCTGCGTGTATTCACTGAAATACAAACGATAATACCCACCTATTGTGTTCTTCACATTCAGAAAGTACGTAAAATACACGTAGAACTCACCCAGTACCTTCTTATAAGTTTTGTCTACGCGTACGCTCGCAACGTAGTTTTAGATAGAAATACAATTTCGATGGTTGTTAGCGACTTTGATATGACACAATTCGCCTTAGCCCCATCACCTGCATTTGCTTATGCCCATTGCGAAACTTCTCGCTGAAGTATCTATAAAGAAAAAGATATGCAAGAATCGTCAGCAGCTACCTTCGAAAATGAACCAACAAGTAGGACAGTGATTGGGGCGAAGCAAGCGAGAAAACACTAACACACATAGTACAATTGTCGAAGTTACGACCTATTTTTAGGAGTGCAAGGTTACAACTTATCTATTTTTGAGAAAGTGAAGGTGACAGTCTAGTTACACTTACACCCACAGGTACTACTAACTTCTTGTTCCTCTCTCCCATTGGAAAAAATGAGTCGCAGAGAGAAGAGTCGATCCCGTTCGAGAGCGGGTCCCTCCGCAGCGCCAGCGACCTCATGGGCTGCGGGAGCGGCGTGTAGTGCCTGTGGCGAGCCCCTGCATATGAACAACAAAGAAAGAACGATGAAACTAATAGAAGGCTGCGGACATTTGTATCACGTCGGATGCTTTCAGAAGCTTCTAGAACAAGATTTAAGGCTCAACTTTCATTGGTCACCAGTTAGATTGGAGTCACTGACAGCGAAGAGGCGACCCCTTGAGAGAACAGGGGAAAACTAAGGGAACAAGGGGAAACCTTTGAAGGGGGTCTCTTCCGTTCAGCATCAGTGGCCAATGGGTGTCGATCTTTAAAAGATGGCGCAAAGTGCAAGGCGTGCGATCAGCCTCTGGCGATCCTCGGAGACATGCTAGATGTCAAAGGCTCCTTTCGCGCACCGAGGTTTACTAAATTTAAGGGAGCCAGAAAATAGTCACATCTATTATAGAAGTTATACATACTAGTTCATCATGTGTTCTAGAAGTAGCTAGTTCTAGTTGTGTGAGTTGATCAAGGCGAGTCCGAGACGAGACGAGGCACTCCTTTGAGAAGCAAATATGTTACTAGTTGGATACGACTTTACTCAGGTCATCTGCCTCGGTGTTCGTTGACTTTACACAGGTCACCCATCATCCTCGGAGGCGAGCAGGTGCCAGTGGGGCTCGTTCCGTTGTGCAGGATCCATAACCTAACCTAACCAATCCGAATGCGATGAGTAGCTTAGTCTTCGAGCAGGACAAGCAGGGGTTAGGGCCTTGATTATTTGACTACAGCTTGCACTTGATTATAGGACTACTTAGGGTCTTGATTATAGGACTACACCCGGAGTCTGCAGTATTAATTTAATAAAGATATTAGTACAACCTCCGCTAAGCTACTGGCCCAACGAGAACGACGGCAAATAAAGCTTCAGGAAAAGCAGTTGAAGGTCTCGCAAATGAAAGAGCAGATCAAAGAACTAGAGGAGGAGAAAAAGAGACTGGAAGAAGGTACTTGTCCTTCTAGCCATGACTTTAGAAGTGGTAGAAGTACTAGAGCTCTGACGAATAAAACACGACTTAGTGGTCGTAGTGGTAAAAGAAGTACTAAATCACTCGGTGGTCGTCGTAGTAGTACTAAAATTTCTAGCGCTGTACTCCTAGGCCTAGCAAATGTGTTTGTGTTCTGTCTAATAATTGTCATGTTATTAACAATAATGATTATGTTTGAGGCACTATTGCACTTGCAGCTTGTCCTTGTTATTGCACTTGCAGCTTGTCCTTGTCCTTTTTCCCTGGTACTAGCTGTGGAACAAGTACGTCCCTTAACTTAATTGTCATATTAACAAAAATGATTAAGTATGTTTGAGGCACTATTGCACTTGCACCATCATGGTACTAGTTGTGGATCAAGTCGACCCTTAACTGAACTAGCTCTACTATCTTCTACAGAGAACGCAAAGGAGGATACAAGGATGAAACAAAGCAAATCGGACACCGAGTATCTAGAAAAGCAGATCTCAGACGCTCAGAAGAAACTGAAGGAAGCAAAGGAACAGGAGCTTCAATTGTTAAGGCTTACCCTATTAATTAATGGTCAATCTTCTGAGCGGCCTGATGCATCTTCCTGAAGAGACTTTCTTTTCAAGAGGAAAACTTACCCAGGATGGTGCGTCTCAAGAATATGAAAAAGTAGCTCAATGAGCTCTAAAATTGTTGGAGACCTCTCGCGTTTGCGACTATTTTCGTGATAGCAGGAGAGAAATCGCGAGAAATAACAACAGCAACCCTTTACAAGTAAAAAGTGAACTTGCAGTAGGCGTAGGAGGATCTTCATCTTCGAGCAGTAGTTCATCTGCAGGTGCTGCACTGGGTGGAACTGCACTAGCTATAGGAATTACTCTATTCGAAAAGGGAGAACATCTTCAACCTCCTCTGGGAGAAGCCGCAACCACGACGACAGCCACGAACTCTTCGTCCTCCTCATCGTATCCACAAAACAACACCACTAAAGATGCAGCGGTCGACAAGTTTTTCGATTGGTGTTATTTTTAAGGCTAGTTGTACAAGAAATGCATCTTATTTACCCGGCATCTTAGTCCCATTTTTAAAACGAACACGGGAACGAAGCCGGAGATGGATTTCTCACACTGACTTGGTTCTAATATTTCCAAGACCATATCCAGTTTGGAAAAGCACTTCTGCAAGAGTCAAAGAGACAAGACGAAGATCAGGATCGATTTCTAGATGAGGAAGTCGCCAAGAGTAAGCGCGAATTTGAAGCAGAAGAAGAAGCCAGAACAAGTAAGAAGAAGGAAGCGGATGAATCTGAAGTTAAGAATTTGAAGGAGATGATTAGGATGATATCATTTACAGATGCAGCATGTGAGGGAAGAGCGAGAGGCTGTATTCATTTTCTTTGGGACAAGACGAAGAACTTCAACTTCTAGTACCTACTTCCCGTTATTTTTGATGGATTCAATCGTGAAGATAATTTTTGAACTCGCAGAACTACCACCAATATGGTGGCCAGCTCTAAGCAGACAAAATTAAGGAACCAACGGCCAGAGGTGGAGAAGCTACGCAAGGAGGTCGAAGCGGAAAAAAGAAAGCTACAGATAAAGCAGAACCCTGCACTTTTATGCGGGCTTCATTGATTTCGTAATCATTTCATCTGAACAATATTGATCTAGTAGTAGTACTTTCTTTTACTTCTACAACTTGGTAGTAGGTCTAGGTGTAGGTACTGCATTTATTGGAACAAGTTACAACACGACGTGGAAGTGCAAGATGATCGTGCCTGGATGTACAATGGGTAATCAACGTAGCTCTAATACCTGAACAGCACTCGGCAGACCAGGGTCCGACTTCAGGAAAGAAAGCGCCTGGAACGCCAGTTCCTCGATCCGGAGTGAAACGCACGCGCACGCCATCAGGAAGTGCTGGAACCATAGGTGCGAGATTGCGCAGTCAAGATAGTGGTTCTAGAAGAGGAGGCACGGCGCCAGGATCAGAACAGCAGGTTGTAGGTTCAGCTGGGCAAGCCAAAGCAGCTATGCAACCTCCATCTCCCTCTCCGAATAGCAAACGCGTAAAAATACAAGGAGTCCCTCTGTTTGGTGGATCTTCCTCCCGCAAGAACGCTGCTGCATCTTCATCAGAGGACAAAAGCAACAGAAAAACTACAGGTGGAGGTAGAGGTTCGTCCGATATCAAGAGTCGGCATTTAAGTGCCTCTTTTCGGGATTTGATAATGCTGCGGGAAGAGGATCGTATTGCTCCAGAGCAAGAGAGGAAGCAAGATCTGTCGGTGGTGTTGGAAGAGCCGGTAGGAGAACCACAAGAAGAGCAAGATGTTCAACAGGGAAATGATGTGAATAATGTAGCAGGAACGGGCACCTAGAACAAAACCAACGCTCATCGTTGATGATCACACCTGATATGCATATTTTCGACACGCTCACTCTTAGTTCATCTTTTTCGCTAAAACAACTCATCACTCTTCTTAGTTCATCTTTTTCGCTGTATCATTGTTTTGAATTTGGTCGATCCTCCTGACATATTCCTTGCAGCTTCTTCGTCGATCATGCTTTGACTATCTCCAGCGCTTGAGAGTCCTCTCACCCTGTCTTTTCACTCTATCTAGGGAAGCTAAAGGCGACGGGAAGCCATGTTCTTAATACATAATCGTACAACTACATTTTCAATCGAGCGTATCGTTCGTCGCAAGAGAAAAAATGGAGAGATTCGACTCAGCGACAGAGTTTTCGTTGCTCGTCAAAAAGGAAAAGCGAGAAGATGAGGTGTAGAAAAACCAAAAAGTCCTCAAAGTGTAGCAAGATTCTTAGAAACGCAACTAAGTATTAACTATAAATGATAACTATCCCGCCTACGTGTACGTGTACCTGTAAGTGTACGTAAAAATAACATCAACGTTCTCCCACATCCACTAGAAGGTCTTCCACGACTCGAAGATGGCTCAGCGAAAATGACTGGTGAAGTCACCTGATAATGAAAGGAACATGTCCGTTTGCGGACGGGCAGCATGGGGGTCGAACGTCCGCTCTGTTCGGTCCGCCGCTTGTCTGGCCTTCAGACAGGTAGTGCTCATCAGAATCAGTTTTCTGCTGGTCTCTATTCTTCGTAGTTTCAGTGTTCATGTTGCTGCGCTGAGCCAAGCACCTCCAAGTCGGCAGACCGGGTGGTCGAGATCGCCATGGGCGGAAAGAGGAGATAGTCATGTCAGGGAAAATGGTGACGAGGCGACGTCATCTGGGGAACAAGATGACGAATTCGAAATCGTCGATCCGTCGTATGAATATTCGACGTCGCGAGAAGATCTCCTTTCAGCGGAAGATCATGACATTCTCGAAGGAGAAGACTCTCCGTCCTCTGCAACCAGGACGACAGCCTCCGCAGAAACTACGAGCAGCGCGCCCTCAACATCTCATCAACATCTGCTTAGACATGCGGAGAGACCTCCACAATCGCAATTTCAGATCGTGGATGCGTCTGGGAAAGCGACAGGAGTGGAGGGCATCTCGACAACGACGTCTAGCTCGAGCGGTGACGCGACAAGAACAACTACGGAAGATTCAGCTCAACTAAATACGGGAGCGGAGAAGGAGCGTCACCAAGAAGCACAATCTGCTAGCAACGGTATCGTGGGAAAGCTGCAGGGAGAGCGCACGACTCCACGAGCTGCAGGGAGAGCGCACGCCCAGAAAGCAGTGTCTGTATCTGGGAGCGCGGATCATAGAGAAGATGACGCCAGTTCTTTGAATGCCGGTCCTTCTGCACTTCATCAGCGAACGAGTGTTGAATCAGAGAAAACGGAAAGTCAAGCGGAGGTCTTTTTGGATTCTAGTGCAGAAGCTACGAATACGACGAACAGCACTGCAGCTAATGCTATTGCTAATGCTGCTCCAGGAGTATTTATTTTAGCCGTCTTCCTCTTCGTTGACTTGTACGATTTTGATTTTTACTTTGAAAGAAAGTAAATGACAATGACTCAGACTCAGTGCTCTCTCTTCTACTTCAGCTGTACCCTCTTCGTGATTGGCACACTTCTCCCTCCAGGTGGTGACAATTTCGGATCCAACCACCACATCATTAATCAGGCAGCCACCATCTCCTACCCCGCTGGGAGCACGGTTTATCATCACGGTGGCTACACTCCGATAACCGAAGGTGACCGAACGCATGCGCAGCATGTGATCAAATTTGCGCCGATTATTAAGGTGAACAGTGATAATGGCAATCCTGGAGGCCGCGACAACATGGCTGAGATGATGAAAATGATGATGGACTCAGTGGGCAATTCTCAGATTACGGCTCTACATTGACTCTATTCATCTTCCTTGTTGACTGCATCCTTGACTCTACTTCAAGAGCTTTTTTTTTTGACCCGTGCATTTTTTCCTTGGTACTCGTCAGGGATGCAGCAGCTATGTAGCTGCGAAAGCGATGAATTTTTATTGGTCGTGGGTCTAATCAGAGAGCCAGCCAATTCTTCGCCAATGCAGGCGCAGCCAACAACAACTATCAGACGTGGGCTAGTCAACAACAGTCATCCCATCAAAACCAGAAATTGCTGGATGAAGTCCACCGTTTAGAATCGAAAATCCAGACAATGCGAGACGATTTGAGGCGTCAACAGACAGGAGCACAATTATATGGCGGCTATAGTGGATATCAGAATCAATACAACTACAACATTAAGGCTAGAAGACACTCAATCCATCTTGACACTCACAGGCATCCTGAGACCGTTTTCAAGGGGAAAAGGTCTTCGGATGCGTCTCGTCAAGAAGATGGATCTTTCTTAGTTCTTCTAACAAGGATCAAGGAACAGGTGGCGTTGGTACGACTCGGGGAATTTACAACAACAATCTTCCGGGGGGAGGAGGAGGGCAAGGATCTACTTCAACTGGGGGAACAATAGGACCAAACACAGGCTCCGCAGACAAGAGGACGATTCTAAGAACCAACGCTGTGATCCAGAGTACCGTAAGCAAAGCCCTCCAACAGAGCAACGCAATGCCACCAGACTGTGTCTACCAATGGCAACGTGCTAGTGTATACTCAGCGAAGGCGAACGAACTCGCCAACAATTAAGGCTAGAAGACATCCATCTACTTGTTTACGGGCATCTTGGTCCCGTTTCTAAAGGGAAAAGGGGACCCAAGATGCTACTGACGATCATGGACTTCTCTTAGTTCTAAAACAAGTACGACGACGAGAAGGCTACGTCAGATCCCGCTCAGCAACAACTCCTTCTACAGGCATCTGAGATGACGCACTTGGCATTGACGTACATGAAACATGCGATTGCGTGTGTTAATTACTCCACCTCAACGTCAAACGCGGGTATGGGAATGGCCGGCGGAGCTGTACCAACCGCACCTGCTGGAGGAGGTAATCCTGCGTACAATAACAACTACGGTGCACCAGCTGCAGGTGGAGCAGCTGCAGGTTCTCCTTACAACTCTTATCAACCTCCTCCGACCTATAATCAGATGAATTATCCACCAGCAGGAGGAGCTCCTTATCCAGCAGCACCTCAAGTACCTGGTACTATGATGCCTCCTGGAGTCGGAGGTGCTCCTCCATACGGAATGTTAAGGCTAAGTATACATAAATAGATAATTCATCTTTATTCGGAGGTGCTTCCTTGAACAAATGTATGGGCGAGTATTCTCGTGCTATTGCTATACTCTTCAAGGATGCAGTAGAAAGAGGAACTACGGAGAGCTCTAAGAATAAATCCAGCATACCCAACTGGTGGTGGAGGTGTCATGCCAGCGCAGTCACCTGGCGGAATACCGTCTCAAGTCCCTGGAGCAGGCATGTCATCTCTCGGACCTGCATCTTCGACAACTGATGCGTATGGGTACTTGAAATCTTGGAAATCATCTAAGAAGCTACACTCTAGGAATTTGAAGTGACAACGTTCCCATTTTTGCTGGATGTGGATGAGCTTGTGGTTCCTCTTCATGAAAGCTGTTGTAGTTTTTACCTCTGTCACGTAGATGTCCTATCGGTATTCCTTCAAGCAAAACACTTAAATGTCTGCTCCCGGTCTTTGGTATAGCCTGAATTTGATCATATTATGGGAAAACAAGAAGAGAACCCTCGTGATCAAATTCAGGTTCTTACCAAATACCGTGGCCATTCATTAAAGACGTTTTTCTTTTTCACTCCACCAAGTCGTGCAAGTTCTGATCCTTCTCTCCACTTCACCCAACTACAGCAACACCGTCGCAGTGTTACCTCCATCAGTTCAGGCGGATCCTATCAGGCTGGCTGCAGAGGAGGAAAGTGGGGCCTTGTGGTCTATTTTATCTCGATTCTGGTACAAGTTGACTTACTGGATCGGCAACGTGGACACACCTACACAGGAGAAACAAGCCTACAATGCGGAGCTGTCTAATCTGGAGATGCTGAATCAAGAGAAATTATGTTCTTGTTCGGTTGATGTGCATGTGGATGTTCTTGGACCTAATAAAGATTAACTAATCCACTATCGTCTAGAACAACTGCATTATGTTCTTGTTCCGTTGATGTGCATGTGGATTTTGTTATAATTTTGGATAGCGCCACCTTCGTAAGCATTTGGCAAGTTCAGAACTTGGTCAATCATGTCAAATAAAATTTAATCGAAGAATCAATAGTCCTTTTCTTCAACTTCAAGGAGAAAAGGGAAGGAAGTAGACTAAAAGTGTGTACAAATTTGTCGGGCTGCGACATAAAACACAACAACTTGCGCCACCTCTTGCTAGGCACATTCAATATGATGAATTCTCGTTCAATATGATGAATCCAGCCTTAACGTTCCGTATGGAGGAGCACCTCCGACTCCAGGAAGCATCCTCATTCAATATGATGAACCAACGAGGACGTACCAGATACTATCACCATCCTCGTCCTCCTCTAAGAACCGACTCCGGCATGTCACCGCGCAGTGACGATGAAATTGTCCGAGACATTATTTCCACGCAACAGGGTCTTATGATCCTACATGACGCTGCTCTTCAAGCAGAAGTTCATGTTGTGCGCAAATGTGGGTGGTATTTCCTGTTCCTCATGGCCTTACTCTTTGCTGCCGGCACCAGTTACTACTCGCATTACAGATACAACTCCTGGTTTGCGGTATTTTTGCCTTTGCTAGCTTGCTGCTGCTTCCTGATACCGATTCCACCGTTCCTAGGAGGTGCTTTTCAACAAGAACGTGGTGGTGGAGGTGATGGGAACAACTTCTTCGAAGGTGGTCGAGGATTAGATGATCCTAATATGGGTAGTACTATGGCGGGAGGAGGAAATGATTACGGAGGTGGAGGAGGCGATCAACTAGGTGATGGTGGGTATGATGATCAAGAAAACATAGGAGGAGATGTTAGAGGTCGTGGATATTAGCATTCCAATCAAGATAGACTCAGATGATGTGAAAACATTTTTATCACACGCTGCAATAGATTTAGATACTTCTTAGTCGTTATGATGAAATTAATCCCTCATGATCTTGTTGATCATTCTGTAATCTTCCCTTATTCTTAACCATGATTCGCTTAATAAATGAACTTTTTTCTCCTCAACATTTCAAATGAACTACTATTCAAATATCGTGAAAACGAACCTTCTAGTTCCGAGAATACAGATGCTTAGCATGAAGATGAACAACTTGAACAAGAACGCATCGTATATTGCAAAGCAAGACGATTTTGATCGAACTTATCTCAATTTTTAATGCCGAAGAAAATGCACCGCAAGTTTAGTCATCCTTCAACATTGCGCAGGTTGCTGTAATAAGTAAATCTAAATATTTGTCAAAACTTTAATATTATAGTGCTGTAAAAACAGTATCAGTAACAGGTTGTAAACTCTAGCACAGGACAGTCAGAGAATTGCTACGGCCCTACTTGCCGCATGACGGGGTTGATGTTCTCAACAACGATGCATAGAATGGCGAGTGCCCGACTAGAATCTTGATCCAGGAGGTGCATTTCAGGATAAAGAAGTACCGCGTCACCGAGAGAAGGAAACAAGAGAGTAGCAAACTAAAAACGCAGACACAATGCTATACATCAGAATCAAGAAAAAGAGGAAGATTTTTTTTTAGCCGTCCGTCCCCGTCATGCAAGTGTACTAGATCTAACCATTTATCAGCTCCTGCAACTACCAGAGCCACGTCGCAGTAAAAAGTAGTTCTAACCCTCAAGATCAAGACATGGTCCTCGGCCTCGGTGGAGCTTCCTCCCCCTCAGCGCCAGGCGCCGTGGGGTTCGTTTCCACCACCTCAGAACTTAACAATGCGAACTACGTTGTCGCACCAGATCAACAAGAGGATGAATACCGAGAGGAACTGATTGAACGGGTTACTGTTTGTCGCGCTCAGCTAGAAGAACGAGAATTGTATCTCGCCACCGTCACGGACCAAGTAGAAAACACACGGAACAACCTCAACCGAACCTATGACATAGCGCGACGGCAGATGCTTGGATATGGCGGCAGTGGAGGTGTTGGTGGAGGATCGTTTTTTGGTGGTGCAGATGGAAGTAGTGCAGCATCATCAACAAGTGCTGGCGGTTCTAGTACAGGAGGACCCTCATCTGCAGGGTCTAGGAGAGGACCATCGGTGCAGAGCGTGGGGAGTAGAACCGGTAATATTTATTATCGATCCCTGGCTTTTCCGGCAAAAATCAGAATGAGCAGAGGACTGAAGGGTGAAGGAAACAACTCGTGAAGATAGATACGCATACGTCTGCTGGAACTCCGCAACTATAATACTCATTCAGTCACACCTTGTCCACAAAATCAGGTTCCCATTCCCGCGGCGGCTCGTCTCTCGGCCAAATAGTAGAGGAAGCAGATGATGAGGAAAACGCAGAACTGGAAGCCGAAGCTGCCGATTTGTGCACTCAGTTTGACGCGCTAGAACGAGAGTCAAGATTACTACTCGCAGATAATTTGCAAGCGCTGAAGAAAATACACGAAAAGATAATCGCGAAATCGCAGAGGACACCTTTATCTGATGTTTCGGGAGGCGTGACGGAAACAGAGTCATGATAAGTAGTTGTAGTTGATTGAAAGAAGTTGAGTCTGACAACTACTATGTAGTTGTTCTATTTGCTATTCACATCATCTTCATCGCTATTTAGTCAAATTAATATACGTAAAATGCCGAACAGAAAAACCCTATTCGACCTATTCTTCTTGCAATCTGTTACTGTCGGACTTGTCGAGTGCGCGTTTGCGGTCATGATTCATTCAACATCTCTATCTCACTGATGTTGTCTTAGTCTTGTCAAATGTCCTCGCTTCATGCAGCTTACACTTGAGACATAAAAATGAACAGGATTGCACTTGCGCCCCATTCCATAACCGATTTCTCTACGTTTTTATGTGTCATCAGCATAATGTTAATGACTTAGAGACGGACTGGGTATCCTCGACCCATTCCAGAAATGGTTTCCATCCGACAACTTCATTCTCCCACACACTCTGCGTTCTTGTAGCCTTGCTTCATTATCTCTGCCTGTGTTCCTCAAAATTCTACAAATTGCACGAGCAGGAGCCAAAAAAGGGTCCTGCTTGTTCAAACAATCTCTGCTTATTTGCTTTTTTGCCGCCTCATATTCCGCCCTTCATACAAAATATTATTTGATGATGTAGCTGCGGGATACTAGGATAAGGATTTACAGTGTAAGTCGTGTTAGTACTCTGTAGTTGTAAACTAGTGAACCTTTTATTTTGAAAATCAAAATTAATTGAACAAATGAAATTAAAATTTTGCTAGGCCTAGGCATCTTCGGTCAATCAGAGGAATAACATTTGAACTCGTGCGAGACCCGGCCTGTCAAAAGGTCGAGGTCTGAAGTGCAGCGAACGAACTGCAGAAGATGCGAAGGTGACAACAACCACATGCACCAGAGGACAACAGCGAAGGAGTTGTGGTCTCGTGCTCGTCAAGTTGCAGCAGTGCAGCCGCTAGTTTGCAAGCCATTAGTGCAATGCACTCCGACACGAGAAAATGAAGCTTAAAAGAATACTTCTGAGGTACCATCCTCCAGGGATCGGTCTCGAGTGCATACCAGAAGGAGATGGGGTACAACTTCACGTGTGGAAGTAGATGCTGCTTTTTAAATGATACCACAGCTTTCTATTTCTTGAAATATCTCTTGAAGACCGCCTTCACACGACATTTTCCATGATCCCAATAAAGAGTCGACCATTCTGCGCGGCTTACCTTCTCGTTCTCTTCTATTCATGATGAATACCAGCACTGTTCCAAGCACTTTGACTTTGTACTTCCAATGAATTCCACTCGACAACTCCAGGAAGTGGAAGTCATCCACAAAGACTTGCCGCCAGCAGAGCAGGTTGCGAGTCTCGAAGCGATCCAAGGCTTGGTTATCAACTTGCTTGACGAGGAAACACTACTGCAAAAGAAGAAGCACGAGAAAAGTTTGACGCAGTTGCTTGGCCGATTGTATCAAATCGATACGGATTTATGGCAATCTGAACAAGAAGAAAGAGTCGTCACACTACTTACTCGATTTTCTTTTGAATGATTAAGATTGCGATCGCTTAACTTTCTACTTAGCAGTAAACTACTCAACTCGTTGTACCCGTAGTTGTTCTCATCTAATCATCGCAGCAGTCAACGAAGGTAGTAGCGCTGAAGCTGGCGCGACATATCAAGAGGGCCAGAAAGTCGCTTGTGTGGGTTTTAGTGGCAGCAATGCGACGTACAATGGGGCCGTCGGGACGGTTACTAGGGTATATAGATACCAAGCACAACTTCAGTTATAACTAGTAGTTAAAATTGTATGACACGACATCAAGAAACACAATGATTTCTTCTTCAAATAGATGATCAAGATGAACCTGTTTTATCCGATGAAGCAGAGAAGCTGAAGTATTTTGCCAATAGCAGCTGAGAGAAAGTGAAAGACCTGAAGAAAACGAAAACAAACCACATCAGGTCTTCGACGAAAAGAAAACCAAATACGAAGTGACCTTCGATAACGGTACAGTGGTGAAGGTCAAAGAGAATCACATCCTACACGTCATGAACGACGGTTATCCCTTTAGGCCAGGGCTTTTGCCAACTGGTGTGCGCGTAGTGATCACAGGCTTGAGGAATCATGGGACACTGAATGTTATGTTCTTGATGTAGCTGCTACTGCTTTTTCCATTATTTAATAAATTGTTCTTGAACTACTACTCCTTGACAACTTTAACATAACATAACACAACATAACATAACATCGCTCTTGGACTCCTTGGCTTGTCGTAAGACTCTACATGAACAAGGCAAGCGCTCTTCTTTCATCATCTGCTACTCATTCTCGGCTGAAAGCTACCTAACACTAACCGCAACCAAATCCAGACCAACCCTTCTAATCCTCGCACAGTGGGTAGAGTAGTGGATTTCGCGGAGTCAACGTCCAGGTATGAGGTACGCGCAGTAGAGACTGGGCAACTATTTCGAGTAAAACCGGATAACATATTAGTAGCCCTGATGCCAGACGAAGATATTCCGCAAGAATTAGCGCAGAGGCTTCAGGTACGAGTGTCGAACATGCTGTGGACAAACCACTTAGTACCACGGTTTTTATTGGACTAATCTAAATCTTCTTCCTCATCTAGTAATCCGTTCTTCTCTATCTTTCGAAAGCAACTTTACCTTAATCCAACACGAAAAGGACCTAATATACCTCTACTCTCAGGAGCTTGGACCTAGCGTTGATCCCACGTCGTATAAGCAGACTGACAAGCCTGAGCTAACAATACCTGTAGGAGCTGTGGTTGAACTCGTAAATTTGAGGAACGCCGGATGGCTCAACGGCCAGTTGGCGGAAGTACTTCTACACTGTGCCATGTCTTGTTCTTGAATTTTTTAGTGAAAATTTCTCATTGTACAACTGGTTGTATCGGTATCCACCATAGTTAGTAATTGACCGATGGTACCTCATCATCATGATCATCATCATGTCAGCATCATCATCAATCATAAGCGTAAGATTAACTAATCCACTATCATCTAGAAAAACTGCATCATTCAGGTCCTCAGCGTCGATTATGACCGCCGTCGCTACGAGATCCGGTTAAACGCGGATGATAGTATCAAAAAAGTGAAGGCGGAAAACGTCGTCCAGAAAACCGTGGAAATGGATCCGAGTCGTATTGTCACAAAAGGCGCCCGCATTGAGTTGTGCAATTTGAAGACTGCAGCAGCCTTAAATGGGGAACGAGCAGTCGTGATACTGCGAGACGGCGATCGCTACGATTAAGGCTATAAGAAATCTCCCATCTTCACAACTACAGGCATCTTGTTGGTCCCGTTTTCTTTATAGGGAGTAAACAGGACGAGGACCCAAGAAGATGCTGTTGAAGATGGGCGATTTCTTCTATCTCTAATATGAAATTCGGCTTGAACTTGACGGGTCAACGAAGCAAGTCAAGCGCGACAACTTCAAAGTCATCGGACAGCCGATGCAATAGGACGAATAAGGCAGCTCGATAAGACGACCACAATTTTTTCTCAAGATCAAACTTGTATTGAAATACCGTAGGAAAAACACCATTAACAAGATTAAGAATTATGTTTCTGATACCCAAACGAACTTCTATTTCATCTAATTTTCATCAAGCTCAAGACAACAACGATGTTGTTGTTTTGATCTCTCAGTTGTAGTAAATACCTTGAACCTCAATACCAATTATACCAGCGCCAGCTTGGTGCTAACGTTTCTATTTTGAGTTTTCGTTTTCACACTAGTAAGTTGTAGTAACTGCCTATCGAATAGATGAGTTAGAAAAGTCCGCATCTACTTCTTGTAGGTAAGTTTTAACCTTCCGTAGTCTTTATCATGAACCAGATCACAGCTAGTTTTTGTTTCTTCAAATTCAATTCAGAACCTGCAGAAAGATGAGGATATAGCATCATGAGGAGGAGCTATAGACTCAACAACAAGTAGACAGACAAAATAAGTGGACGCTCGCTCTCTTCGTCCTGTTGTTTCTGAACAAAAATTTTGCATGTTAGTTTCTGTTTCTCAAATTTGTTGTAAGGACGCACTACATCTACAGGAGGTACTTACCAAAGGGTAAGCTAGTAAGGTTTATATCACGATGAAGAAGTTGTACTTCCCAGTCTGACGAGTCGACTCTATATCACGACAGACTCTGAGTCTGAGTCTCATCGCGGCGGGTCCGTGCAGAAAGAGCTGCATCGACTACCGGCTCTTGTTGCCATCTAAGTTTGTTGTGATTGATGCGTGACTGGTGCTTGGTCTGGTTGCCATCTAAGTTTGTTTCTAGGCTCTCATGCACTCCTTCAACGCCAAATGCGTGAGCTGTTGAAGGCGTGCATGAGAGCCTAGAGGGGTTGGGACCGACAATTATATGAGATGAAATGTGAGGAAAACCTTGAGAAAATGTTGACCAAGGAAGTGTCCCAACCTCCAAGTATCACTACTTCTAGTGCAACGAGTACCAAACCGAACGTGATGAAAGCGTAAAAAGATATCGCCCTGTGAACTAGAACTGAGAATAAGAAGATGAACTTTAATATTTATTTAGGGTTAGACTTAACTTCCCTGAGTCAGCTAAAGTCTACTAAGTTACCTCAAGTAGAGCAAAAGTTATTTAGGGTTAGATTTTCATTTTCAGATTAGAAGATTGTTTGAAGAGATAGAAAGATCTTGGTCTTCTTCGGTTCAGAGCATCACTTTCAGATTAGATTTTCGAAGAAAAGAAGAGCAAGGGGTGACCACACAGTCTATTGCTACTAGTTGTGCATATCATCCTTATCTTGATCATTTTTTCCATATTAAAAAATGTATACGAAAATTCACATGATGTGCATGTCTACAACCTACAAGGAGCTCTCGAAATGAACGTCCTCCAGAAACGTGGAACATCCCTAGCAGGACTACGCAGAACGGTTACTGTATAGTAGAAGCTCCTCCACCAGACCGCATCGGCACCATCATCTAGTCTCAACAAGATGGCACATATACCTAAAGGCACGGTAAAAAAGGCGCCACCGATTGGCAGCAACAATGTCAAGGTCAAGGAAGTAGAAGCGCCACCTCCGCCTCCACCACCTCCTCCTCGCCGTGTGAAGAGCTTAATGAAACAGCTGATGTCTATCGAGCATCGTCTTAAGGCTTTTTTCTGACTCTAAGCCATCTTCATCTCTTACTACTTACAACTCTGTCTTAGGGGATCGATCATCATGGATCCCTCGGCGCAATGTTGGTTCTATCCAAGAAGTGAATACATTTTTTTTTTCGAAATGGAGGGATCTAATCGCCGCTTCACGGAAGGTCGAGAGATCGTCCAAGAACGATGGGCCGACTACGTTTTCTCGCCTGCGAGTCCGGCGACCTTTTTGGGGTTACCAGGATGTACGCCAGTCGACCTGCCGATCATATTGGCTCAGTTCGATCGAAAGTCCCTAAGGACAATACGAAAACTGATCGAGGATAGGCAAATCAGCCTTCCAGAATTCCTTCGCATTATTAAGGGTAGGTTAATAAAGGTGCTTTTCTTACCGCTTTTTATGCCTCTCCTAAGGGAGAAAGGCATAACTACAAGCGGGGTAAGCGAGCACCAAAAGCCTACCTCTAATATTATCGTAGTCAAAGCTGGGGCGTACGATTCCAAGCGCATTGTGGACTTCCTAGCCGGACTAGTGGACGTTTTTAACGACATCGTGGCGCGAAATGCGACAACGATTCATTGGCGAGACTTCGCGGAATTGGTGGTTTCCACATCCACTAGCAGCATCGACACTGGGGACTTGGGAGCGATTCTAAGTGATGGCCTAGCGAAAGTATGTCGAAAAAGTTCGCAGGGGGAAGATCAAGCGCAAATTCAACCACAGGTGCGGTAGATGTAGGACCAACTTCTAGAGCAAGAAGTAGGTACGAAATATCCGATATTTCGGACAGTACAACAACTAGAACTACCACTTGCTTGTAAACCTGAAACTACAACGTCAACAAGAAGTCCATAATTGCTTAAAAATATCTTTCTCACCTGGAGGACCTGCATTTTTATCGCTGCACTTAGCAAATAACACCCAGTACAGCTGCTCTCTTTCGTCAACTACGTAGTTCCTGGTAGCATCAAACTTTTACAACAACTACAACCACATCAGTTGTCTTTCGTGAACCACGTTCCTGGCGGACTTCTTATGCCTCACGAGTCCAAGAAGAGTAATATGACCGAATTCGAAAAACGGAGGGCACGCGATTTGAGAACAGACGACGAGTCCAATGCTCAGCAGCAACACCCGCTGAGACTAGTGAAGTTCATACCAGAGTTGCAGGTGTTAGCCAGGATCGAGTGCGATAGTAACGAGATCACGATATATCATCCGCGAACGAACGTGGTCAAGAGTTTGAGGCCAAAATTTGAAGACGATGGCGGTAGACCAAAAGCGGCGGCGCGAGGAGGTAAGCAGGGCATGATACAAACTTTCGACGAATTTTTTTTGAGAATTTTATCAGGTGGACGTCGTGTTCTTTCCAGCACAACATCAAAAATGTCTACTTTTCTTGGTAAACAGCAGACAAGAACTGTGGTCGCTTTTTTATCATTGTCTATCCAAATCTTCGGTGTCGTGGCTCTCCTCAGGAGGTACCACTTCACTGAATGGCCTCATACATAGACGCCTATTGCTATATTGTATCAAAGAGGCGCCATGACATGACATGACATCAATGACCAATCTCCAGATGAAGTCCTCCTGCCTGAATTGCGCAAGGGCGCATCCAAGAAATCGTGGAAGAGCACCTCTGATACTCGGAAAGAGGATTTTACCAAGCTCTTAGAGGACCCGCTCGGCCAAGGCTTGCTCTCCAACGCTGAGCCTGCTTCATTGGCGTCGACGTCAAGTTTTCTTGGGTTATGAATAGTTTGACACGTCGCCTAGTACAAGTATGGAGGTGCAGGAAATTGTATTTGTTGAACATGAAGATGAATACAACGTACTAGAAGTACTACCGCAACAATTAAAAATGGGGAACCTCACCCCCATCCCCATGATCCTTTTCCCACCTTCATATCTTCCCAACCCAAATTCCATGTTCGACACTGGAGGCGGTCCCTTTAGTCCTTTGGTCGGCACCTCTTTGCCGCACCTCCTCGAAGAAACCTTTGAGGAGGATGCCTTGGTAGAGAGCACAGCAGGTGGTCACGCAGGAGGAAATTCGAGTTCTGCTTCGGCAGCAGGTGCTCCTGCTGGTTTTGGAGCGACAGGAGGAGTGTCACGTATGGGAGCCCAGGGAAGGAAGGGGAGGGGATTGCAGATTCCCCTCCGCAACGCTAGCGTCGCAGACGAGGTCGACAGGCACTTCGCGGACACCGGGTTCTGCCAAAAGCTGGTGCACAAAATGACGGACCAAAACCATTTCCACATCTTGGATTGCTGCTATCATCCAGAGAGGATTTTGATTTCGATTTTGTGTACGAATCGCAGAGTAGCGCAGTTTTCCTTACTCTACCGTGGCAACATCGAACAAGACATGAGGGATCGTGGAATTGAAACGAGGATTTCCCAAGAATCCGAATTTCACGTCAGTCACGATTTCGACTCTATCCGCTTTTGTCCTGGGATAACGTACGCAAAAGACGTTTTTTTGTTGCTTTCTGCGGCGAATGGGCATTTGAATTTCTACCAATTTAGTGGAGAAACGCCAGACGGATATCCTTTCACGAAGACACGGCCAATTTTCGTGAATAATACAGTGCACAAGGCAAAAATAACTGGATACGTGGAGATGCCGGCTTCGTCGGCGTTCTTGACGTCAAGTCGCGACGGACACATCTGCTTGTGGGATTGTACTTTTCGTTGTTCGCTTCGATGCGTACCATTTCTATTGTATTAATTTCCTTGTTTTCATACCCAAAGAACTAATGAATAACTCACTCTCTGTCGTGTCTGTCTACTCTCGCTCTCATTAGGCTAGGAGTACTAAATGGGACACCATGATGATGACCACCTCAAAAAAGAAGACTCACACCCTTACCTCATCTTCTCTTTCCACCACTGCTTTCACCAGCCCGAACCCTTGTCGCAGACGTGAAGCTGGATACTGGTTACACTCATGTGGGTTGTGCCTCCATGTGCCTGTCGACCAGTGGAATAAACCTTGCTACTTGTTGGGCTGGCTACAACATCATTTATGAGCACGAAGCCGGATATAGCTTTTTCCGTTGTTGTATCATGTTCAAATTTTTCATTCATGATCAATAGAGGCTCGCTAAGTAGAATTAGAAACTCTCCTGAAAACAAAGAAAAGATGAATACACGCCCATCCTCCTTTCTCCTTCATCCCCTCCCGGTCTGGAACATGGAGCGGGGCGTTTTCCGCGGCCTCAGGACGAATCTAGTCCAGCATGAGCATCCCGTAGTAAAGGTGAAATACTTCGAGAAAGCGCTGTTCACTCTGGATGAGCAGAGTCATGTCGTCATGTGGGATGCTGAAGAATTCCTAGTCCTGCAACTCTTTGGCGGCTTTCCGGTACATGCTACTGATGTCGTCTGCACTGATTGGCCTAAACTGCGCATTTGGCTCATTGGCGATAGAGTTAGCTACTTCATGAGCAATCAGGCTGCGGATATGCAAGTCTTCGGAGGTGACGCTCAGTTATCTGACAAGAAGAGTGGTGCTGGAAAGAAGAAAGTTCAGAAATTAGCAATACCTAGTGGTACAGGAGCAAATGGAGCAGTGGTTGCATCAAAGCGTTCAAACAATGCCTCTTTTCTAGACGGCGCCAGTGCATCAGAAGCTGAAGGGGCTATGGTCAATTCAGATGAAGAAGACCCTCTTCAAGACCCAGAAACACTGATAGCCTGCGACACCGATCCACCGAGGGGTCTGACACTGAATTCTAGAGCAGGCGTCGTTTTCTCAGTGACGAAGACCTCACTTTTGCGACATAGTAGACACAACCCGCTTCACACTGATGTGGTTTGGTCATCGTCTGCTGAGCCTGGGGTTCAAATCACCGCAACCGCGATAAGCAATGATGGCCTAGCGGTGGTCGGGACCAGTACTGGGAGATTGCTGTTTTACGGAAATCGTTTCTGTAATTCGAACATTATTGGCATCTTGATCTTGTTCAAGAACATTCAATCTAGTACAAATTCTAGGTACTTCTAGGTTGTTTGCCCTTGAAGAATCAGCATTCGCATTCATCTCTCACTCTCTAAGAATTAGCATTCGCATTCATCTTCTACACCTCTCTTCACACTCTTCTAAAAAATCTCTCAAATAACTCTAAGAGTCCATCCGTTCCAATAACGGGTACATGGCAAGACGCTATGTCGGTGTCGGCGAGAAGCAGAAGCGTGGTGGCACGTTTGCTCTCGATCCTCCGGAGCAGCTGCCAGAACCAGCACCCGCAACAAAAGCTGCACGGAGAAAAGAACTCAACTTGGATGGCACGATTGCCGGTCTAGGCAGTGATGCAGAAGGTGATAGTGACGGACACCACGGCGCCGACGACGTTGAGATGAATTCGTCGCCAAGGTTGCCGGATACACCACGATCAAAGGCCATGGGAGGCGTAGCCGCACAAGTGGAACGAGACGAAAATGGAGAACCTTTGGGAGCGGGATTTTATTCTTCGGATGAAGAAGGGCAGTTATGGAATTGTCACAATGAGTAGTACCTACTGATCATCTTCTTTTGTGACCACTTTGAGTTTGAACAGGTTGTTGTATGCATCGTGAGTTTTAGTGAACTCTACCTCTAACCAAAGGATACGGCGGCAAACGAAAAGACAAACGCACTCGCGGTCCAGGCTGCGACCCTTACGGCACAGCTGCGATTAAAGCAGCGAAGATCAAGAAGGCACAGGCTTTGGCTCTAGAGAACAATAATGGCCTTGCACAATTCACTGCGGGTCTGAGTGGTGGGGTCGAGGTAGGAGATGTGCCAGCGTCCTCATCGTGGAGACCACAACCTGGATCGATTAGTCCTAGGAGACAGCCTATGCGCAGTCGATTTGAGGAAGTCCCGATGCTTCAATCGCCCTTGTGCGAGCAAAAGGGAGTAACAATAAGCTGCAAAACGCGAGCGGAGTTAGAGGAAGACAGGATGGTGGGAGGGAGGAGGAAAACAGCTTCGCTATTGCTAGAAAGCGGTCATCGAGCAGCGACGAACTCGACCATGGCAGATCACAAGAATCCGATTAGTTTCGGTCCATCTTCTCTAGGAGGCGCGGCCGGAGAAGGAGGAACTACCACAAGAGGCCGTAGCAGCTCTTCACCATCTTCTCAGAAAAAAGGTGGTACAGGTGCTTCTTTAAATAGGGCTCGTAGTCGCAGTAACAGTATTCCCAAAGCAAAACAGCCTGTCAACCTGAAAGACGGCCTTTGTACTGGTGTTACCTGTCTTCTAGTGAATCAACGAAGGAAGGTAGAGTCTGAAGACGCTGCCCATATGACTCTACAACAAGCGGTTGCGGCAAGCAGTTCTGGGCAATTGACAGCAATACCTGATGAAGAAGAAAAGCAAAAGGCAGAGAACGCTTGTGGCTTTTTTGATACGCGCGAAGGCGGCGTTGGGACGTATCTGAAGTTACGGCCCAGAAGTGTTTTACAGAAGTAGATCGTCTAGAATATCTTGATCTTCATCTGACCCTGACTAAATGTCGTCCCTCTAAAACTCGCCCGCGGCGCGAAACCCAAAGCAGGAGACAAGCTATACGTTGGCTCCAAAGAAGGCACCATCTTTGTGGTGGACCTAACGTCGCTGGATCTCGACCACGCTGTTGGGTATAACAGTAAACTAGTCCAACTCCAAGACGCAATGGGCGTCCAGATAGCGGTCATGAAGCAAGAAGCAGCAGCAGCACAGGCCGCGGCGGTTCAGAATTCGTTTTATGAATGATGGGTGTCAACAGTGTCACGGTAAAAATCTAGATGCACCTTAGAATAAAAGCAGATTACCATGAAATTAATTGTCAGGACGAGATTCGAGAGCAGATGTTGATGTTCTTCTAAAGCAGATTACCATGAAATTGTCAGGAGCTTCGAGAGCAGTAGATGTTGATGTTCTTCTTCTTGTTACTCTACTTTCAGCTACACTTCTAAATCGTCCAATACAATGCTGGTGGCATGATCAACTACATGAGTCAAGAAGGGAGTCTCCCTGCCAGTGTCAAGACTAGTCCTCGAGGAACGGTTACTGGCGCCATAGTCGCTGCCCATGCACTTACAGAAATGGGTGTAGGTGCTAGATCTTCAAATGCAGGATCTCAACCAGTTGCAGGAGCATCACAACCTCGTAGTGCCTATAGCAGTGCGGCCAACAGTCCTCGTGGTGGAACTACATCGCCGATGGATCAGACGCAAGTAGTGTTCGACATGAAGGGACTCGTTTCAGGACCACCAACTAAGGGCATTCTCAAAAACACAGAAAAATCCAGCAAATCGTATGTCTCTTCGCTTGCGCCGACTCCTGGTGGTCCTTATGGTGCTGGTGGAGCGACTCCATACACTGGAGGAGGTGCATTTCCTCTTCCCTTTAATGTTCATGTTCCTGCAGTGCCTGTGCAAGCAGTTGCTGTTGCTGTAAATTTCAAACTAGGTTTGGGTGGAGGTGGTGGTGCTGGTTTTGGTGGAGGCGGACACAACGAGGAACCCCCACGCATTGACCCAGACCAGCGGAGTCTGCTGAACAAACCGCCACGCTTGCATTTTGAGGCCAAATCAACAGGAAGTGGAGACTCACTTGTTGCGCCAAGTCGTGCGACTAGCATTAAGGCTTGAAACTTGGCATCTCTATGCGCGTCTCTACGTCTTCTTCAAGGAGGAAGTTCTTAGATCTTATGCGAGCTAGAGACGCCAACTTTCATCAATCTTCTCTAATAGCAGTCGAGCTTCGCCTTCAATTGCTGCCAGTTTCGTCAACTTTGGCGGTGCACAGGTCTTGTCTTCCTCTCCTCCTGCGAGTAGCGCGGTGCTGAACGGATTGCTTCAGCACGCAGCAGCTGGCCTTGTGGTTTCTAGTAGCGGGGAACTGTCGAAGAATAGTCCTTTGATGACAGACGTGGAGGCGTATTTTCAAAGGTCCCAGAAGCCTGCGGGAGGAGCAGGTGGTAAGAAGAACAACGCGGGAGCCGCTGCAGGAAACGGATCTATTAAGGCCAATACCGCAAGATCAGAGCATTTTCAGATGAATCACTCAGACGAGCTCAAGAGCGTACCCTCTTTGATGATCATCCTTTTCATTTTCTACTCCTTACTTCGAATTCATCAAAAAGAGTCTTTCGTTACTCCAAACTATGCAAATCAAAAGCCAAAACTCTAATTCTACTCCCGTCTCCATCAACGGGAATCCCAGAGAAGTCCTTTCCATGCACATTTGTGAGGATCTTTGCGTTGCTTACCACGCAGATGGGTGTTGTCAGCTTTTCGAACTGCCCAGTCTGTCCAAGGTTGGCGAGTTTTTCTCAGATGAATCTGGACTCTTCGTGAAGATGTTTGAAGTGACCCAGTATGTCCTCGCTGACGCCGATCGCCGTGTCGCAGACGACAAGATCTGGCGCAAGGAGGAAAGACGGAAGAAGAAGAAAGCCATGGCGGAACAAGATCAGGAGCGAAGCTACGAAGTAAGTTTGCGGTTAGGAGCGACGAAAAAAGTGAGTTTAGAACAACAAGGAGGAGACAACGGCGGTCCGTCGCGCGATGAAGACAACAAGCGAAGACACGCGCATTCGGTGTCGCAGTTTTTCTTCGTGTACACAACAGCGAGGAAGAAGGTGAAGAGACCGGCACGGCCTCTTGCAGCGCCTCCACCCGGCACGGCGAGCGGCTTCGGAGCACGTTCTAAAAGGTCTTCTGCTGCGAACTCCGCAGCTAATAGTCCAACAGAGGGCAAGAGTCCACGTGGAGCGGCAAGTGGTATCTCTGCGATGAAAAAGAGCATCAAGTTTGCGACAGCATTTATGGCTCAACTTTCATTGGTCATTGGGGAGGTTGGTCTCTGACATCAAAGAGGAGACCTCCTGAGAGAACGGGGGAAAGCAAGGGGAGAGGCATGGCGCATTATTCTTTCAGAATCAGTGACCACTGACTGCTGACCTTTAAAGCATCAAACAAGCTGAAGACCACAGGGAAGTTTTCAGTAACGGCACTAGTCGAGGCAGCTGCAGCACAGTCCTTATGAAAAGTCAGCATCTTGATAGATTACAACAATTGCTTTGATCTTAGCACTTCGTTGTTGTTCGACTTCGATCATTGCTTTGATCTTAGCACAACTTCGTTGATGTTCGATCATATAAATGCTCGTCTCCGACGTCAAGGTCATTATGCAAATTGAAGCCAAATTATTGAGATCTAAAGAACATCTAACCCTAGCCGCCCTCTCTTCCCCAAGCGAGCGAGAGCCTCCTGCTCCGCTAGAAGTACCGTTTGCAGAGAAAACGAGTCGGGACAAGCTTCGGGAACTAGGTTTTGAAAATGTTGACAGCGATATGGACGAAGACTTTGACAGCGATCAAGGAGCTGAGAATACAGAAGGTGGTAGCAGTGGAGGTAAGAACGGTGGTAAGTCTGGAACCGCTTCCGTTTCTTCAAAGAACGGAAAAAAAGTGGATCCAAGCGCTCTTCCTGAAATGATTGAGGAGACGATTGGGAATACTAGGATCTTCTTATTGAAGAGAAACATTCAGACGAAAAAGATAGAATCAGTCGTTTTGAAAGGCAATTTAGGTGGTGACGAGTGGGCATTGGACGTCTCTGGTGCCGCGACATTATCACATCTGGTTTCTCCAAGCATTCCACTGCCAAAGCACTGTTTATCTGAGGTTCTGATGGAAGACGCGGCTTTGAATAGTGCTGGATTCGAGGACTTGCCGCCAGCAGCGGCACCGCCAGCAGCCGCTACGACAGACCTGATGGCTGTTGGTGCATCCAAGAGCCTGCGTGGAGGTGGACGAAATTCAAAAAGCAATGCATTAGCTTTAGCTACTCTACCTCCTGGAGCAGCGACTCTACCTGGAGCGGGTGGAGAATCGGCTACTGAGACTGAGGATTTCGGTGATGATGATCCTGCTATTGTTTCGTTGCTGAAAGAAGACCCGGCGTTCGAGCCTCTAGTTGATTTGCAAGATTTTCCAGGAACGAAAACACTCATTACGAGATTCCTCTCTGAATTATATTCATCATTGAAAAATTTCACTCTCACTCATGATGATGGACATGCAGACTCTGAGGACTCTCAGGAGAACTGATTAAGTAGAATGAAAAAACGTAAGCTCCTCTGTACTTTTCTGAGTCTGTACTGTCAACACAGAATTCTCTTCAGCGGCTTCATGATTTTCTCTCTTTCTTCTAAGACTCTGTACCTCTACGACAAGGAGGGCTGCATCCACTGCCTAGACGTCTTAGAGACTGCGCGTAAGAAGGACGACTTGGAGACGGAGTATCGCAGAGAAGATCCAGCACTTTTCGTTGATGCTGTCCCGGACCAACGTCTAGAACATGCACAAGTTGTAAACAATAGTAGTGGTGTTGGTGCGTCTGGTGCAGGAACTGGTCGTGCAGGAGCTTCGAGTGGTGGAGGTGTCACCTTTGGAACTGCCGCTATCGTGGAATTTGATGGAGGAGGAGAAGAGGCTTCTGCCCCAGCAAAACCCGTTCCTGCAGTCAGAACAGTAGCCCTCAATCCCCAATCAAAGAAGGGCAGCAAGAATATTAAAGGTAAGAAAGATCAAGACGAAGAAGCTGCTGAGAATGCGAAGCCTGCTGCAGAAGTTCGCCGTTACTCCGCTTTTGAGTTGTCGAAGAAATATCCTTCGAGCCAGCTGTTCCAATGGAACGCGCATAGTGTGGAGATTGTTTCTCTCGAAGCAGTGAACAATCCACCCAGTTTGCTCTCCATCGATCTTTTACACACCTGCAAAGTCTGGTCACCCAGTGGCGAATGCTACGCGCAATTCATGCAAGGCGAAGCCTTTCCTGGTCGCGATCTTGCAGTTTCCATCTGGCCACCACCTCAGGTTTTAGTGAAGTCGCTTTACTTCGCCAGACTGGCAAAAAGGTTCAAGGACGCGTTCAAATTCGATAGTGGACTGCAATCGGCAGAGACTGTTGGTTCTGGTGCTGGGTTGCACAGATCTGCTTCGAAGTCTTTGCACGAGACGAGTGTAGAACTCGATAGAGGCCAGAGGCGATCGTCATTGAGAAAGCCATCGACAAGCAGAATGGCGAGCAAAGAGGATATGGGTAAAAATGAACAACGTGATCATGAATTTGCAGTAAAACGTTCATCTTAGTGTTCTTAGTTTAGACATGGTTCGAGTAGTAAGTTGTCCCAGAAATAAGCCCAAAAGAAACAGTCTGTATTGTTCCTAGTGCAGCATATTTCTTAACAAATGACACCAGGTCCCCAACGCCGGGCCACTTTTTCTGAATCAGCAGAGGCGAGCGACAAGGTGTTTCTGACACAACAGCAGCAGCAACAGCAAAGTGGAGAAGCTGCTGGTACATCACATCCTTTCGGTGGAAAGCAATTACAATCAGCTGACAGTCTAATACTCGATGTTGTAGGAGAAGGCGATGAGGAGCCCAGTTTGTCACTTGCAACAATGAATTTGAATAATCGACCGAGTTCGGCTGAAACACAGAAGTCGGCCGTAACCGAGAGTGCGACTGTAATAGTCGATGGAGGTGCTGGAGGCTCTCAACAGCAACAGCAGTATGCACCGGCAGCAGCACCACCTGCTGGAGGAAGCGCACCTGCGCCAGATGCGTTTGGGCAAGCAGTTGTACAGGAAAATATGTACGACTTGGTGCCACCTATGAGTGGTGGAACCATGTCAAAACTGTTGGAGCATCGTGTTTTCTCCGGCACCGGTGTGACGAATAGGTCACAGGCTAGGTGTCTCAAAGTGACAGGCAGAACGAAGTCATTGCAGGAACTGAAGTTATGGTTTTCGACGATCTGAACATCATATCCTATCGCTATAATCATCTACTTCACACACACACTCATCATATCCTATCGCTATATATAATCATCTACTTCACACCTATTTACGTCACACTCAGCCACAGTGGCCACAGAGTCTTCTTTTGTTCTCCTTCCCATCCTTGTTCCTCTCCTCCTCTAAGTCTCCACGAAATGAACCACCTGGCTCGGGAAATGGAGACTGCGCATCCAGTAGACAAACGCGCCTATGCGCCGCTTCCAAAACCGCTTCTGACTAATCCTGAATACCAGATTCTTAGGGAAAAACACTTGACCACGAGGAACAACCATGTGGCAGCGAACAACTTTGGAGCTGGCGGTATGTCTCCGCCACGCCTGTTGACTAGAGCAGACCGACAAGTAGCCGCATTCCAGATGGCGGCGGCGAATATACTGGCGACTGGAGGGGTATACGGCGCGATGGGGCCACCAAGGCAGAGACGGAGTAGCGAGATCATGGCTGCGACGAAAAAGGGAAACAATGGAGGTGCTCCAATGCGATCACGGTCACATTCTTTCTCGAGCTAATGGTAATCGACGGGCGAGGAGAACGTTGTAAGCACTTTGAGCTGCAAAATATGCTGAGCTTATGTAAGATTATTCACAACATTATCATTCACCACCACAACATGCTTAACAACAACATGTGAAAATGTACCCAAAATTTCGCGATCATATATAATATTATGTTGAAATGTAAATGTTTTCACGAGCTTGTTGAGCGTAATTCTGATCAGAGCAAAATTGTCATCTTCCACTATTATTTGATTAACTTCTTCTTGGCAAAACGAGACCACATAGGTACGCAGAAAGCATCATTAGCATCTTCACGAAAAACGAAAAAGAAAAGAACTACATTCAACAGAAAAATCACATTAATACGCGCACGCTGTACAGTTGGCTCAAAGCTCGAGACTTTTTTGGCTAAAAACATGGTAGGACTAGGATGAGCTTAACAAATTGACTTCGGAAGTTAGGACTTACCAAAAAAACAATGTATCGAACACAAAATCTACGAATCAATTATATTATGTATCAACCTGCACAGTTGTAGAAGATGAACGATTACGATCAACATTAACCACCTAGACACTACTCAGTCCGATGAACAGTACAGCTAGTACAACTCACAAACTATTCTTGAAACTCAAAATTAATCGTATGTAATTCTGTCATTCATCACTTGAAAGCCTTCCCGGCTGGTCACCGGGGTCCCATAGGGACAACACTACCGCGCGAAACATCGAAAGATGACCTGCGCACTCCGATGCCCTTGACGGGTCGGGGCATGGCTACCTCCTCTACGCTTACTGGTGGAACGGTATGGTTGCGAGCTGTCTGGCGCCGCTTTCCTTCGCAGGGAACTCGCTCCTGTCGGAGGACTGCGAGGCGATGCCCTTCCCCCCCTCCCTAACCGGGAGGGTCTCCACTGGAGCAACGCCTTGGCAAGGGGCTCCCGCGGGGCAGGCGTGGCGGTCTCGTCCAGCGACGACCTCTTCGGGGACGGTCGGGTCCTGGTGGCGTCTAGGTTTTCCGGCCCTTTGGTGGTGCTCCGCTGGCGCCTTGCCTTCGCTGCTTTGGCTCTTCTTTTTGGCGGTTTTACCTCTCTGCTATTTCTGCGGGACTGTGGGTTGCGGTCAGTGATGCATTGGCTTTTCGGAAACAATACGAGCGAGCGGCGGCACTGTGCAGGAGTGCCGCCGCTTCCTTCCCGCGCACCTGGTAAGTGCTGGCCTGCTGCTGTCGTTGAGCTCTCGCTCCATACTACGACGCGGCTCGCCGCGGGGAGGTCCGGCGCTTTGGGGCTGCCTTGGCGCGGCGCGCCGGCTTCCGACTAAATGCCCCCGACGATGCTTCCCTGCTGTCTTCACCGCTGCACCTGCTTACCCTTTTTCGGTGTTGGTTCGAGGTCTCAGGCTTCTTCTTACTTACCATGACGGCACCGGCAAACGCACCCGGACCGCGGCGCCTCTTGTTAGGACTCTCCTGCATTTGCCTAGCGCGTCGTTGTGCTTCAGATTCCGCCCACCGGGCCGTCTGTAGGTCTGTGGATAACCGTCTATCCTTCTCCTAATAATAATCACTTGAAAGCCTTGAACATCTATCGATATCTTTTCACGTTTCACAGACGCTTGCCGATACCATCTTCACCAGCATTCGGAATACAAAGTCAAGATGAGCTTCTACTTGGAAAAACAGGACTAAATGTACAGTACTGATATGAAACCTACCTTCCCCCGTGCTAATTTTGCCCACCCCGACCATGATAACCAAAAACGCTTCTTCATCGCTGAACCAAACAACTTTAATGATGTCATCGACAATACGCTGACTTTTCAGCGCACATTTAGTACTCTGTCTAATGTAATAAAAATTCTCCACAATCCCGTGCATTGTGCGCGTGGCTACGGCGGGGAACCCCTGAATCCTTAACCCCGAGCAGCCAGCAGCGTGATGGAGATCGTTCCAGCAGAGAGAGTGAGAGTCGCCAGATGAAAATCCTCGTGAGCGACAGCGTCCATCCTATGATTGAGAATAGGAGATGCTCTGCGCTTCATGTCGCTGTGCTCCTCTTGCAAGAATATCAAATCAATAATGGACAGCTCGGGAGATCTTGTTCTCCCACATACTTACATACTATAGAAGCTTTCAGTTTGTTTTTATCTGCTTGGGTTACCTGCCGATGCACTCCAATTGTTCTAAAAGATAGTATGAAAAACAATTCTTCTACCATTCCGTGTCTACCGGGTTCGCCGAAAACCAAAAAAAATTTTTTTAATTAACTATTTAACTACATATATATTTAAGACCTATATATTAGTATTAACGCGCGCGCGAGCAAGGCACGAGACGCTAGTCGCTAGGCATCGGAAAGCAGAGCAGGCAAGGCAAGTAGCGCAGGCTAGCAGAGGACGCCCCTTTCACCCTTCCCCTACCCTATTCCACACACTGAAGAGCTTTTTTGCTACTGATGACCCGACCCGGGTCATCGGAAACGCCAGTCTCTTCAGTGTGTGGAATAGTCTAAATCTAATCTAACCCTTAGCTTTAGCAACCCCAGGCAGAACATCAGATGCGGCAGGCAACGGACAGAAGCTTCGCGGGCAGAAATACGCACGCACGCTACGCGCGCACGCGCGAGGAAGAGCGCCCTAAACTATCTACTTTAAATAGCTAGTTAAAAAAAAAAAAATAGGTTTCGGCGGACCCGGTAGACGCGTTTTGGTAGGCAAATTGTTTTCCATAGATAGAGATACTGAAATCATAATCAAAAATTCAAATTGATCTAAGGCAGTCTGCACTGTATTTGATGCGAGATAAGTTGTATTGTATCTATTGCAACAACATTAATAGATTTCTTGAAACTAATCCATCATCATCAAGATGATCTAACCTAACCTAACCTGATGTGAAGACATCTTCCTCACCTAACCTCATAACATAAGCTTAACCTCCTACCTTCCTAACGCTAACCTTCTTAAGAACGCTAACATAAGTAAGCTTAACCTGAGGAACCTAACCTAACCTCCATCATCATCAAGATGACGTCGTCCATCCCATGGGTTTCGCCTCTTCGTGCTTTATTTCCACGTTCTTGCATTGCGAGGAACATGTTCGTCTTCTTGCTGTTTGCTTTCTCCGGATTCAACACGTTCTTGGATTTTTGTGTGGGCACGAGACGAGGCAGACTGTCTTCAAAGTCCTCTGGATCGGGATCACAGGCAGCACAGGATGCACAACAAGTTGAAGGTACATTCGGAGGTGAATCTTCTGGATCATCTGCCGCAGCAGCTCCTACATCAACGACTCCGATAGCCAAAGGATCATGGAGGCCAAAATTTCCAGTACCTACCTCGGCTGAGCCAGCAACTGCTACAGGTACAACAGGTGAAGCATCTGCATCTGGCTCTGCTACTGCCTCTCTCGCTTCATCATCTGTACCATCTACTAGTACTTCTAGGGTGGGACCACCTCCTCGCTTGACGGCTGCTGGATTTGGGTATAACTACAAGGAATGGCATCCGGAGGATAAGACATCCGGCGTGCGTTCAGGAGCAGAGTGGCGGAAATTATGGACAACGAACTATAAGTACTCGAATACTCAAAATAAGCGAGTTACTGACTGAAATAAAAGAGAGTCTTGTCTACATTCCTCGTCTTTCAGTATCTCTCTTATTTTAAGTAGTTACTCCCTGTCGCTTATTTCAGTTTCTCGAATAGATAAAAGAGAAACTGAAACTGAAAGACGCCCACCACGTCTTAGAAGAGTATCTTCGGCAATATGGAGAAAAAATACTAGTCCTAGAACTTTGTAAAATACCTCGATGCCATAGGGAGCTACTTAGGAGAGACCACACAAGACAAGTGCTGCCACCCCAGGCGCATAAGGCCCGCCAGGGTGTGCGCTGGCCGTCTGGGTGCGACACCTACTTTGACCCACTATTACTTTTTTTTTCACAAGGCTAAAAATCCAGCATCTTCGGCAAGCAGACGCCCCGCCCCCCCCCCGTGTCCCCCACCTAGGATCTGGGGGGTGGGACGCCAAGGGCTGACACGCATGTGGGGCGTTTCGACTACTTATACTAAAGGCTGATTTGTCCTGATCATACTACTTCCGAGGACTACTCTCCTTATTACTAATACAAATACATAGATCATGTGACTAATTAACCGTGGTTCCACGACCTTGGACTACTGTTATACCTTCATTTTGAAATGTTGAACCGGCTGTTTTTTTTTTGATTTTGGGTCCGTCTAATCCAGCATCTTCGGCAAGGACAGGGAAAGGGGAAGAGTAGGAGAGCTCGTGGCGAGGGTGCAACTACAGGTGGTGGAGAGCATCACATTGGCAGCATGGCATCTTCAAATTTAAATGCCGGTTTGCCAAGCACGCACTTTTCTTCAGATTGGCTTGCTGATGCTCCAGCTGTCTTTTCCTCTTCTACAACCTCAGTTTTAGAACCTCAAGAGCCTGTGAGAGCGACCTATGCTTCCATCGTTGCCGCTGGGAGTAGCCGTGCTTCTTCAGTAGGAAGTGGAGGAACTGGAGTGGTTAGTATCGGCACTACAGGAACAGGTACTAGTACTACATGCAAAGGTAGCGGAAAAACAACAGGTGCTGCAGGCGAAGTAGAAGGACGCAAGGGATCACGAAAAGGACAAGACGATACGGAGGATCGACCTCCTGCATGTCATAAATCTTGGGACACTCCGTACGTCACCCGGCCCCCGGGGATTTTTACTTAAGGCAAACACGTTTCTATACGGAAGGTGTAAAGCGACACCTGGTGACCGCTACTGCAATGAGAAAAGGGAAAAGCTTCTTTCTGTCAGTGTCACCAATACCTCTGCAACTGGAACTGCTAGTTGTGCATTGTCATCGCTAATCATAACTCTACATATACTTTCTTCTCAACGCTTTTGCGAAAATGTTGATGAATTTACACTTCTGGTGCATGAACTACATGATGATCATCTGCCTTATTTTATTCTACTTTTAGTTCTTCTAAAACACGCCACCAAGAGCTGCAGGTGGAAGTAACCCGTCAAAAGAGTCGACTTTTACTGCTTCTAGTAGCAAGCAGGGTTGCAAGGGTGAAGGAAAAAGGAAAAGCAGCGGTTTGAAGGGTGACGCAACACCAACACCAAGTTGCGCATCCTCGTCTTTACGTGGTGGTGGTGGTGGTGGTCACGAACATGAAGGTCATCACCAGCCTCAGCAAGTAGCTAATTTTCAACAACGACATGTAACAGATAAGGGCCATCGTGAAGAAAATAAAAGAATGAAAGCTGCAAACAAGAATCAATTGCGATCTAGTACTAGTACTTCCGCGGCTTCTACTACTCTTTCGAGCTACAGAGGACCTTGTTCTAGCACTAGTAGTTCCATGATGAATTTCAATGCCTCCATTTCGGAACCAGGACCAACCTATCACTACCACGCAGGTGGCCCAATCGTTACTACTGGTGGTGGCAGTCAAAGTTTGGGCATTGCGCCGCCGGCGTCTTTTCAACTTCAACACTGGCAACAGGGTGGGCCAGGAGTCACAGGACCACCTGCAGGAAGTGTGAGTGGAGGTCAGCCAGCAGGTCCTCTTCCCTACTTTGCTCAACCCAACAAGGTAACACCTAATATACAAGAATTATCAACATCAAGCACGGGTCTTCATCTTCAACAAGGAGCAGGGCAGCAGTCAGGAGATGAAAATAGACAACGTGATGTCTATGGATATGTATATGTATATGGTCCTTGGATGACACCAGGTGGAGGATGCCAGGTTTACGCAGGCTCGACAGAAGGGAATGTCGTCGCTGCAGGTGGAGGACGCCAGGTTTACGCAGGCTCGACAGAAGCCAATGTCGTCGCTGCAGGTGGAGGATGCCAGGTTTACGCAGGCTCGACAGAAGCCAATGTCTCTCAACCTCAGGAGGGGGGTCAGGGAGGTGAAAATAGACAACATGTGGAAGAAGGAGGTTATCACGACACTCAAGGTGCTCTTTATGGGCCACCTGCTGCTCTAGCACCATCGCCTGTACTAGTACAGCTCCCTCAAGCTCAACAAGCAATTTCGCCACGAGGAGAACAACCAGCTCTAACATCAGGTTTAGCACAAGTAGAAGAGCACTCCCACGTCACTCATTATGTTAAGAATGTTTCACTTGCAATCCAACAAGCCTTTTTAGCCTCGGACCGTGCAAAGAGGGTGCGCGCACGTGAGCTGGAACGACAATATATTGAATCGCACAGTCGTACAACTACAACTACTGGTTCTGGTGCTCCTGGTCCTGGTCGTCGACAAGGAGAAACACATCAAGGAAAAGGACACCAAGGAAAAACACATCAAGGAAAAACACATCAAGGAAAAGGACCTCAAGGAAAAGGTTGTGGTGGAGTCGTCTTCTGTCCTGGAGAACAAGGACATGAGGCAACTACAACTACCCCAACTTCCAGTTACAACCAAGATCATGATAATTTCTGTGGACAGCATGATCATTAAGGCTTGTTACCCTAATGCATCTTCTGAACAAGCATGTTGATTTCAGACCTGTGGTCCCATGTCCCATGAAGATAAGGGGGAATGGAAAATAGGTCCAAGATGACTCGTGGTCCCGATATGGATTAGGGTGAAGAGTCCTAAGATCAAGCACAAAATACGTGGAGGGCGCACTTGGCGCGATACCTTCAGGATACTTTGGAGAGGGCTGGGGCTTCACCTACAAGGGCCGGTCCAGTCGAAGAGGTCGCGGCGGCGTTTGAATATTCGATTAAGCGGCCCAAAAAACAACTACAATTACTTACAGTTACAATCACCCGACGCAGATCTGCATAATCTGTCTTTGATTGTATGCTTTTGGTATTTGGTAACCTGAATTTGATGACAAGGATTCCCATCTTGTTTTCCTTATGATCAAAATCAGGCTAACAAATACTAGAGCCATTCATTGAGTGACTTTCTGGATATTTTTTCCAAGGTTGTTGAGGCGGAAGCGCAAGATGCTCGTCTACTACTAATATCTCTAATACCAGCAATGCCGTTCCACCTGTCGATTATGCTAACACCATGAGCGCGATGGATATGAATGTAAGAAGTAGACGCGAAAGATTCAGAAACTCACCAACGTTTCAACCTTTTACCGCATCTCCGTCTGTGTCACCAGAAGCCAGCCTCGCAGGGTCGTCTCCTTCCGGGCTGCATCAACAAGGTTCCCCTCCATCCTGGCCGCAACATGGTTCCTCTCCCTCACCGTCCTGGCCGCAACATGGTTCCTCTCCCTCCTGGCCGCAACATGGTTCCTCTCCCTCACCCTCCTGGCCGCAACATGGTTCCTCTCCCTCCTGGCCGCTACATGGTTCCTCTCCCTCACCCTCCTGGCCGCAACATGGTTCCTCCCCCTCCTGGCCGCAGCATGGTTCCTCTCCCTCCTGGCCGCAACATGGTTCCTCTCCCTCCTGGCCGCAACATAGTTCCTCTCCCTCCTGGCCGCAACGAGATCCAAGCAGGCAAGGTTATCAACAGCATGTTCAAGTTCATGGTGTCCAGCAAGAAGATGTTGTCGGACTCGGACAGCAGGCAGACCAGGAAACCTTTTACAACTACAACGCAACTGCGAGACGTTCTTCCGCACGTCACGGTCTTGCGACATCTGATGTCGCTAGTGCAGAAGGTAGTTCTCAATTTGGTTTTGGTAGTGCAGGAGAAGGCGGTGGCCGCGTTATCCAGGACGTAGATGCAGCATACACTTCAATGCAGCATTAAGGCTGTTTTGACTGTACTTGTTGCATCTAATAAAAATAAAAGCAACAAGTAGAACTACAAGAGCGGGAACAGGAATGGGAATCATGTGTGTATCATAATTTTGGTTCTGTACTTTCTCATATAGAGAAGACCATGCTGGTCGTGAGAAGATAAGTGGGATCAAGGAGGCTAAGAATTATACCTTGTGCCGTATCTCAATCTCTCTTCTAAAGTTAGCAATATATAAATAGGAGTCGTCCGCTTGCTCACCAAAATGCGGGTCGAACACCGTATCTGAGAGCTGTTGGAGGAGGTGCAACTGGGGGAGTAGGAGGTCTTTGTTTGCCACAGGATGTTGAGCAGGAGATGAGTCAGAGTGCTCCAGTTGATGTACAACTCTCTCCCGCAGCGGCCGCAAATGGAGGACAGGCAGCACAAGAGACACAACGTGGACATCAGTTCGAACAGGAGGATGCTGTTTCGCAAGCACGTCTTGCAGCATCTGCTCCGACCTTGAACACTAACAGACGAGATGATGAGAGCCCCCTCCATCTACCGACACGCACACGCGCCACCTCGTCTCCAGCAGTTGTTTCTCGTGCTGGTGAACAACGCCGTGAACAGCGAGCGAACTCCTTGAGCAACCAGGAAGATCCACCTGAAGGTGGAACTCATATGCCAGACAGTAGTTACTACAAATACTTGGCAACCTCAATGGACTTCCTCGCCAGTAAACTTCCACGTAGGCCAGCGTCGGCGCCATGTCTTGGACGCAATACTAGTGCGAGCAGTAGTAGTGCTAATGAGGCACTGGAGGATCAATATGTGGACCAACAGAATCAACAGATGAGACTGAGTACAGAAGCGCTCGAACAGCACCAGGATGTTCAGTTTACGCCTCTATGCAGTGGCTCCTGTGTCTCTGATGAAGAGCAGCCGCAAGAATTCGAGTCTTTTCGTCTAGGACAAGATCCTGATGATGTAACGCGAGGACCCGAGTATGAGGAGGGGACGACCACAGGCACAGAGGCGGAGCCTCAGCTATATCCCGCAGAACAACAGCAAGGTCCAGATGATTATGAACCACACGAGGACGCACACGTATCTTCGATGGAACAGCAGCAAGGCCGCCAGGAAGTTAGTACTTTTTCGTCCCAAGCAGGACTACAACGTGCAGAACAAGGCAACTGTTCCCCTGATTCAGCGACAAATGTTGCAGCGCTCACTCCTTCTTTCAGCGCTCATTCTAGCGAAGACAGACATTCAAAATCTTATACCACGGAAGAAGGGGCTCGGGCTGGAGAAGAGTGCTTTCCCTCTAGACCTGCATCCGGTGATGGTGGTGGTCCACCTGGTGCTGCTGGCGTCGTAGACAGTTCAAGACGAGATCGAGAGGAGCCACCTCCTATCGAAGTAGACGGTCCTGAGGTTGTTGAGATGGAACTTCGGGTGTTGGAAGTGCCACCAGAATCCTCTTCGTCTTCGGGTTCGAGACAGTTAAGGCAGCTGCTTTTTCTTTATTGTTTGGGCAGAAGTAATAGTAAGCAGCATCTCTATTTACCTCTCTATTGACCTCTCGCTTACCGTACTCTATGCGGATGCACTTACTGAAAAATGCTGTAGTATTCATTGCAAGTCGTTCCCTAAAAAGTCCCACGATCTCTGCCTCTAACAAGAGGCTCCTCATCTTCTGGAAGTGGAGGACGACCACAACTGTTGCATCCTATGCCAGTGCGACAGAGTTCTTCCTGGTCTGAGGAGCAACTAGAGAACAAAAAACAGGAAAGTATTTCTAGTGTGCCATCATCTCCTGGGTCTGATACAGCTGGTTATGTTGTTGCTCCTGGTCCTGGTGGTGGTGCTCATGTGGGTAAGGGTATTGGTCCTGGTCGTGGTGGTGATGCTGGTAGTGCAAGCCCGCCGAGTACTAGCGCAGTTTTGGCAGCAGAGCAACAGGTTCTTGGCGATCAGGAAAACGCATTGGTTGTGAAAGATGGACATGAAGACCACGAGGATGGAGTTGGGAGGATTGAACACGAAGCAGAGCCACAGCTGCATGGTGATGTATCGATGAGCCCGTCACCTCCACCGCATCAAGACCCTGATGTCATACTGCCTTCTCGATCTCGTTCTACTTTTTCGAGTAGCTCCGATTCTCCACTTGCTACCGCGAGTGTTCCTAGACGCCCTGCTTCGACACCTGGTCATGGCTACAGCTCTTATGCAGCATCTTCTTCGAGTTCCGACGCTGACAATCATGATGGTCGAGACGATGAGCATGGGGACGAGTTCAATATCATAAGCCACCCTCTTACGAGCGGTAAAAGAAGTGCGCGTAGGAATAAGACGCTTCTGCCTGTACCATCAGAGTTGTCTGCGATCCATGACGAATCTCCAGCCGCATCATCCATTGCAGCTACGCCATCAGTGCTTTGGCCCTCAACCACTGTGGGCGCGTCTACGCTTACTCTTGCAACTGGTTTTGATGAACAGGTTGTGGACCGAGTTGGACATGGACAAGATGAGGCGGAAAGATTCTTAGCTGTTGCTAACAACACTGCTGAAGAAGCTCCAACGGATAGCAATGGGGATCTTCAGAGTCAGCAAGGTATTGTACCCACAACAGCAGCGACAGACCTTGGTGTACAACAGCGACCACAAGCTTCAACTTCGAGTGCGTCGTGTCCGCCTGTAGTGCCTGTCTTCAATCAAGTACAATTGCCTCCCGAACAAGTAATTCAGCTTGAACCAGTGCAAAGTCGAGACTACGGTATTCACCAGAACCCCTACAATTTTGGCGTTACTGGACCTACAGGAGTGGCTTTGCCACCAGCGATGTATACTGGAATCGGAATGCGTCCTGCAGCTGCATATTATGTGCCACAGCAACTGCAAGTGCAACCTGCTCAACAGCCACCCCTAGAGCCATGGGAGCAAGGTGCAACAGCATATCTGCTTCAACTGCATGAGCAGCACAAGATTATGCAGCAACAACAACAGCAGGCGGTGTTGGTGCAGCAGCAACAATGTCAAATGCAACAACAAATGCAGCAGGCTCAACAGGCAGCGCAAATGCAACAGGTAACGCAATCCGAACAAGCTGCCCCGCAGCAACAAATGCAGCAGGTAATGCAACAACAGCAGATGCAGCAGTCTATCCAGGCGCAACAAACAGCTACGCAACAGGCTCACATGCAACAGGCGGCACAAATGCAACAGGCTGCCCAGTTGCAGCAGGCACTGCAGGCGCGACAAATGCAGCAGGCACTCCAGCACATGCAGGCAATGGCTGCGTGGCAGCAGGCTGCAGCAGCAAAGCAAGGCGCACTCGTTGGTCGTCCCGACGACCAAAATCGAATGTGGACTCGAAGAAGAGAAAGAGATGGCCGCCATGGTGGGAGTAAATCGTTGGGCGCTGCAGTCGGAGGTCATAGTGGTCATACTGGTGCTGCAATAGAAGGTCACAAAGGTCCTACTGTTAAGGGTAGGTTAAAGGTGCTTTTCTTACCGCTTTTTATGCCTCTCCTAAGGGAGAAAGGCATAAAAAGCGGGGTAAGCAAGCACCAAAAACCTACCTCTAATACTGGTCACAAGGGTGGCGCCTTCGTATTTCCTGGTCCTCCGTATCAGGCCGGTCCAATAGGAGCAGGTCCTCCGCGTGCAGCCAGCGCTTCTGCAGCAGACAACAATGACATTTTTGCTAGAGCCTCCGCGTACATCGCAGAAGTCAGGTCGAAGAAGGGTGAACGCGAAGGTAAGGGGAGTGATAAGAAGAAGCGCAGCAAAGAAGGACGTAGAAGTAGATCAGCTGGGAATAAACTAGATGTTTCTCAACTGATCAGCATGCTCGAACAGCGAATGGCAACCACCTTTGTCAGTTCATCGGGCATCCCGATTCCGAGTCCAACCTTGACGTTGCCGCCAGGCTTGTCAGCGAGAACAGTGCTGCAACAGTGGGCCTCTTATTCGCCAGCCTTGTGGAAAATGAACGCTTGGTCCTACAACCATCCAAACGGCGATAAATCGGAGTATACGCCAGAAAATCCGTGCCATTTTCACTTGCAATGGGGTGCCCGACAGGAGGAACACACAGACATGATCACCGCGATTCTGACTGTGATTGACGATGCATATGTTGAAGCAGCGTGGAAAGCATGGAAAGTAGAACAGATTGAGCAACAAGAACAGCAAGTGTTGGTTCATCTCGGGTCCTCTTCGTCTAGAAGTACATCCAATTTCGGATTGTTGTCACCTGGAGCTTCCCCGATCGGAGGTGGTTTGCGTGCTTTTCAGTCTGGGAACACTGGCAATAGTACGAATGCTCCATTAAAATCTATTATGGGAAGAACGGCATCAAGTCCTTCATCTGGAGATGCACAAGGAGGTCTCGGCGTAGCTGGTGTAGGTGGGGAAGAACGAATTGCTGGAGCAGAAGTCGCTTCAGGCAGTACAACACGCAGTGGGCGTGGTCGCAGTCGAAGCCCGTCGTTTTTGCCTTCCTCGAGAAGCAAAAAACCTAGTTCAACGAAAACCCTAGCTTCAACTTTCCACCAAGAAGGGTCTGCAGGAGCAGAGGCGAGCTTTTTCACGTTCGGAGAAAAGCGTCTACAGCCGCTTCCTGAACAAGGTGTAGATGCTGGCGAAGCCTCAGCAGTGATAGCGGAAGAGGAACCTGCAGAACCCGTTTTGCGGTCCTCGAGAACGGGTGTCCGGCAACTGGCGCTTTCTCCATCTACATCACCCTCTCCGCCTCCAGGGGAGTCAACGGAAATGGGCCATCGATCAAGTGCTTTGAGACTGAGCCCACTGGGAGCGTCAAGTGCTGGAGGTTACTCGCCTATGCCGGAGGAAGAGGACGGGGAGGGAGATGAAACTGGAAAAAACAACAACAATACAACGGGTGCTAGTACGAGGGTAATGAATAGTACAACAGCAGTTGATGTTGAAGAGAGCAACAAGAATATAGAAGTAGTGTCACTACTTCCCATTATTTCCTCAGAGAGGAGTATGTCTGCACGAGCAAACAGATTTTCAAGTGAGGTACTAGTAGAAGTAGACGAACCAGCAGCACCACCACCCACTACCAGCCAAAGTGCTGGAGTGGTGCTTGTCGTGGAGAATGCAGATGGGAAAAATGTTGTCTCTTCTAGTGCAGGTCCCAGGCCGCTTGGATCTTCTGGGGAACCATCTCCTCTACCAAGTGCAGTTGGCAGTGATGAGGCAGCTCCTTCCCGCACATCCGATGAGCACGTACGTCGAGGTCTGCAGAGAAGTGCTGATGTTGGATTACGAACTTCTGGCACCTCACAACTACAGGTTTCTCGTTCAGCTCTTGGCCTGTCGGCATCACGGTTATCGATGTCTCGTGGCAGTGGGTTGACTCAAAGCAGTCGTCTATTGCATAGCAGTTCTCGTTTACTGAATCGAAGCGGACTGAAACTGCAAGATCTAGACGTTACATCGGCTGAGGCGAAATCCTCGAAGATGACGAAAGACAAGGAGAGGGGGCGACAACGGCTTTTTGATGGTGTGCAGGGGGATCAACTGGATGAGTCTTCGACTGGACCACAGGCAAAAGATGTAGTTGTAGTGCATGATGATAGTGCACCAGCAGCACAAGACGAACAGGCCGCGCAGGAGGTAGATGATAATGAAGGAGAAGCCGCGTCTCCCACTGCACCAGAGGACGATGATCAAGACGATGATGAAGAGGAGTTGGATTTTCCGTCTTCTCTGCCCATACCGCCGGCTCCACGTGGGCACGGTGGCGGACTGTTGCGTCTAGTATCTGCTCAAGACGACAGGGAAGATGTCTTCAACTTAATAGGCGATGACAGCATGCTGAATGGTACAACAACTACGAACGCGGGAGCAGGCGTTGACGATCTTCACTTGTTTCAAGAAGGTCTTTATAGTGGAGAACGAGAGCCACAACGTGGAGGAGATGAAGCACTGCTGCGCAATGAAAAAGACCACGCAGAAGGAGAGGGCTCGGATCGTGTAGTCAGGCCACGGGTGAATCGGTTTCATCTTCCTCCAGAAGTGTTTGCTGCTGCAGAAAACGTCGACGAGATCCAGAAAGCACTGGAAGGGTTACATGTGGGAGGCGAAAACCCAAATACTATTACCCAAGAAGAAGAAGAAGAGCTGCATCAACAAGCACCAAGAGGGGAAACGCCCACCACTAAAATTGTAGATGGAGAAGCAGATGGAGATGGAGGAGCTGCTTCATCATCTTCGAAAAAGAGCTCTGGCCACGTGGACATCAAAGGAGACAACAGCAACAGCAATACTTCTAGCCGAAGGAAATCGTCATCTGCTGATGCTGCGTCGAATCGGCATTCAGTATCTGTAAAGCCTCGATGGGCGGATGTCGCGGAAGATGGAGAAGGCTCCTCGGGACGGAGCCAGCAATATTTATTCGACAACTCCTCGTTTTACAACTATGGAACCGCAGGAGCAGGAAACGGATTGGCTAGTCGTTCTGGAGGAAGGGAAGTAAGCACCGCAGGCGCAGCAGGGGTATCCCAAGTAGTGCAAGGAAACAGTACAGCGGCGCGCGCATTCAGCGCATCGGCTGTTGAGCAGCGTCGACAGGAGCAGTTATGAAGATGCGCTCTGCTAGATGTAGAACACAGGTACAACCCCTGCTGCCAAAAAAGGTGCATGATACAGCTCGACCTATCATTGCAAGCGCGCATATTTTTATCATTTTATCTACAACATGTAATCAGATTTCACCAGAGTAAGCTAGTTGTTCTAATTCAAGTCCGCCTGGAAGCGCGCAAGCTACGTACCGATATGGAGAAAGAAATGCTTCGTACGCGGTTCGAGAGCGAACAAGAGGAAGCTGGAAAACATCTTCTTCATTCACTGTGCGGTCCGGCGCGCATTGCCCAAGGTGGAGATCATAGTAGAAGGTGGATAGAAGCGTTGCTCGGGCGAGCAAATCCTACTTGGCGAGACAAAGCGACCTTCATGAATCTCGGGATGTGCCCAGCCGCATATGCGGTTCGACAGAGACAAGCCGCGGCCTCGACCGGACCAACAAATCAGACGGTGCAAAATACTACTATTAAGCAGAAAGAAGATCACAACATCGCCAGCTCATCTCCAAGTTCATCTGGTCCGACGCCTGAAGGCGGACGTGGAAAGAAGAATCCGCTAGCTGAACAAATAGAGGCCGCGAAACGCAGGAAGGTCACTACAGCCTCCGGAATTGCTGCCGCCTCCTCTCCGGACGACGGTGAACAGCGGCAGCCCCAGACTGGTGTCAGTGCTCAAAACGCATCCACAGCTACTACAACTAGCTCTAAAATGTCTAGTGCCACTTCTTCTCAGCATCTTCCTCTCCCATCTTGGCAGCACACAATCCACCCACACCTGATGAGTGGAGCGACTAGAAATTTCTTCTACCCATCGGAGTCGGACGTCTATCACGCGTCACTTCGGGGTTTGGATGCCAGTGCATGGGCGGTCGCAATGGGTGCGGATTCGTATCCGATTCCGTGTTGTAAACGAAACTACGACATTTGCCACGGAAACGTCAATGAGTTGGTACGCGACGAAGTTGAACAATGCATAGCAGTGCTGTATGCGAACGAGCTCAACGCGATGATGCTGACTGGTCAAGTGCAGATGCAGAGGCCGTCGTTGTAGGACGAGGAAGTAGGTGGACGGCGAGAACCTTCGTTGGATCAAATATACGATTTACGAGCATCGAAACATTGACAAAGCTGGTGAGAACGACTATGACAACAGGAAATGACGCTGTGAGCGTATTTCAGTCCCAAAGTTTCTTTTTTCTTTTAATGTTGGAGAATTTATTTAGAATTTTTCAAACCACTGCTTAACGTGCTACTCCCACGTCGGCAAGTATGTTTTTGTCACCTTTTGGGGGAACATCATGGGAATGGCTGATGGTTTGCGAAACTGCAAAAGAAGTTCTCGCACTCGAAACGTCTGCCAGCTTTTAAGACAGGGAGTTAGCCGACAGGGTGGCCAGGAAGTCAATTTTGACGTAAGCTTCACGTTGGAAAGTAGGAAAGAACGGGAAAGTAGGAGAGAACGTAGTGTTCTGCTCACACTGACTGAGTTCTTTGCTGCGTCGAAAAGCGAAGTTTTAGTCAACACAGACATCATCAATATGATCGGCCTCCGTACTAGCTTTCATCCACCTTTGTCGTTTTAGGTGATGTTCATGTTATCGTTGACAGTGGCCATGGGTGTGGTTTTAAGTAATCATTTTGTCATCCAGATCATATTTTTCTATCTGCATGGCTTGTTACGTCACACTCAAACTCATAACCAGCGCTTGTCAAACAGGCGCTTGTGGGGAGTTTTGCCTCCCTGCTTTCGTTTGCAGTGAAGCACTGGCACCAGAATCACATCTAAGTAGCCACGACTTGGTATTAAAACCTGACGAGAATATGGTGGTTGATGTAGGAAGACAGGGAGCTGACCGCTTAGCTCGATTTCTTTCTGTGAAATGCACATGATCAGCAATCATCTTTTTCGAGAATCTATAATTAGAATCATCTTCTACACCACACTCACATAGAGAAAGTTGAAAAATAGAAATCAATGAAGTGTCTCTGTGTAGCTGTTTACACCCAGCCTGCGAAAAGTACGAAAACTACAGCAAGTTCTAGGCTCTGCGAATAGTAGCAAGTTCTGAATTCTAGGCTCGGACCATTTTTTGTTTGTTGTAAGGAAAATATCAGTACTTCGGTATTCCTCGGGCCATCTTATTATGATTAGAAACTGGTCTTCATCCACCCGGTAAGGGCCGACCTTGAGATGGAGTGGTCGTGACCATGCAATTTTGAGGAGAATGTGGCTGGAAAGGTCAATGGCATTGCTAAATGCAAACTAGGCCAGCACAAGGAACGACAGTGAGCCCAGAGTAGAGACACTGGTTATACATGTAGTATGCGCTCTTTGGAATGTTCCCTTAAGTTTCTGCTCAATCCGGGATGTTCATTTTGAAGGGCGAAAACACAGAGCTGTGGTTGTGCAATACTAAGATCCAAATGTCAAGAGGTCCGCAATTCCTAAAAAAGAATTCGTTGTGATTCTGTGGTCCAAGAGGCCTGTAGCTGTAAATCTACTACAATGAAGATCTTTTGGTGATGACCTGCGAGACCACAGCGATGTACAGTGGGATCAGAAATTCTCTCGCTAACGATGATCCATGTTTCCGATTGCTTCTAATTTTCTAAAGAATGTTCGGTTTCCTTTGTAGCGGCATGTCTGAAAATTTGACTCCAATCGCTACTAAAAAGACCTTTCATCCGAATACCTTCTGTTGTTCATGTACTTGTGCAACCTGCATCAACATCTCCAACATCCTTCTATCAAGAAGATTCAATCTTTCTTTTCCTATCTAAAATATAAACAGGGACCTAAGCGCGTACTTCGTGTACTAGCCTATCGTAAGTGAGTAGCTTGCTACATCGCCAAAACAAACAAGATGACCGAGGGAAAGGAGCATTTGTCGATCGTGATCTGCGGTCACGTCGATTCCGGTAAGTCGACCACCACCGGTCACTTGCTCTTCGAGTTGGGTGGTATTCCGGAACGTGAGTTGGAAAAGCTGAAGGCTGAGGCTGACCGTCTCGGAAAGTCTTCCTTCGCTTTCGCCTTCTACATGGACCGACAGAAGGAGGAGCGTGAGCGTGGTGTGACCATCTCCGTCACCACCAAGGAGTTCTTCACGGAGAAGTGGCACTACACCATCATCGATGCTCCGGGTCACCGCGATTTCATTAAGAACATGATTACCGGTGCCTCCCAGGCCGATGTCGCTCTCATCATGGTCCCGGCTGATGGTACCATTTCTAGCTTCGCATGGCTATATACTTTCGAAAATCTAAATTACTTTTCTCATCGCAGTCGCCGATTCATAGCTTGCTGTAGCATCTTCGGGAGTCTTAAATGGTGTGAGACTCAGACTTAGTTCAGATTTGGGTTGTCATCTGCACGCTGCGTATTACAATTTTACACAAAATGGTAGGCGCAACTGTCAACAAAAATCACAGGTAACTTTACCACCGCCATCCAGCGTGGTAACCACAAGGCTGGTGAGATCCAGGGTCAGACCCGTCAGCACTCCCGTCTTATCAACTTGTTGGGCGTCAAGCAGATCATCATTGGTATCAACAAGATGGATTGCGACACCGCTGGTTACAAGCAGACCCGTTATGACGAGATCGCCAACGAGATGCGTAACATGTTGGCCAAGGTCGGATGGAAGAAGGACTTCCTCGAGAACCAGGTTCCGTACATGCCGATCTCCGGTTGGTGCGGTGACAACTTGGTCAAGAAGACCACCAACATGTCCTGGTGGAAGGGTGCTGATGTCAAGGTCGGCTCTGAGACCGTCCACGTCGACACTTTGTACGACTGCTTGAACAACATGTGCCGTGTTCCGGAGCGACCGATCGATGCCCCCATGCGTCTGCCGATCTCTGGTATCTACAAGATCAAGGGTGTCGGTGATGTGCTTGCTGGCCGTGTCGAACAGGGTATCGTAAAGCCCAATGAAGAAGTCATTTTCTTGCCGACCCACACCGCTGCCAACGCCTGCGCCGGAAAGGTCTTCCAGATCGAGATGCACCACAAGTCCGTACCGGAAGCCAAGCCGGGTGACAACGTTGGTATGAACGTTAAGAACTTGGATAAGCAGAACATGCCGCGCTCCGGTGACGTCATGATCTACAAGAAGGACACCACCTTGTCCGCTGTCAAGGCCTTCGATGCCCAGATTCAGGTCCTCGATATCCCGAACGAGATCAAGATCGGTTACTCCCCGATCGGTTTCGTCCGCTGCGGACGTGCTGCGTGCCGTATCTCCGCCCTCAAGTGGAAGATGGGCAAGGAGACTGGCGGTAATATTTCTAAAATTGGTTCTTTCTTCTAAGAATCATAGATTTCTCATGATGCTCATGCTGTTTCAGACATGATAGCTCTTTCAGGGCTGGTACAAAAGTGAGCACGTAAATGATTCTCCTCTTGTTCGATCCACTTCTCCTATCACCATCATCCACCTTTTTTCTACTCTCAGGTAAGAAGATGGAGGAGCCGCACTCCCTGAAGTCCAACGAGATGGCCCAGGTCACCTTCGAGCCGCAGCAGCCGCTCGTCGCTGACTCCTTCAAGAACTGCGAGGGTCTCTCCCGTGTCGCGTTCATGGACGGAAACGGTGTTGTCATGTTGGGAAAGGTCGTCTCTGTCGAGGCCAAGGTCTTCGAGGCCAAGAAGAAGTAAGCGACTCATCGCTTCCATCTTCGATAACATCACGGTAGGAGCACGATAAAGCGAAGTAGAAGAGGAGAAATGCAGATATAGCTAATTGGAGGTGGCGTGGAAAAAGTTTTTGGTTTGGAGTTAGGCTTTCAGCCTGACGACCGCGACTTCTTCATAGGGACGCGACTTCCGCTCGGCAATGGCAGATTTTCTCTCCTTCTCGGCCAGAGAAATGTTTGGAGAACAAGGAAATATCATGGAGGATGGAGATCGGGACCGTCTGAGGAATTCGTTTCGTGTGTTGATGCTCCTTTTCTGAGAAAGGATGGGTTCTAAACGTGCGCGCGCGGACATTACTCAAAATGGAAGCAATCTTTCATCATCATCTTTTCTCTCTTCAATTTGTACCAATACCGCAAGCTTGCGAACTCCTTACGTGAAAAAACCTCGCGAGAGCACCCCGCTTTCGCGCCTACTCCGACAGGCATCGGCATGAGGCAAGTATGTGTTGGATCGAAAGGTGTTCAATTCGCGGCGAATCGAGGCCATGATGAAAGTGAGACTTGGCTCATCACTCTTAATTCTAAAGACTCCGTAGATTGTCAAGACTCTTTCGAAGATCCAAGCGCTCTTCACCAGATACAACTTCACGTGAACCATCGATGTAGATCAAAAGAACACGAATTCCGTATGCAACATTACCGATCTGATGCGTCAAGTCTGAGATCTGACCTTTTGTAAGAGATCTGAAAAGGAGGATGATGCTGATCCTACTTGCTTTATGGTGAGAAAGTTTGCAAGTTCAGCTAGTATTTAATATTCTAACCCGGATGGGTTCAACTTGTTATTCACAATCTGATCTATTGATGCTATTTCCATTGCTCTTGGCGTAACATCAAACTCTCTCGAGTCAATAAGCCATAAGCCATTTTCCATTCCAACTACTATCACAGGGATTTAAGACATTCGTCTTTTACGAGTATTCGTCAATTCGAGTAGTTTTACTACATCACAACCAACAAAATGACCGAGGGAAAGGAGCATTTGTCGATCGTGATCTGCGGTCACGTCGATTCCGGTAAATCGACCACCACCGGTCACCTGCTCTTCGAGTTGGGTAAAATTCTACTGTTGCATTAGGTTTTCGAATGTCTTAGACGATGGAGGAAATCACAGCTACTTTTCTTTTTGAAGTGGAAGTCTTCAAGTATATGCACATGAAGATGGAAGTTTCGTAACATCTTCAGATTTCGGCGCTTGTCTTTACTATCCTCCATTGGAAAAACTCAATCTCTATTTATTCTTCAGGTGGTATCCCGGAGCGTGAGTTGGAGAAGCTGAAGGCTGAGGCCGACCGTCTCGGTAAGTCTTCTTTCGCTTTTGCGTTTTACATGGACCGACAGAAGGAGGAGCGTGAACGTGGTGTGACCATCTCCGTCACCACCAAGGAGTTCTTCACGGAGAAGTGGCACTACACCATCATCGATGCCCCGGGTCATCGCGATTTCATTAAGAACATGATTACCGGCGCCTCCCAGGCCGATGTCGCCCTCATCATGGTCCCGGCTGATGGTACTGATAATTTTTTTGCTTCTACTTTGTGGTCACTTGCCTATCCAGCATCGTTGCTCGCTGGTCGCATCAAGTCAGTATTTCGATTTGATATTGTAGATGTAGTGTCCTTCTAGATAGAGACGGCGTGTGTGTTGAAGCTGATGTTGCATACTACAAACTCAAAAATACACAGGTAACTTTACCACCGCCATCCAGCGTGGTAACCACAAGGCTGGTGAGATCCAGGGTCAGACCCGTCAGCACTCCCGTCTTATCAACTTGTTGGGCGTCAAGCAGATCATCATTGGTATCAACAAGATGGATTGCGACACCGCTGGTTACAAGCAGACCCGTTATGACGAGATCGCCAACGAGATGCGTAACATGTTGGCCAAGGTCGGATGGAAGAAGGACTTCCTCGAGAACCAGGTTCCGTACATGCCGATCTCCGGTTGGTGCGGTGACAACTTGGTCAAGAAGACCACCAACATGTCCTGGTGGAAGGGTGCTGATGTCAAGGTCGGCTCTGAGACCGTCCACGTCGACACTTTGTACGACTGCTTGAACAACATGTGCCGTGTTCCGGAGCGACCGATCGATGCCCCCATGCGTCTGCCGATCTCTGGTATCTACAAGATCAAGGGTGTCGGTGATGTGCTTGCTGGCCGTGTCGAACAGGGTATCGTAAAGCCCAATGAAGAAGTCATTTTCTTGCCGACCCACACCGCTGCCAACGCCTGCGCCGGAAAGGTCTTCCAGATCGAGATGCACCACAAGTCCGTACCGGAAGCCAAGCCGGGTGACAACGTTGGTATGAACGTTAAGAACTTGGATAAGCAGAACATGCCGCGCTCCGGTGACGTCATGATCTACAAGAAGGACACCACCTTGTCCGCTGTCAAGGCCTTCGATGCCCAGATTCAGGTCCTCGATATCCCGAACGAGATCAAGATCGGTTACTCCCCGATCGGTTTCGTCCGCTGCGGACGTGCTGCGTGCCGTATCTCCGCCCTCAAGTGGAAGATGGGCAAGGAGACTGGCGGTAATATTTCTAAAATTGGTTCTTTCTTCTAAGAATCATAGATTTCTCATGATGCTCATGCTGTTTCAGACATGATAGCTCTTTCAGGGCTGGTACAAAAGTGAGCACGTAAATGATTCTCCTCTTGTTCGATCCACTTCTCCTATCACCATCATCCACCTTTTTTCTACTCTCAGGTAAGAAGATGGAGGAGCCGCACTCCCTGAAGTCCAACGAGATGGCCCAGGTCACCTTCGAGCCGCAGCAGCCGCTCGTCGCTGACTCCTTCAAGAACTGCGAGGGTCTCTCCCGTGTCGCGTTCATGGACGGAAACGGTGTTGTCATGTTGGGAAAGGTCGTCTCTGTCGAGGCCAAGGTCTTCGAGGCCAAGAAGAAGTAAATGATTCCTTCGCTGCTTCTAAACTTCACAAATCCATCTTTGTCGATTTCTCGGATGAAACCTAAAGCAAACGGTCCCTCACAAGCACTTGATTGAGCGGAATTTAGAGCTTGACATCTGCGTCGAGATCTTATGAGCCATGCTCCAATCAGAAACACTTGTCGTTGCTTCTACTCGAGTTCAAAGACGAAACAACAAGAATATCTCGCTTGCCTTGCAAGTGGTGTTGTGAACGGCTCTGCCTGTTGATGCCACCTACGTGTTGCGTTCAATCATACCTTGCCATTATTCAGTACTATCGGTCAATCTTTCCTCGTGCGATATTCGGTATTATAAATGTAGCATTCATACCGACCGTGAAGTACGGCATTTGTAGAGCAGTTGGTCGGTCGTGTAATATCTGTCTGCGTGTTCCATGGGGTATCCGAGCGAAAAAGACAAAAATGCAGCGATGACTGAAAGTCTACTGAAGGTCGGTAACAGAAAGGCACGTATGTCAATGGATTCCCCAGTCCCTCATCACACCTCGTAGTACGGCGGACACCGAAAAAAATAGTAACGGACTTCAATTGAGCGACCCGACGACGACGAGAAAAGTCATGTAAAATAGAGAGCCACTTGCTGCTCGATGGATACAGAATATTCACATGACGGCGAAAATTTGTAAAGCGCTGAGTACGTACTCGTACATGTGAAGTGTCCTCTAGACCTACATACACCGGACCGCGACGTGTGTCGATCTGCATCTTTTCAACTCCAGTGCGACCGACGCATGCGGGCGAAACAGGTGATCACCAGATGAGCGTCATCCAGACTCATGAGAACAAAGGGGCGCTGCGTTCTTGTCCGGTTTATCGCGACACTCACGACGCCCTTTGTTAGTGTGTTCACACGGTCCCACTTTGCCCGTTCGCAAGACCTGTAGCGTTCCCGACCACATGGTGCAATTGTAGTAGAGCTGGTGGCCCATAGGCGCAGAGCCAAATGACCACGCCGAAGATCGATGAGCAATGAGTTTCTTTCTGACGTAGATGGACGTCTGAATTTTTCAAATGGAATTTTGATGTGTCAGCAACTTTTACAGGTATTGTATGTTTTTTCCAACGAGCTCAAGATGCAGCGTGACGTCGATCGGCGTCAGGAACGTGCCATTTTTTTATATGCGCAAGTGCAATACATCGCCACAGCGCTCACTACGTACTGCTGAGCATCCTCCTGTGGAAGGACAAGAACCCGTAAAATAACATTCCTCCTTAAATTATTAGAGGATCCCGTTATTTGATGTACATGCAGTTGCAAAAGCAATTACAGCAAGTACGTTTTTGCAACTACCAGTCGATTACAACAAGTACGTTTTGCAACTACCAGTGACAACTCAATCGGAGGCACAGAAAAAAGAAAGGATGCTCCTCCGCGTTCCTCTGGTCTTACTCGCTTCGTTGGCGGGAATAGCAGTCCAGTTTTACATTTTTCATGTTGAGAGACAGCTTCTGCTCAATCCCGGCTACCAGGCGGCTTGTGACTTTGCTTCTTCTGGCAGCTTGCCGCCGTTCATAGGGAGCTTACTTTATGATGGAAATACTTTTGCGAGTTCGACTCTAACCCTACTCCCAATTCCGTGAGTGAGTGAAAGCAAAACCGATTTTGAAAAACACTATACTAGCAATATGTTACCGCCTGATAACTACTCGAAAACTGAAAGTAACCGAGTTACTGACTGAAATAAGGGAGGTAGTTCTGACGGGGCTACTCTTCCTTGTTCAGTATCTCGCTTATTGTAAGTAGTTACTCGCTTATGTCAGTTATTTTTCGAATAGCTTTATCGGTTTGCCTTCAATTTCCTACGCTCTACTCTCGTTTCCGTTCCAAGGCTCCGGTTCTAATGTGAACAAGGCTCATCCTGCACAAAAGTCTTTTCGTCGATTTATGCGCGGCCGCTGAGCCACTGGGGTGTCGTCTCACCAGGTAGCGACTTTGACTTGGGCCTTCCCTGGTTTGGGCTCGTCTACTTTCTGACAACACTGGCGTTTCCGATAGCGCGAAGAAAATTTCCGAACACTGCGCACAAATTCTACCTCGCTTTGGGCATCGCGTCTGCGGGATTTACGATTTACCTGGCTTCGATTCTGAAGTTCATCCTGCAAGAGTTCTGCATCGTATGTGCTTCGACGTATGTCCTGAATGCAATTTGCCTGGGGGCGTTTGTACTAGAGTATAGGGCAAAGGAGCAGCGAATGCTTGATGCAGCTGGGGGAAGGGAGAAGAAGAAGCAGTAGAGCAACTGATTGCCTTTGCATGATAAAGCCGTCTCGTCTTCTGATCTGCTTCTTTGTTTCAAAATCACAAAAATTCTTTGTCTTCGCCTCGGTCGTGTCATCATTGACTACGCCAGTCGTGGGGGTATAACCATTGCCACACATACCACCCTGACGCCAGAAGCGACGAGGGCGGGGCTTTGATGTGTAGCCTTCGTGCGTTCGTTACAGTGAGAAACCACACGTGATGACTTTCAAGACGAGGGAGAGAAGAAAAAAATGTACCAGAATTGGACACTGCAAAAAGAAACGGCACTACTTGTATTAAGTTGTGCTAGAGATAGTGCGTCCAAACAACGATTCACATACATAGAAGAGTGCATTGTATTGTAGTCAACGATAAACAAGTGAGGAACAAGGACAAGGAGAAGCTTTATTTTAATATTCCGTAGCTCTTGATGATAGCCACCGTTTTCTCTTTTCTATCTTCCTCCGGTCTTTCTTTTTACTAGTTAGGTCTGCGTCTGCCCCACCGCGAATATTACGTAGCTCTGCCTTGCATTTTTCTACATCAAATTACAGTTACACTAGTCAAACCGCTCAGAGAGAAAAGGATGCAGGACGCGTTGAACGATGCAAGGTCTGGGAAGACCGAGAGAGCAGAGCTATTAGCGAAAGAAGGCCTATCACAGGTTAACCAGTTCGCTGCCTCAAGATTTGGAGGACTATGGAAATTGCTGTTTTTTGTGGGGGCGGTAACGATTTAGTTTGTCTTCCTTGTCGGCACGACTTGCTTTCTTCTTCGCACTCAGCTATTAATTCCACGCTCCTACTTTCAACCTGATTTATTTTCTGGACAAGGAGCTATTAAAGCTATGATGAGACCTTTTGAGCATGAGCAAGGACCATGGAGTCAAGTCTAATTCACCATCCTTTCTTTTAAACGAAAGAACAATCAAAAAACCCATCTCCACCAGGTATCTGTACTCGCAGCAGGAGTCCTAGGAATAATTGGCGGCATCACGAATCTCCTGTCGCCATTCAGTTTCTGCAACCAGGTAAATTTTCAGAAACCAGGTGAAAATTTTAGATTACTCCTTCTCTTCAACAATTGATGACTTCTCGTCTTTTTTCTGACCCTGTTTTCAGTACCCCTTAGGGCCTACCTGACGTATCTACCCTGTTTTCAGGCGCAGGGCCTAACTAACGTTCCTACGCCCCCTACGCCTAGCTACTGTACTAGACAAAATGAACAAGAAGCAAAAGAAGCAATGCACAGGTATACCTCTGCGTTTTCGGATTGATTATGTTGGTAATAGACGCACCAATTGCGCAAGCGGAAGAAGCGAAATTCGCAGTTTTCCGATATCTCCTTTTCATGACAAGATTCACAGGGAGGGGAGTATGGTACATCTTCTTTAATCCTTTCCTTTTGCCGTTCGTGACAAGATGATAGGAGATGAAAGGAGAAGAAGAACGCAACACAAGTCTCGAAAAAATGTGACAAGATTTACAGTTATGACAAGACTCACAGGGAGGGGAGTATGGTACGAGTCTCTTCCGCTTTTTTCTCTCCATTGTCACATCACGATGAATCGTGCGATCAAAACGTTATTCTCTTTAATATTCTCATGCTCCAGCACTCTACTGACTCTACTCTCGTTCCCATTTTCTTCAGGTCCGTCGACTCACACCTTACTGTTACACAACCTCCGCAATTTTGTAGGTACCTCTTCCTCGCGACGATGATTTGGGCATCCTTGTTTAATCTAGGCTTAGAGCCCTTCCTCGGTTTTTTCCTATCTGGGTACGTAGCAGTGCTTGGCGCATTGAGTATTTTTGTCGGGGTACAAAAGTCTTTGAGGCTTGAGAAGATGCGAAAAGCAATTTGCGCACAAGGTCCAGCAGCAGTGATGGAGCTATGCCCAGCAGCGTATGGACTATTTTCTATTTTTTGTGTACTAGCACTAGGGCTAGCAACATGAATTGAGATATTGCATTGATGCAGATAAAGGTCCGGTCCTCATGAGAACGACTTCTCTCATAAGAACGAACTAGTCGCATAAGCGGGAGACGGATCCAACACTCACATTGAAATAAGCGAGTAAGGGAACCGGACATTTCGCACTCATCTTCTCTCATAAGAACGAACTTCTAGTGTTTCCATTTCACACTCTTCACATCATACAAGAACTTCTCTCTTCCTCGTCACACGACAGGGGTCTCACCCTTCCAGAGTTTCAAGCAATGGCCGCATCTGTCGCAGAAGTCAATTTTAGCGATGAAGAGATGGGATACATAGCATTAAGGCTCCGATAGAAGTAGAAGAAAGAAAACTTTTTTCAAATCGGAATGTTGCACGTCTTGCGATCGGAAAGGTTTTTCGACCAACTCTGATTTCTTCATATTCATCTTTATCTTCCTGCTCTCATCAACATCATATTATTTTCCTGCTCTCATCAACATCATATTTCTTAGAACCTTCCACCTGCTGGTGAAGGTGAACTCTACATCAACATACAATGAACCTAATCCTCTCATCATCATCGTCATTACTTTCCTGCTCTAAAAATAGCAGCCCTTAGCTTCCGAGTACGGTCTGACGATATCATTCAGCAAGACGAATTTAGGGGCTGGACGCAAGGGCGAATGACTGTGCTGTAAGGAAGGAGCACGACCTTGCCCATGTGGGCAAGGTCAACAGACCAAGTTGTCCAGTCGTAGTCTTCCGCTAGCACAACTGGAAGTACATCTACGGAGTGAAGTCTTGTCCGCGCTGTTTCTTTGCGTCGTCGAAATTGACCCGCTGGTAAGGCTCGTTTGCATTTTCCGTTTGAAGTCCGATCTAACTCTAGATCTCTGCTACAACTCGGCACACGCGAACTGTTTCTACTCGACTACATCATGTACACCACGCGAACATTTTCTCTCCGGCTACTGGCTCCAAACTACATCACGGGTCTGGATGAACAAATGAGGTTGATGTTGTACTTGGAAAGTAGTCTGATGAGTAGGTAGACGCCCTTTCCGTTTCACTTACAGGCTTTACTCAATCTTGGTGTTGGAGGCTGTTCTGAAGATGAACTACATATTATATATACTTCTGTTCTTACTCTTACAACAGAGAGCTCATACTAGCTGAGTGATATTAATTGGAGGGACGAGCACTTCTAGTACAAGATAATCTGTCTTCCCAGAGGCGTGTCCTAACTCGACACACCAATCTGTCTTTGAAGAGAGCAAGAGCAAAGTTGATGATGAGCGTACGGTTGAAAGGGTCAGATTCATTCGGTCCTGACGAGGAGTAGCGTGATGTCCTCCTGAGGGTACGCAGGAGACACCTGTGTTCGTTTAGGAGACTGGCCCATCCGCGCCTGGAGTATGGTTCAGACCTGTGCGCGTTTGCAGGGCCACCTCCCCAAAAAGCGAATCTCCACATGAACTGTCATCTGTCCTCCTGAGGCTGAGAATTTGGCGCGTGAAGTATCTGTTGTGAGTTTGAACTGCGTGAGCGCTCGGCCCTTCTCCCCTGAAGCATCTTCATTTGTGTAACAAGTAGCTGTAGCTTTCATCATGATTTGTGTTTCTTGCTTTCTCTACTTTCACAAGATGAACGAAGCATTTTATCATTTATCCTCATCGACATCAACAGGGACGTCGACGACAAAAGTAATCTTGTGCTTAAACTACACTTCTATCTCCTCGTCATTCAATTATGAGAAGTCAGTGCTGTGGTTTTTGCATCGATTCATGAGTGTACTATGGTCCCTAGGTCTAGGTGAAAAGACCAAGAACTACAGCATTCTTTGATTTTTAAGAGTAAAGAAGGTGGGTGGCCTCACAGGTAGACAATATTAATAACTACATGAACTACAAAAGATGTATCATGACATGACACGTTTTAGTTTTACTTCTACTAACTAAGCTTTACTAGTGATAATTAGGATCATTTTTCCTAGGTAGAAAAGCTAAGAAGATATAGAACTGGTACTAGTTGTGCATGATATTTCTTTCAAAGTGGGACTTGTAGACTCTTCCTCTTCTTATCTGTTCTTCTAGTTAGTTGCTTGTCAAAAATCAACGATCTTCCGAGTCTTAGATGATAGTAGACTCATTTTTGCCAACATGATTGATAGACTCCGACTCTTGTCTAGTACAGGAACTTTGTGTGAAGGAGTGAAATAATCAAATGACAAATTATTGAAATAATCTGTTCATGTCTAAGTCCTCTACGTCAACCCGATCATACTAGGTAATATATTATTAAGCTATACTTTTTCATCTTTTTAAAGTGTAAAAACTGTAACGCGCGCGCGCGCGTTACGCGCGCGGGTTACGCGCGCGCGCGCGTTACGCGCGCGCGTTATAACGCGTTACGCGCGCGCGCGTTACGCGCGAAATAAGGCGCGCGCGTTACATGCGCGCGGCGCGCGCGCGTAACGCGCGCGTAACGCGCGCGCGGGGGGGGGGCACTCGCGACCGGGCTCGCCG
>CAJINU010000009.1:1426528-1482140 GCA_905178165.1 Amoebophrya sp. A25 | reverse complement strand
TTCTCGTTCGCGTTCGACGTTGCAACTCTTTGAGCCTCTCAAGCTGCTTGAGTTTTTTTCTTCTCTCTTTCTCGTTTTCAAAATAGTCAAGGAAGCTAAAAAAATCTTGTTGCAGTAAGGAGGAACTTCCTAGCCCACTATATTTGCCACGTGGGGTCCAGAGGAGCAACTTCCCTAGTCATCATAATGAGCAGCAAGAAGTGCTGGAGTTGTCAGAGTCAGACGAATATGAAGTCAAGTAGAACTTAATATCATGATGAAGCAAGAAAATTTTTAATTGGGTCAATGAAAAGCAAAGCAGGCAGCGGAAGTGGCAGTGGTAGTGTAAATAAGCCAGGGGGTTATCACAGTCAGCGTGGTGGATCAAGAAACCGAGGTAGCCAACACGGAGGCCGAGCAGGCGCGGAAAAACGAGGCACGGAGAAGAGAGCTTTCTTGGATAGAGAACGCGAACAGTTTGTTGTAGACCAAAGTTGTGGAGATCGTTCAGAACGTGGTGAAAGGAGCAATGCTTTTGAAGCTTTCAATATTGAAACTTCTTCCAGGAACTTTGGTGTAGCACCATCCACAAACACAAACTTTGGTGTAGCAGTTGTACCAGACTATATTAGAAGGACCCAGGGTTACGACAGCACATCAACCAGGACGCCCACACTGCTACACGTCCACAACCACAACAATACTAATTTTAACTTCGATAATGTCATGTCATCCAAGAGCAAGAGAACCAAGAACAGAGGTGAGCCCTTTTCCTTGACGGCTACCGATCATGATCATGGTCCTCTCCTGGGCAATGCTGTAACTTCATCTTCTGCTAGTTACATGCCTTACGGATCTTACTCCGGTCAAGGGTATGATGACGATGGGCACAAAACGAATCCTGTGATGCTGATGCCGACCTCTGGTGGTATAGGAACTGGCGAGGGTGCTGACATCTTCAATGATCCAGACGAGACAAGACCTCGTTCGCCCTTCGCTTATCAGTCACCGGGCTCCAGTTTCCAAGTCCTGCAAATCGATCTCGCTGCTCTAAACGCCATGCCCTACGGCAGTGGCTCCCCACGTCGTGTTGTAGTGAGCAATATCTTCGGTCCTCGTGGCAAACGCGGAGAAGGCGAACATGATGACCACGATTCACGCAGATCTAACGCAAATAATTCTTGGGATTTTGGCGCGGATGATGAGTACTCTGACGAATACTCTGCCGGCGAAGATTATACTGAAGAGCAAGAACAGCTGTTGAGAACAAATCAGAAGCAGGCGGCGCTTACAACAAGAAGTTCCAAAAATGCTGGAGCAGAGCAAGAACAGGATCTTGATGAACAAAAGGGAGATCTTCACGAAGGAAAGCCGCGGAAGAAAGGGAAACTAGGACCATATTCCTGTCGTGCACGTGCTCTGGATCTTAGCATTCAAGTTTGCAAATGCATGTTGTGGAGCTTTTCGTTTATCAAGTTCTTCGAATGCTGTGCCAACCTTCTTTTGTTGTGCACCTGTTGCGTGAACACTTCATCGAAGCGAAATCCTACGACTGGCGCGCTGCCGTACTACCGTGGCTTTTTTGCTTTCATCTCGCCTTGTCTTGGCCTAAAAGCGCGCCAAGAGCGAGAAGATGTGGAAGGCCAATTTCTAGCTCAGCAACAGTTAAGGCTTACCCCAATCCATCTCAGGAAGCATCCTAGCGAGGCTTTTCAAGGGGAAAAGGATCCTGGAATGAATCTCAAGATGGATAAGGGTGAGCTCTAAAGCAACCGGCTCATTTCGCTACTGCCTTCGCCTTCTTCACAGAAAGACACCACGTAAAAATCGGCTTCGCAGTGGCGTTGTGTCTTGTAATGTCGACTAGTTTGCTCGGCATTGGCTTTCGCCGGACTGTGGGCTTTCGCTGGGGCCCCTGGCTCTATTGCACAGCGTCAGCCTCCCAAGTCGGATATTTAGTGCTAATGCTATTGTGGAAAAACGACTCCACCTCGGGCTCAGCATCAGCACTTACTGCTAGTGGTACAAGTTCCTACAATATTTAAGGCTCGTTATTATAATTCATTTGCTCCAACAAGAAGGAGCATCTTCATCTTCTTCGGTTTCCGTCTTAGGATTCCGAAGAAATGAAGGGAAGGAATGAATTGCTTTGGGCTCATCTAAGAAATGGTGAACTACAACACGCTTTCCCTAGTGGACAAGTGGGTCGTGCCTGGCTTGATTTTCGTCACCATGTGGGTCCATGCTGGTTTACTGATTCTGAGGAGCAAACGAGGAGGACATGGGGATTTTTCGAGTAAGCTGGAGGAATTGGAAGACTTGGATTATCCTACAGCTGCCATGGCCGAGGGTTCTTCTAGTGGAGATGCAAATTCCGAAGATTCTTACGATGAACGCGCCATATACAAGAACAACCCAAGGGATCCTGGTGTGGGGGCTGCTTGTTCGGATGTCACCCCGTTGCTAGGTGGTAATCCAAATAGGTCAACAGCATCTGGAGGTGGACGGCTGGTGGCGCAATTAGGTGAAGGAGAAGCAGCTGGAGCTATGCCTGCGTCCTCTCGCACATCAAATGTCAGCTCAAGCATGATCCCTCTCACGAGGGAAAATCTTTCAGCGTTCACACTGATGACGAGAAACTGAGAACAGATGTCGCGTTTTAAGGAGCGTCCTGGATACAGATCATGATAGATAGATTACATCGAACTACTGGTGATATTAATTGGAAAAAGGGAAAGGGAAAGGGAACCTGCTCGGTTCGATTTTCTATTTCCTTCTAGAACTAAGTCTAAGTAGATGAACCCGAGGATGCTGTGACTCGACAAGTACTGAGTAGAAGTGAGATTTTGACATCAACAACGAACTACGAAGATTTTGATGAAAAATATTTATACAGCAGAGTTGTAGTAGGGAAGAGGAACAAGAACTACATCTACAACAATCTGCTCAAGAAACAATCTAGTAGAAAGAGATAAACCAACTTCACCATCTGGTGCAGAAACAAGAACTACAACTGGCAGTTGAAGGAAAACACAGCAGCCTGTTGGGAGAGCACCAGAACTGGCTGTAACATACTTATATATAAGACAGCCTGTTGGGAGAGCAGCCTGCTGGGAGAGCAGAACCTGTTGTAAGAAGATGAGGTTAAGCAGAGGCTCCTCGGTCAAGATAAGGAGGACAAAACCGAAATGAAGGAAAATTGTCTTAGTTTCACTCATTTAGAACTTTGTTATCCATCGTGGTGTGGCTGTAGGTACTAGGTGTTACTTATCGAGGAGGGGGCATCGCCATGCTGATGATGCAAATCATAATCATGCAGCTACCGATAGTAAAGATGATTGAATAGAAAAATGATAAAGAACAAAAACAATGACAAAAAAGATTCAAATGACTTAATGTAAGAACACATCATGGTTAGTTTAGTCCTGCTTCAACAAAAATAGCATCTAGTCGTAGTCGTGTTTGTCAACACGAGGAGTGCTATTTGGCAGGTGTATATACTGACTGCAGGAGATTAGATGCAAGTTAAGTAGTAGCAGGCAGAACTTCTAACTGGTATATTTTTTGTGTAGATATTAATGAATGAATTTTCCAATTTTTTCTTCGTGTTGATATTTCAAAAATCAAAGTTTTAGAGGTGCAGGTGGAGACTGAGAGAGGTAGGCTGAGAGGCGAGGATGCTCAGTCTCGTACTGGTAGTATCGCTCTTCTTGCGCGGCTCCTCAGCGGGCAGTAGGGATCCTGCTTGTCCGTCAAAGGGCAGGACCTCCGAAGTAGTTCAACACGACGTCGGAGACAATGAGGTTCTGATTGTCTCTCACGGTCTGCCATGTAAAACTAGAAGAGGGTAGTCGTGCTATATAATGCGGTTTCTTAGCAAGACAGATTGGCACCATTCTAGTAGCACTTCTGAAAAGTTGCAAACTACAGACTGTATCTTCTTATTTTCCTGACGCTGACACAGACACGCTTGCTGCGTCCACCTCTAAATAAATGGTAACTAATGGAGAAAAAAACGATAATGCATAAGGGCGTGATCTTGATCACAAGTACATGGTCTTGATGCCGTCTTTTTAGTTATGGCTGTCCGTGTTCGGCGAGAAGAAACTAGACAAGGAGAAGACATGACATTCATTCAATATAATTTGAGCACGGAGGTCGTGGACCTTTCTAATTCTATCGAAGATGCCTAGTCACTCTGTCGCGAGAGTGTTGCTTTTCTGTATCAGAGGCAGTGAGGAGGAGCGCAACAATTATTTCGCTTGAGGAGCGTAAGAAAACTCTGTCCGAGTCCTGGGAGGTTCCATCTGTGTTTGCAGTGCAAAACTTCTGAGAAAGCCAACGCTGAAGAACGTAATCTAAAAGTGACTCTGTTGCGAGGAGGTCTAAAGCCTGCGGAGTAGCAACATCGTCTGTTGTCAACAGGAGGAGAAGAACACTGAAATTTTAATAGCGTAATGTGAGAGTTATTTTTGGCTCATCTGCTTCTTGATGCTCCTACAGGAGCTCTTACAATTTATGAAAATGGTGCCCATTCTTGACATTAAACGCAGAAGAATCAGAAAAGCGTGCGACGACCATTGTCTTTTAGGCCATTTGTGGAAAATCATCAAAACGCAGAGAAAAAGGATTTACTTACCAACATCGGAATCTCCCACCCACGTTCTTGAGTAGTGCTAAGTTCGTCTATGAAACCAAAGGAAAGACAAAACAAGACAAGGCAGCAAAGCCATATTAAGTAAAATTCGAGACCTTCCTTGAAAGGCACTGCAGACACCTCCTGCTAGGCACATTCATTCACTCACTCACTAATTGTTCTACCTCTCTTGATCAGGTTTTTTTCTGAATAGAAATATCAGCGAACGTTGATCAGGCATTTCTATGAATGAATTAGGTTGATGTTGACAGCATTAGCATTGATATCCACCACAAACAGAGAAGACGTGAACGTAGACGTAGACGCTGACGCTGTAGGCGAAGTATAATTATCAATTATTCTTGACTCTTTCAATTACAACAAAGTAGAAGCAATGACTTTTTCTTCCCCCGATCGATTCCAGTGTTTCTTCCTCTGAAAACAAGAAAGGAAAAATCAGCACCATGAGGTCTAATAAAGTCTGATAATGCATAAGCATTAAATTGAACATTCCTTGGCCCAAGTAGTATTTTGCCAAATTCTTCTACCCAAGTTCTATTCAGGTGTTACTATCCAAGTTGTACGATCGCTAGTAACGCTATCCAAGTTCTACTAATCTATCCCAGTAGTTGTTCAAATATATAAGTTAATAGTTCTGTTCTTCTTTGTTGAACAGCAACAGACCGCGAAAAGTGATGACGTCTCGAATCGGATTCGGTGGGGCAGCCGTGGCCACTCTTTTGCCCCTACTCTTGGGCGGCAAGAACCATCAGGCGCTCGCCCAATGAATGACCCTGCTGAGTCACCCAGCGCCCTCGTTTCTCTCGACGCCGCAAGGAAGCACCGGGTCGTGGCACCTCCAAAGCGTGTTTGCTGAAGTACAGCAGCCGCGTGGAAATGTCGGAATCTTGCTCGCCATCGAGGACAACGCCCACACACGAGGGGACGTGGACCCCTATCTAGCGGTGTACTCGGAGTTGCTGCATCGGCTGTACCACGAGACGCGTGGCTACGACGTAAAGGTTGTCGTAAGCGCGGGAGGGGGGACTACTGGCAACAAGCTATTACTTATCGCAACCAACGCCGTAAAAAGGATGGTGGAACTGACCCTGAAGCACAAACCCGAGAATCTCGTGCTCTTAGATGAGCAACAGAAGCAGCAAGAGGAACAACAGAAGCATCTTCATCAAGTAGTGGCTCCTCTTGGTACTTCTAGTACGTCGCCTATTATCATTTCGTCAGACTATTTCGAAAAGCTTTTTCGCCGCAATACTATACGCAAAGATGATGATGGAAATGAAGGGGGGGGGGGGGAGCAGGAGCAGGTGTTAACTACCGTATTGAAGGGGAAGATCAACTACAGCAGTGTTGAGATCATCATCTCCAACTCTTTCCTTTCGCAAGAGGACCTGCTGAAAGGGCAGCGAGCACCGCAATTTTTTTTTTCGCACTGTGCACTGCTGGAACTGAAACCCGCGGCCACTCGCGAGATCCTTTTTACTCGAACTAATCCCGATAAAGAAGACGACAACCGCCATTCGTTGAACGCGCACATCGGTCTTGTTGTGGGGGACCTTGCATACCGCTATTCACCAGATGAATCTCGGAATTTCAAGTTCATGGTATTGAAGTCGGCGGTTTTAGAAAATAATAAGCCGACTTGCAGGACCAAACTAGCACGCGAAGCAAACCGCTATGGTGCCCCCGCTTTCCGTCGGGAAGATCTACTGGCTCTGGCCGCTGAAAAAGGCCAGGAACTCGGCGAGGACCTCGAGGGTTTCCTTGGTGGATCCCAAACTGAGGGAGCAAAAAGTAGCCCGAAAACGATCTGTTTTGCTGACAGTACTGGCGGGGTGCCCTTGTTAGACTTCGACACTTCTCCTCAAAGTTCTGGCCTTGGCCTGAAACACGCGGAAGTATTCAAGCAGCTGTTGTTGCAAGGGGATGAAAATGTGCGTATCCTTGTGCAGCGATCTTCCTTTGGAGATCCGAGAGGAAGGGAGGACTGGAAATCTAACCTCATCACAGAAGGTAAATTGGAGGAGGACATGGTGCACAACAAAATACATGCAATTGTTAAGGCTACTGCTGGAGCATCCTCAGCACCATCCCTGGCCCTAAATTTTCTATTACTATTCCAGAAAGAAGCCAGGGTTGCTGTCAGGGATGCGAACGCGGTAGCTCTAAAATTGGCTCCGCAGAGTACGCTTTCTTGTTTCCTCGTTGCAGCTTTGTGGCGCACGGGTTCGGAGCCATGAGCTCTTTCTGGGCAGCCCACGCAGGAGTTCCCGAGGGATGGTGGGTGCCGCAGCAGCCGCAACCGGATAAGCGAATATGGTTTGCAAGGCATCGCGAAATGGTCGCTCAGATGCGGAGAGCTAAAAAGCAAGGAACTGCTGGAGGCGCCTCGGCCGGAGATGAACCTCCACCTGCACCAGGTGGCTCTTCTCCGGTCGTCGTGGAAGACGAAGAACACGACCTGCAGCCATTAGAGATCAACTTCAGTTCAAACGAAACGCCAGACGAGGAGACTATCGCAAAGAGAATTTTGAAGCAAATGAGCGACTCTACTGCGCAGGACATCGCGAGAGAGATCAAGACGGCCGTGGACCACGAAAACTTCGAGGGCGGCGACGATAAGAAGGCTCCTCTCGGTCCCCAAGCGGTTGCCAAAGAGTTGCTACAAAAGGCGTTGGAGGTGGATGTCCAATCGTCCTTACGACACTAGACACTTGATGTTGTGGTAGGGGAACGATCCCCTAGACACTTCCACTTGATGCAGTTGTGTTAGGGGATCGAGTGGATGGCTGCTTGTGCGTGGAAAGAAGCGAATGAGAAAGAGATTTGGAGGAAAATATAGGAAGAGATTGGAGAATAGAGGCTTCTGATTGTGCGGGCAAACGAAATTGCATTATACCCGAATATAGTCACGTATGGTATTTGATCTGAAAAAGAATGAAGTCGATGAAAGACCTAGTAAAAGTAGACAGCTGAAGATGGTGGATTGAAGATATTAAATAAGTAGCACATTTATGAATAGCAATAAGAATAAGAAAGAGCGAGCGCGAGGGGCGCGGATCAATACTAGACTTATCGCATTTTCCTTTGGTTTTCAAGTACTGCGCCGCGAAGTATCTTAAGACTTACATCGCGGCACGTCTTTCGGTCGGAGTGCCCGCGGGGTGTGTGGTGTTTGATCCCTCACATCTGGGTCCGCCCTGGTGCATAAATTTGGGCCCGGCGCATTCTCCTCGTCCGCAGTCTTGTCTTCCAGTTCATCCAAAGGCTCAAACTAAATAAAAGCGTGGCGCTTCAACGACTCGCGCAGGCTACCCGACTACAGTCACGCGTTTGATCTGAAAAGAAACGAAGCCGATGAAAGACCTAGTAAAAGTAGACAACTGATGGCGGATTGGAGATATTATAAGTAGCACATTTAAGAATAGCAATAAGAATAAGAAAGAGCGAGCGCGAGGGGCGCGGATCAATACTAGACTTATCGCATTTTCCTTTGGTTTTCAAGTACTGCGCCGCGAAGTATCTTAAGACTTACATCGCGGCACGTCTTTCGATCGGAGTGCCCGCGGGGTGTGTGGTGTTTGATCCCTCACATCTGGGTCCGCCCTGGTGCATAAATTTGGGCCCGGCGCATTCTCCTCGTCCGCAGTCTTGTCTTCCAGTCCATCCAAATGCTCAAACTAAATATAAGCGTGGCGGCTCAACGACTCGCGCAGGTTAATATTAGATATAAACTCACTAGATGATGACGAAGCGAAGAAAAAACTATGATCAGATCAAACATTTCCAGCGAATCTTGTGGGAAAAAAAATCGCTAATGCCGATGAGATAGTCTTGATCTACAGAGCACAATCATGGTCGTCTCTACTTCTAGTCCAAGCTGTCGCCAATGCTAAGTGTATGATAGCTGTTGTTGTTCCCTTGTCGTGATGGTAATGGTTGTTCCCTTGTCGTGATGGTTGTTCCCTTGTCGTGATGGTTGTTCCCTTGTCGTGATGGTTGTTCCCTTGTCGTGATGGTTGTTCCCTTGTCGTGATGGTTGTTCCCTTGTCGTGATGGTTGTTCCCTTGTCGTGATGGTTGTTCCCTTGTCGTGATGGTTGTTCCCTTGTCGTGATGTCGGTCTTCTAGAGGGTAATAGAGCTGCTCCGGCAGAAGTATGTGCTGTAAGTAACTGCGGAGAAGTATGGAGGCTCGCAGCAACGAGGAGAGGAAGACGGGAGAGAGAACGCGTGAGAGAGAGAGAGAGAGAGCGGCAGACGAGAGGAAGTGGACGTAGACATGCACATAGATATAGTTGCGGTTGCCTTCGCATAATACTACTAGGAGACCTAGACGGTCACGGCCCATAATACTAACAGTAGACCGTCTCCTGCTTAGAGCAAAAAGAATCGCGTGAGAGCGACCATTCGCATTCCTCGAGATTTTTAAGATGTAGGGGTCTATCCTGTACGTAGTATCTGTTCCGTCATGTTGACCTGTCGACCTACGATGCGGACATTCGTCCAAAAGGTTTTGCTGAGCCTCACTCGGACATGTCCACCACATTCGGGAAACGTTTCTCGGTCATGACCCGTCTACCTACAATGCGGACATTCGTTCATTGGTTATTTGCGATTTCCACACTCGTGCGAGGTGGTCCGGCTCCAGTGCATGGGGTCCTCGATGCAGCATGGAGGTCCTTATTCGGAAGTCGTAGTATGGATGTGGACCACGTGCCATCCGTTTCATCTTCTCCTTCCGTAAGGGAAGATGAAGATCAAGATATATTAGAGGTAGCCAGGATGAGGAGCACAACGTCAGAAGATGAGGTGGAAACGAGGAGGAGGAGTACATCAGAAGATGAGATGGGGGCTAAGAGTACATCAGAAGATGAGATGGGGGCTAAGAGTACATCAGAAGATGAGATGGGGGCTAAGAGTACATCACAAGATGAGATGGGGGCTAAGAGTACATCAGAAGATGAAATGGGGGCTAAGAGTACATCAGAAGATGAGGTGGGGGCTAAGAGTACATCAGAAGATGAGGTGGGGGCTAAGAGTACATCAGAAGATGAGGTGGGGGCTAAGAGTAGATCAGTATCAGATCATGAGGTAGAAACGAGGAGCACATCAGAAGATGAGGTGGGGGCTAGCAGAAGTACAGCAGATGCTGAGGTGGCCGGACCCACGAGGAGCACGATGCCCTCAGATGTTGAGGTGGAAACCGACAGCACGAGGACACGGACAGGCGCTGCGTCTGGGTCTGCTACTCTACTAGAAGATGTGGGGAGGAGCACGTCGACTTCTAGTAACACAGAGGTCGGTGAAGGCAATAAAGGCAAGGTGCAGCTGAAAAAACAGGAGGATCATAGCGGCAGTCGAAAAGTGAAGCAAGATGCTCATTATACTAGAGACAGCGCTAGTACTAGACCTAGAGGAGATGAAGAAGAATATAGTCCGCACTTTGACGTTTTGCAGTCTGTTCGTGACACGCTGAGCGGATCTATTGTGGACAGAAAGGGGAACACCGCAAGCTTGGGGGACGCGGACTCTTCTAGAAGTGGTAAAGGCCAACAACATCAAAAAGAAGTACATGTAGAAAATGTTCCTGCTGTAAGAACATCTTCTTCAATAAAGCTACTACAACTGAATAATAAAACAGAAGATGAAACTCCAAACAAGAGCGTGGTAAAGCTGAATCGATTACATAGTCCCAATTTACCTGTGCGCTTGATGAAGAAGTTTTTGCTAAACCGTCAATCCAAGTCTGGTGGGATCCCCAGGACGCTCATCGCAACAAACCGACTACCGCAAGAAGACGAGCGCTTCCTTGAGTATATGCTTCGGGTGCAGTGCATTCCGTCCAAGCAAGTGGTGACTCTCGAGGACCATCATGGAACTTTACAAACCGAAGAACAGAGACAAGTAAGAGACGACCCGAGAAACGAAGCCTTGCGGATATACGGAAATGAATGGGGGTCCATACGCATGATGCAGTATCCTGGAGAACCGGATCCCTGCACCGTCGTCTATCTCAACAACGGAGGTTGTTTGCAGATGTTCGAGCACTTCCCTGTAAACCGAAGGGATCATGCGCCTTACGGGGAGTCGACGTTTCTGAGGAGCATGGCAGATGAAGCAGACGAGTCGGAGACGGAGTCTTCAACAGAAGACTCTTCATCTACTAGTTCTACTAGTACTGAACTTGTACAAGCATCTAGATCTTCATCGAGTACCAGTAAAAACAGTACGCATTTGACAGTCCAAGACGTAGAGGTTGCTCTGCGCCACTTGTATACACTGAAAAGCGCAAAGGAAAAGATATCTCCGAAGGCTCGCTCACCTCACATGGGAGATATCTGCGCTTTTTGGTTTGCTCATACTTTTATGGCTAAAATTGTTTCATTGTACCTTGTTGTATGTTACCACTTGTAGGCAGCGTGAGCATGATCTTCGATGTTCACGGTCGTAAAGTGTGCCTCCTACCTGCAGTTGTGTCTAGTATGTAGTCAAGATTGAAGGAGTCTCATCTGAAGATTTCAAATCTAGAAGCTCTAACACCATTGGCGGGCACACTGAGGCTGTCGATGTTTGGATCGAATCTCCGGACAGGTTTCAGCGTCTATTTGAGCGTCCCAATGCGACTTTTGTGGGCATCAGACTTGCGGGACCGGTCATTGGTATCGAGTCGGTGTATGCGGTAGTTCCCAGACACCCAGTGATATCTATGCAATTGGAGTACATTTATGGCTACTTAGTTAGTTTATCAGTAGTATCCCAAGTCGTGAACAACAACTATGCTGAGTGAAGTCCTCCTTGATTTCTTAAAGGGTAGAATAGGGGGAAAACCAAGCAGGGGAAGCCACTCAACCAAGCTCCTTAGTGAAATAAAGTAGCGCTAATATATGCTTCGCAAAACGAAGAGTCCACAATGGTATCTAGACTGGTGCTGTGACAGTTTCTACCGACACTTACGGAGTTGGATGCTTTTTGGGGGAGATGAAGATATTTTTCGTGAGATTCTTCCATTGTTGATGAACCGCAAAGAACCGAATGCGAAAGGAAGAATATCTTTGATGTCATTGGGGACATTTGCGCCTGCTGTAGTCGCTTCTGAAGATACGCTGCCAACTTGTGGTAAAGAAAAGGTTTCTAGTACCTCGAGCACGGGTTGTACTAGTGTTTCCTCGTCGCTTTCTGCTGCTGCTGCTGCTGTTCAAGAACAAAGTCCAGCCTTACTGAGTCCCTACATTGCTCAGATATTGAACGATGTCGGAGACGGAGAGGGAGATGGTGCTGATGTTGGCAACGGTGAACATGAAGCGTCATCAACAACATCGCGTCACATGAACAAGATCACTGATCCTGAATTCAATTACGGCATATCATTCCCGAACGATTACGCAACGCCCACTGCGAGAAAATGGCTACATTTACTACGGAAGCGACGCGTGCTTCTCTTCCAGGCCATTGAAGACCCCTTTACTGCTGGAAGTTACAGTCATCATTATGGCTTGTTGCCGGCTCATCTGACCACCCTTAGTTAGCTGAGCTAGTTTGTTGTCTATCAATATTCACTTCTAGTACTAGGATAAGACCCCTTTACTGCTGGAGTAAACTTGTCGTCCTAATAAGGTGATATAGAAATAACATATGAGCTAGAAGAGTCATCTTGATATTATCGCAATGACATCAGGGCGCAGCTGATGACCCAGCCCGCTTTGTACAGTGAGTTGATAGTTCCTTTGATAGTCTTACAATTACTTCGTACGGTGCAGTTGCTGTGAAGCTTAGTGCACGTGTACTGCCATCGCAACCTAACCTTTGGGCACGATTTCAAGGGGAACAGACACATGATGCCAAAGGCTCGGTGTAGTAAAAGATGAATTTATCCATATCGGTAAGGATGTCTAACATCAAATCGTGATTGATTACTACGGACGCATCCTGTTTCGGCATTGTTCTGCCTTTGTGAGTGGGCACGAAATGATGGCTGCTTTCCACGACGAACACTGCATGTTATGGCTCAAGAATATGCAATCCAACAAATTCATTTCTAGTACACCTATTTCAATTTCATGGTCAAGCAGTCCCTCCTCGCTTTATTTTCCTTCACCGTTAGGCTTAGGAGGGGAGAAAATGCAGGCATCGAGAAATGAAGTGCCTGAAGAAGCAGCTCTAAGCATGCATAGTCTGCGACGCTATCCTAGACAGCTGTTCGGATCTTCTATGGGCCGCCGACGATTTGCCCAGAGTGATACTGACACCTATTTGAGGATTCCAGAGGTAAAACGGCCTATCGTAGAGACCAAAGCCATTGTGGAAAGCGTGGCTGTGTTGCCTAGTGGCAGCACGGTTCCTGGTTTAGGCGTGCCTGGGGTCTCGGAGCATGGGCCAAAGTTCTTTGTCAAAGGCGCTGGCGGTAAAGGGCGGTCGTTACAAGATGTTCCACGATTAGGATTGGAAGAGATCAAAATCAATGTAGGAGATCAGAGCGGGAACACCATCAAGGCGCCTTCGTCATCTGGAGAGGCCCTTAGTACTGAGACGCAAAAATATGTTTCAAGTAGCCAGGGCATTGGCAAAGGTGCAGAGTCCCACCTTAATGCCGCATTGGATGCCCAGTCTTCTTCGCCTACCTCTACTCTGCGAAAAACCGCAGAACGACTTTACGACCGATGTATGAAGGGTGCGGTGAATGGTACAGCAGTCCTGCGTCACTCCGAACCGAAGATAAAAGCAACAAACGCACTAGAACAAACGTATGACGTGGAAAAGCTGAAAAGTTGCACTCATCTGGAAACGCGGTCCTTACTAGATTTATACGACGAATCGGGGTCGTTCAGGGAGTTGTACCAACGACCGACGACGGCGGGGAACGCAGCACGGTATCCTGAACAAATCAAAGAGCTAGTAGTTGATGTGCGTGGAGGTCGTACAGATGGAGTTCTTGGAGAAACAGATGCAGATACGGGAGGCGTGATAAGAAAAAAAGTGAAGCAGCGAGGCAGTGAGACAGTGAATATTATGTGGGGTGGTTGAGGTTCATCTTGGAGTAAAGCACCTACTGGTACTAGGCGTGGTGCCCAAACCACGCATATCTATGACTTTATCTTCAAAGTGGGATCGATAAGCACATTGAAAAGTTCTCAGACATGCGAAATAGATAGCAGGTCAAGTAGAAGTAGAAACACAATCTCGAAGAGGAAGAAGCCGTCTTCTCTAAGAAGCTGCTCGACTGGAACCCAGGTGGAGTCTTTCCTGTCTCAACTAGTGGCCGTTTCTGGTGGTGGCATACGCTGGAAGATGTAGTCGAAGACCATGAGCCGGGTGTCACCTGCCGTCAACGCGCTACTGAATTTGGTGTAGAAAATCTTCCACGTGGCCTGAGAAGTCGGATTGATGATGTTGTTGAAGAAGGTGCTGAACGTGAAGGTAACATCGTGAAAAATCCGGCAGAACCACAGCTGGGTGTCGAAAGGGAAAGAACCTCCGACAACGTAATCGTAGGCTTAACGATTCGTGAAGTCAAGGATTTTTCCTCCAGCACGTCAGCACCAGCAGTCAATCCTATTAAGACAACCGGTGCTCCTGCTACGAGAGTAGTGCCGATTTACGGGAGGAGTAGAGGAGCAGAGGTTACTGGAGGTGCACCACTTGCACTACTTGATTTCAACACTAAAAAGCTCCTGAAGGATATTCAGCATGCAAAGAATCTTCGCAATCCCTTCCACCCTATAGAGCACCTTGAACGAGCGGAAAAATGTGCACTGGATCTGCACTGGCGGCAGCATCTATTCCTCTACGGCCCCAACCTTTCCATATATTTGCGCCTCCGTTATCTCTACTGGTCCTTGGCCTCTGGAGGCCACGACGAGTCGCGCAATAGTGCACAACGATTGCGATGGTCAGAGGAAACGCAGAATATATTAGTAAAGGGAAGTGCTGGATCTTCATCTGGTACTACTGGTTCTACTGGAAAACTACAACAAAATAAACATGAAGTAGCACCAGATGACCATCTTTCGACGTCCTCTGCCTTTCCTAGTGCGCTGGGAACGTCGTTTTGTGGAGCGGAGAACTTCAACATTCACGCTCTGACGCGGACTCCTGACGAAGTCGAGTCAACTCGAATACAAGGAAACCACGGACGACGACGAGAACGAATACTGGGTGCCCACGCTGTGTGTAGCCCTAGCCTTCTTAAAGTTAGAGGGGCTCGAAACTACAAGAGCCGTCTGTCTCGTACCGACAAAGACCGCATTACGGACAAAGTTTTCTGGCACAACCTTGATCTGGTGAATTCACGCTACAAGCAGAGTCAGAGACGCTATCAACTATGCTACTTTGCGCAACATTTCCCTGCTCCATTTTGTCGCATGCAGATAGTGAAATCTGCGCACCAAAGCCTAATAGAAGACCAGGATAAAGCAGAGGCGAAAAGGGAACGAGAGGAAGACCTGCAACTACTACTTTCTTCACAACAAGCACAAAGTACACCAAGACCAAGTCCACAAGAACAGAGTAAGAGGAAGAAAAAGCGTCGGATCTTTCTACATCGAGATGTTGAGCGCGGTAACGACTTGTTGGTCTTCGGACAGACATATGGGGATACACGTGCGATGCTGAATTTCACCAGATTGGCTGCCTGGCATAGGAAACACGGGAAGACTACACGACCATCTTCTAGCAGAACAGCCTTTTCTGGAAGGTTACATGCCACGAAACGCGGCAGGGTGGGCGTCTACGACGACATTATCTTAAGGCTCCTTTTTCAATACCTACTATCCTTCCTCTTTCTTTTCCTAGTTAGCTTGGCTGGACCCATAATATCCCATGATGTGGACTAAATCCTGGCACTGGCTGGAGTCCCCCTTGGTTCACAGGGGAAAACATGGGGGAAAAGGGGAACTAACTCAACCTTCAGGCATAGTGAAAAACGAGCGTTAATTATCGGACTCATGATTGCAGAGAGGAAGAAGCAACCAAAAGAAACGGATCCAACCACTGGCGACCTAGTGGAAGTCGATAAAGGTTTCAGTTTCTACATCGATAGACTTGTCGGTAAAGGAGGACAAGAAGTAGTTGATGTTGATCATGCGTCATCCACGAACACATCCCCATCCTACAAGAACGAACCGCCACCGTTGAGGACGCGAGAAAAGCGTGCTCTTGCAGATCGAATTTTGCGCCGGAGAGTGTATCTACCGTTAAGGCCGACAATCCCGAGATTAATTTCGAAAATAGCAAATTCCTCTACCCTATCTTCTCATCTAGTAGTATATCTCAATCACAATCTCATTCTACTCTTTCTCACTCGTATTCTAATGAGGGTAACAAGGAGTCCATACAACTCATACTACCTTCCAGCACTAGATGAAGCGCCATGGTTGTTTCCCTGTGTCACTGTCACCTCTCCACCCTCCCCTCTAAGTCCAGGCTACCTTCCAGAAGCCACAAGGATCTACAGGGATGCAGTGAAGGATCGTAAAGCCACTTCAGAGAAGATTTTGTGGGCATATAGACCAAAAAAGGATGCTTGGCACTTTCGTCTCGGACTTGGTCGCAATCTCACTTCCCTTATCGGACGAAATCGGAGGCTGATGCTTTATTATGAAGGAAGATGAGAGTGAGACAACATAAATAGAGTTTGATAGCCTCAGCCATACCCATGGCCATAGTTTTTTCATGTTCTTCACACCAGCACCGCACAAAAATGTAGAAGATGTAGTACTTACAGCCTTATAGTACTTGTTCTCTTCTAAGGTCTTGAAAAGTGGTATTTGCCAGTGAGCCCTGTTGATGGTTGGACGCCAAATTCGAACAAGGTGACTGAGGATCGAGATGAACCTTCTTCCTACGAGCTGCGCGTCGGCAATAGCACCCTCAATATCGTAGAAGGACAGCGACAGGGAAGCAGACGTACTACATTACTAAAAAGATCCGTCCGCCTGATGCAAGCCACGTCGTTCCAGATGGGTTTAAACCTGAGACCCAACGGCGGTTCTGGTGTACTTCAGTGGGATTTAGTGCGGAGAAAAGAAGTTCCTGTCGAGGATGACGAGCTGGACAATACTCGAGGAAAACATAAGCAAGTCCAACTCCAACACCAGCAAAATTTGTACTACCATTCATGGACTGGCGCGATGAATAATACATCTCCCTATTACACCGGCAGCAAGCACTGGCGACGACGACATCGTCAGAGGTGCACGCTACCGAGGGATATGCCCACTGATGTGAGAACCAACGTGTTTTACGAATACGAATCAAAGCTTTTTTCTCCGGCACTGGGAGTCGTTTGATGATGAACTTGAACAAAAAAGCTGATGCTGAGAGCTAGTTTCGATTTCATCTCGTCGCAGAGAAAATAATGCATATCCACTCCGACGTGCTAGATAGAAGCTAAACCTATATAAATCTCAGGACGCTGACGCTGCAGACAAAATTCTTTCCAACCATACTTTCCAAGCAAACGGATTCTAATCAATCTAAATCTATTTCAATCATCTTTTTTTATCAACAGCTAACACAAGGTAATGCTTACAACAACGATTCTGGAATTTTTTTAGTTCTTCATCTACATCTGCAACATTCGTGAAAGCCAATCTTCTTCTTCATCACAGAGGTCTGTGATCAGCACACTTTTCTGCCCAAGAGCTCGTCTTGCTGACAATCAACAACATGGTGTTATTCCATGTCGTTTTTCTTTCGGCCTCTGATGATCTTGACGGAAGATTAACAAGAAGTTGTAAGTAGACTCTGAGTTACGCAATAACCTTTTTTACTGCAACGAAGTAAGTTGAACAAGGATCAAGAATGTTGAACTAGTAGTAGGAGAAGCTACTTCACTTAGGCTAAACAATGATCAAGAACGAGAGTTTTAAGTTCTTGTATGCGTACTAAGATCCACAGGCTGTTTCCTGTGGCCGACGACCTCTACCGTGTGGGCGCCTCAAGGCGAAAATTTTAAGGCTCTGTGTCACAATGGGGGTCTCGCCGTTCTTAAAATTTGACATCTCAGCCTTTCTTCAACCTCTGCCGTGTGCTGGCCTCGACGAGGAATTGACAGGTCTCTGCTAGCGGTGGGCGGGTTTTCATTGTTTTTTGTGACTGGAGGGTATTACCAACTGCTGAACACTGATAGCCAATAAATGCCAAAAGATATTATTATTGTTTCTTTAAGCGTGGCGGGGGTAAACACGGAGGACAGCAACATCAACAGCATGGTGGTCAACATGATCCAGGACAGTACCAGGGTACGAACATGACGAAAACTGAATTCTTCAAGAAACAGGATAAAATTCCCGTCGAAGTATCACCTGCTGTACCTGATTTGCAGCTGCTCCAGGACTTCTTTGGGCATATTCCACAGCACTGGTAGGTTGCACCGCAATTGCTGAAAAATTGTGATTATGACTAATGTTTATTTGTTGCTGCCCAATGTATATGATTATTAACCTGACTATCCTCTGTCTCTCTTGAACAATGAATAAGGTATTTCTTTTTTGATTGATATCCATATCTACGGTTCATTTCACAAGACTATCCTTCTACTACTCAGCAGGCAGCTTTCGAAACAAGAACTCTTGTTGTAGGATTAATAATAAATGGTAACTAAGTAAAGTAGGTTCTTCTCAGCAGTCTGCGGCGAAATCAGTGCGTGTGCGACCCCAGATGGAAGCGATACAATGGAAAGAAAGATGTCAGAAAGAAGATGCGAAAAGGGTGTATTGTGTCTCGGTCGTCGTCAGATGGTGAATGATCTAAATGGACATCGGTCGTAATTAATGGCAAGACTTTCGTAGTCATCGCCTCGGTTATTGTCGTTGACTTTCGTAGTCTTCACCCATCATCCTCGGAGGCGAGCAGCAGGTGCCTGTGAGGCTCGTTTGAAGGATCCATAACCTAACCTAACCACAGGCACGACTACGATCCACAAGTACTTCTAAGATCCACAAGTACTAATATAAGATCCACAGGTACGACTACGATCCACAAGTACTAATATAAGATCCACAGGTACGACTACGATCCAGAGGTACGACTACGTTCCACAAGTACTTCTAAGATCCACAGGTACGACTACGATCCACAGGTACGACTACGTTCCACAAGTGCTATAAGATCCACAGCTACTAAGACGGAAAAGTACTAGGATACACAAGTACTAAGATCCGACAAGAAACAAAGATCGCTCATCTGTAGAAGAAAGATCAGCTTGACCCAGTTGATGCAGATCCAACGGCAGCCGCCAGTAATACGTCATCCACTAGCAACCAGAACCAAGATGTCCAGGCACTTGACAGCACTGCCAAGGAGCAACAAAAGATCAATCACTCAGGCGATCGCGATGTGCTCTGATTCCCTCTACTAAATTCGAACAGTTATCCACGAATCTTTTCCAGTACTACGACCACGAGCGTGGTGTCGTTAGGGACTAGTTTTGTACTTTTGAATACATACTCATATTACAGTTAGCTCCTGTGTTTCTTGTGTATTATAAACCGCATCATCATCCTTCTTGTTGTAAACCGCATATTACTAGTAAACCCAAGGCCAAAAAATTGCTATAGCTAAACCAAAACCATAGCCTATTAGTATTAATACCCATACCTAATTTATTACTATTAGAAAGAGGTTAGTGAAGTTAAATAACCTACCATCTAATTCATACTCCATTATTAGAAAAGATCAGGATGGCGCAGCCCCTCAGCGTAGAATATCTGGAGTACCTTGGCATTCTGAAGAGGAAGTCTACTCCCATTACGTTACGGTTACAGGAATCGGCGTTCCTGTCCCCTCAAGATGAACGTTCGGCTCGTCAAGCTTGTACTACAGAACAAGAAGTATCGCAGGAGACGCAGGACGAGGACGATCTTCATGTTGATGGCGAAGATGAAGATATACTCTTCGAAGATGCTGAAAGTGGTATCATAATCCCTTGCTCCGTGGTGCCCCACGCTAGTTGTAGTACGGGAGGAGCACCACTTTTCAAGGCCGACTTTGATCTAGTTTCCGCCTTTCCGGTTCCGAAGTTCACGATGGCTTTGTCTTTTCTTCCCACGACTTTTTGTTTGGGAAATGAGAAGATTTCTCTGCAGGAGGTCGAGAGTCGTGCTGCGAAAAAACATCTTCACGGCTTTGTTCCTGGTCGTACTAGTGAAGGAGAACGAGAAGATGCTAGTGATGCCACTACTGTTGGTAATGGTACTACCACTAGAAGTGGTAGCTGCAGTAGCAGGGGTCAAGTTGATGTTCAAGGTCCCCTTCTGACGATTCGTAACGTTCGCCTTGATATTGCAGCGGAGTTGGTCAAAGTTCTTCAGAAGCATGTACTACCATCCTCGTCCTCCAACATGAACATGGTGATTGCTGTTTCCGCGATCGATACCTTACATGAATTGCTGCGTGTCGCGAAGAGGGGTATTTGCTGGGTTGAGATCATGAGCCAGAAGGACTTGTTGACTGCATCTTCAAACGGGGCATTCAGCTCCGTCAGTGATTTTATTTGCCGTTATTTCGACTACCTTTGCGACGTCATGTTCTTGGAAGGAGAACAAGAATATGCTAGTGATGCTGGTGGTCGCGATGTTGGGAGTTATAATTTTGATTTTTTCGCAGCTCTAGGAGATGTCTTGGACATCGAGGAAGTGCTTCCGCGTGTCTATCATGTATCCGCGAAAACGCAACTTGTCCTTGCATCTGCCTTTGTACGATTTCAAGAGCATTACGAGGGCACAGACAGTCGCTTCCGGCACAACTTTTTCACCCTTGAGGAGTTCCGCGATTTCTACGCAAAGCAAAATGGACGATCATCTTCTTGTTCTAGTTCGTCGAAGTCGATGGTGAAAGAAGCGCAGGATAAGCACGAGAAGTTGCATTTTCAACAAGAAGATACAAGTAAAGATCCTTCCAGTTCTATCTCCGAGAACGGTTGGGATTATTACGTGAGTTGGCCGGGATTTAACATACCATCTTGGGTTCTCAAGGCTTTCATCAAAAAGAGCCAAGGCGGCGGAGGCTTCCAATTGCGTCCCCTAGAAAAGGCACTTATCACCAAATTGGCGAATATGGTCATGAGGTCGCAATTGAGCACGTCGACGCACCCAGAAGAAGATCCATTTGATGTGTTTACGACTGAAGATGATAAGAGTGTTCCATTCTACGTGATCGGTACGACTGCCGGGCGGTCGCGCAAGAAATCGCAAAAATCAAAGAACAACGAATTGGACGAGGAGGATGAGTCTTCATCTTCTTCATCTGCAGAAGAGGACGAGGATGAAGAGACTTCAGCCACCTTGTGGCACGAGATGGCGCATGGCCTCTTCTACACGAACCAGGAGTACAGACAACTAGTGGATGAAGCGTTGGAGACTCTCGATCTCGTTACGCAGGCTTGGATGCGCAAACAGTTGGTGAAAATGGGCTACTGTGACGATCCCGCCATTCTCTGGGATGAGATGCACGCCTACCTCGTAGACGGTGGCGCATTTGATGGTCGTCCACGTGGAGGTGAAGAAGATAAACCTCAGTATTCGGCTTACAAAGACCAACAAACGAGGATCCGAGAAATTTTCAACCGGTTCAGCGGCTTGAACATCCCGCTAGAGCCAAGGAGCAGATCTTGAATTGAAAGTAACGGTGGTCGCGAATGAACTTATCAGGTGACACACATGACACAAACACTAGACTAGGTCTTTTATAATAATACCTTAATGGCGGCGACGGGCTGGCTCGACGCCGGATTGTCAATGAAGGACGAGAACTTCAAGGTCGCCTCCTGAACGGTATTAACGAGAGCGACGAGTTCCTCCAGTAGGTGATGTTAGATTCAAGAATCAGCATCAAGAGCATGATATCTGTGCCAGCTGTCATTCAACTTCTGTCTGTTTGCACGTAAGTACAATGTTGCTGAGACGAGATTTATTCTGTCAACCTTTTTTCTGACCACGAGTTGCCTTGATGTGCTGCAGCTGAGGAGGGTAGAAGAAAGCAGATTGGAGAATGTTCAAGATTGTTCCTGAGAATTCCTTGGAGTTCTCTATTTGCAATTGCATATGAGAGATTGACTACGTGGCTAATATGGCTAATGTAGAAGGCTAATATGGCCAAGAATTTTCTACCCCCATCTATCAGGTTCTTCAGCCTACTTCTTGTCCCCTGAATGATACTAGTGACTGACTCAGGTCACTTTTTTTTTGACTGAAGATAATTCTTTTAGATTTTGCGTCTACTTCACATTTGTTTTGCTGGACTACTTTGCACCTAGGACCATCATACTAGTTCTGGATCCGTTAGTACACGTAGATCATACATATGACAATTGTAGAAGATGATGAAACCATTTTCATTACCTGCTATTCCCCTCCTGCACGACGACTACACCGACCCCGACTAGCAACTTGCCTATTTGAAGTGAAAATCATCAATGACTGGGTACAAGAACATGCCTTTTTTATGTGAGTGGGTACACCAATCAATCAACTTAAGATATCATGTCCTCGCAGCAGCATCACCAGGCCTCGACCCACCAGGCAGCACAGGCCCAGACCCCCTCCAACAGCAACAAGATGAGCAATTCGCCTAGGCACTTCTCGAGGCCGCGTGGACCGACGGGTTACTTCCGTCAGCGGCCGATCGTTACTGGGACACCCACGTTGTCACCTGCACAACCATCTCCGAGTCCAAAACTGTCGTCTGGTGGAGCTGCAGATGAGGATGTCGTTCTACAAGAAGCAGGTTTAGTCGACACAGATTTTGATGGGAATGAACCGGAGAGCCATTTCTCGTCAAGATATCGATACAGATTCTGTTATCTGAATTTATGGTCTTGGGCAAGCGATATTTGAAGATGACTTGGCCTTGGAACAATTTTTGATCTAGAACTTCTAGTTCTTGAAGAGAATTCTGTATTCGAAAACTCAAAATAAGCGAGCTACTGACTGAAGTAAGAGAGTCTTGACTACGTTTCTCTCCTTTCAGTATCTCCCTTATTTTCAATAGTTACTCGGTTATTTCAGTTTTTCGAATAGAAGAGGCAGAGAACAACTTAGTTATATTTATTGTGCCAGGTGCTAGCACATCAAAGAGATCATCATCATCATGGGAAGTAGTTTATCCTGAAGAAAGTAGTTTTGTCCCTCTAATCCTTCGTGCCGCGAAAAAGAAAGTGCTGTCGCAACTGCGAACGCATCCGACTCAGGACAAAAAAGTGAAGTCGCTTCTCTATTTTCTTTTGAAGACGAATATCGCTGAATTACTGGAAAGAGAACGAGAACACGGAACTACTAGTTGTACTACTACTTCTAATAGTACTACTGGCGCCAGCACTTCTAATACTTCTAGCAGTTCATCTGGTACAAGTAGAATCACATCAATGGGTGTAGCTGCCAGCATTTCGTTTCTCGGTGGGTACGAAAACACATCTCTGAGGTTCCTGAAGCACCACAATTGGCGACTTGCAAAAGCGAAAAGCGCATTATTGGAGACGTTGAAATGGCGCGTCACAACTCTTCCAGACATCTTGATGAGACCCGTGATCGAGCAAGCAAATAAGCGGAAAGGGTCTGAACAGTATCAGAAACTACTAGTGGGAGGTAGTTGTACGTCTGGTGGTACTGGAGGACGTGGACAAGGACAAGAAGAAGCAACTCCATCCGACGAAATGCCTGTAGCACGGGAACTTTTTGGTCGACGAGTCTTTCCGTTTCTGGGTATTCCTTTTACAGAACCGACCGGATATGAAGGCTTCTACCCATTGGTGGAAAATGCTGAGATGCTGACAGATCAAAGCGAGCAAACCTACATGCTACCAGTCATCCCAGAAATAGACGAAAACGGGTTTTTACCTCTGTCTAGGCAGAAAAGGAAACCCGCGCCGGCCGTAGTGGGGCCGCTTGGTGGTGGTAATTATAGTAATAGGTTGATGTCCGACTCCACCAAGCAGGACGAGCAGCAGGACCAACTACTCCAACATGACGACTTCCGAGGAGGGCTACAGAACGCTACTGCATCTTCATCTATTGCGACCTCGACTTCCCAAGGTCTTAGGTCGTCTTTTCATCCACAGAACTTACATTCAGAGGAAACGACATCGACGACCTTCAATAGAGGCAGTAGTGGAAGATCATCAGAATTTTACATAGATGACCGGGAACTACTAAAAGCGGATGCGGATGCGTTTCAAGGCGAACCGAGAGAGGAAGCTCCGCCAGACCTGATGCTTGACTTGGAGGAAATCCTAGATGGATCGTCTCCACCTTCTACATCAAATAATCCGCTTTATTTAGGGGTAGCGGTAGCAGGGAATAGCAAACTCGCGAGCTACTGTAGTGGGTCGACATCAAGTCCAAAGTCCTCGCCAAAAACGGAGCATGCGACTGGTAGAAGGAGTACATGTGACGAAGGGGACGCAGAAAAATCAAAGGTCGTAGATGAAGAGGACTTCTTGACAGGAAGCACAACCCCATCTAGAACCACGAGCACAGGTCTCCTTGAGGAATCGCCCGCGCTTTCCTATTCCCCTTCCAAACGACCGCGCAAAAGAAGTAGCTTCGTCGCGTGTCTCACTGCTTCAGGACGTCGTCTTTCTCGTAGCTCGAGCTTCCTTTACAACCAGCCTAAAAAAGACTCGTGGGCACATGCTGTGGAGCACAATGACGACGACAAGGGGGCCAAAGTAGAAGTAGAACGAAATCAAAGACAAGATCAAGAAGAGGCTCTTTTCGATCGTCTAGAAGTCATAGATGCTGGTCTGAACACGACTAACAAGAGCGTGAAAGGAGCAACAGAAGAACACGTAGTGACTTCCAGCACAACATCGAGTCCTCGAGGTAGTTATGGAGTCGATTCGGACCATCTTTCCTTCGTAACTGCATCTGAACTGGTAGAGAGAAGTGCCAGCAAAACGCGGAGTCATCCTACTAGTCCTGCGAGGAGTTGTAGAAGTAGAGAAGATCCTTCCAGAGATGAAGAGCGGCCGCTTCATCAAGATCAAGAAGGTACTATTAGTAACCAAGAAGTAAGAGTTGAGCTTCTAGAAGTACCTCAGAAGGACCAGGAGCAACAGCAACAGCAGCAGGAGACGAGCTGGGATAACGATCAGAAGACTCTACTTGTGAATCCTTTGGATCAGATATTGGGAGCAGGTGGAGGGGCTTCTGATTCTGTAGACCAACATCAGAACAATAAACTGGTGGAGGAACATCAAAGAACAAAGTCAACAACATTTTCTACTTCAGCCAAGCAGGCAACAAAAGTGACACCCCAGCTTGTCGCTCTTGCCGCTTCTGGCCTAGTCCAAGAATTTCCGATTGCAACGCGGAAAAAACTCCCGCCATCAGCAATCAACAGATCATCGTCTTCTTCTGGAGGTACTGGGCTACTTTCAGCGGCATCTTCTACTTGGTTCGGAAGAAGAAGCAACACCACGTCCTCGACGAGCTGCTCTAGTGATCAAAATCATGGTGCAGCTACTTGTTCTAGTTCTTCAAGTGCTGGCTCGACTACGACCACAGGGTCAAGTAGTTCATCTTCCGGGTCTGGATCGACGACAGCTACTAGTAGAAAAATGAACTCTGCTGGATCAGGATCCTCCACGTCAAATAATTTTACTAGTAGCTGCAACTCACTTTCAGCGCCATCTACAACTTTTTCGGAGAAAGAGATACAGTCTCTCCTCAGCTCTACCTGTTCCAGTTTTGGAGCTTCTGGATCATTTTTCAGCGATTTGGTCAGACAACGACGTGTTTATCTTACCTCCGATGGAACACCAGTGGAATGCTGGCAAATTCGACACTTGGATTTTGACGCCTTGTTTAACAACTTCACCCATGCGGAAATCGAAGCTTCGTATGTGCATTACATGGAAGCGAAAGAGCGCGTCTGTCGAGCTTTCGGCGTCAGGAACTGTCTCCTGCTTTTAGACTGCAGCAACGTGAAGCTGAGTGTGATCCCTGGTTGCATGAAGCATTTGGGGAAGTTCGCGCGTCTTTGCTTCAGTCTCGGAGAGCTCCACTACCCAGACGGCGTCAGCTGCTCCTGGATTTTGTGCATGCCCTACTTCGCCTCTGCACCGTTGAACCTGGTGTTTAGCTTTATCTCCCAATCAACGGCTGAAAGTGTGCGGATGAGCAAACAGCACGTCCCTTTGGACCTGCAGAGGGAGATGGGGAAAGCACACGCAGACCGCTTCACGTCAGCGCTGGAGAAACCCGGTGAACCATCACCGATTGAAGTGGAAAGAGCTGCGGCCCAACGGGCCTCAACTACGTCTACACAGCAGAATGACAACAGGAATCATAGTAGCACGAACAGGAGCAAGACGTTGATGAAAGGAGCAGACGATGAAGAGGAGAGGCAGCATGAGGAGAGAACGTCGACGTAGGAAGGGTAAAAAGTAAAGTTGAAGCGGTCGTGAAGTCTACTTTCTCGTCCTCGTTATTTACTTAGTGATAACAAATTGAAATTTCTTATCCTTTGCCTTTCATTCCTTTCGCGACCTATGACATTGTTCGAAATTTCTTAGAACCACGATTAATGCCGCCTATGCAATCGTGGTTAATTTCATTTACCTACGTACTGGTACTTACACACTATGTATAATACGTACAACATCAACACCTCCTTCACCTATTACATTTACCCCTTGTTAAGGTTAACAAGATGAAATAACTCGAGAGGAGCTTACATGTCTTTGATCTCAACTACAAGTAGATGCATCTGCATGATAAAAATCGAAACCTTATCAATATTGTCTTCCAGGGTGGATTCTTGAGTTCCTGGATCATGTTCTTCATGTCGTTTCGAATGGCCTCCTGATAAAGAAACCGACGAGACGGTGAACTACGTGAGCGTCTAGGGAACAAGAATCAGAGTTGAGCGTCTAGGGAACAAGGAGAGAGTTGTGCAACCACGCTTGCAATGAATGTGGCTATCATACGATGAAGACGTGGTTCTTGCCGGGGATGATGACGAGCATGTTGTCTATGTTGCTTTAGTTGTACTTACTCGACGTAGCTCTTAAGTACCAAAAACAATGTTGAGAGCCAAGTGCTGGTGGAACTACGAGGTCAGGATGGTCCCACGACAACGCACAAGAGATGCATACTTGGTCTTTCTCTTCCTCGCCTCGCGGCTGCTTGGCTCGGATGCCTCACTCTTTTAAGACTCCAGACCTGCTTGAAAAGTTTATTCCCCCTCAGAGAAGTCGCGTGAACGAGAAGATCATGATAGAGTGACGTTATTTATGTCTAAGTGATCACGAACAACTAGGGTTTACAACAACTTTACTATAATAGTCTAAGTACGCCAAACAGTCGTGATGTTTTTCCACTCTAACCCTTGGCACAGAGCAAGCTCGAAATGTGTGAGCGGAGTGGCGGCGGCTCGTCCTCCTCTGGCGAAGCAGGCAAACCAGAGTTAGACTGTGCTGAGAATTATGGGCACGACTTTAGAAATGAAGAAAGGTCTCTCTGTTTCTCGGTGTATTCGAAGTTGCCCATAAGAACTGATAGCAGGAATGCAATAATAGTTTGAATAACGCTTAAAAGTGTTCTAAACCAAGGTGACCCTGCTGCTTTCAATCGAGCAGGCGCAGCTCTCTGACGCTGAAGCTATAGAAGTGTCAGTCGAAAACGAAGAGAAAAAGTTGGCAGAACCGTTGAAGATAACGTGGTCCAAAACTCGGTCACGATGGAAGTACCCCCTTCGCTACATGGAGCAGATACCGGCGAAAATGCAAGAACACTTCTTATGTCATAATGTGATATGAAGGAGTAGAACGGGTCGTTTTCTTGGTTCCTTACTACAGATCGTATTTGGAATATCCATTCAACTACTTACCTTGTAGTTTCATGATATTACTTCTTATATAATGATGGTCCCTTCCTCTTCTAAAAATCGGAACATCAGCGTCTTGTACAGACGACGTGGGCGGCGCAGGAGCAACGTGTGGGATCTGCCGGGATGCAATGGGCAACTACATGAAGTATAGTTATGCATGGAAGAGCGATGGTGTAAGACGAGGACGAGCCGCGGCGAGTTCAGTTTATTTTACAGTGTAGTTGATGACTCTGGACAGCAAGGCGTAGACCCCTCCATCTCCATACCGCCTCGTTATAGACAGCAAATTTAGTCGCCATTTGAGTTTTCGTTCCCTTCTAATCAAACGAAGGCTTCTGTTGCATGTGCTCGCCTGGAGCGTTAATCGAAGGTACGAGAAACCGTGGAAGCATAGATTGCGGCGACATCATCGAAACTTTGAGCCGGAGCTACCATTGTATCAAACCGGACCGGTTGTGGTACTTCTTAGTGGTCGTGATCTACATGATCGATGAGTAGAAGTTGCTGTAGTCGTACTGATTTTCTTGATCACTATTATTATCGCATTCCAAAGGCTGACACGTTGATGAAGAGTGTACTTAGTTGCTTGTAGTCTTCGCTGATAGCTGCTCTTGCAGTGTCTTATTCATCATTATTACAAAAAACTCGATTTCCAAGTCCAACTACATCATCAGGTATGCCGCGTTCGAGGTCGAAACGCCAATAATGTTGTATGAAATCCAAGTACAAGTCAAGCATGAAAACCGGTTTCACAATCTCACCATCAGCCACACGGCTCCAGTCGCGAGCAATAGCTACGTCATGGCGGAACTTACAGGTTTTATAACAACTTTGTCTTGTTTCTTTTTGTCGCTGCACGACTGACACTCACTCGAGGAGTATCAAGATCAGAAATTGAATCCACCCCTTCCACACCCGCATCCGTGATCAAGCAAACACATCACACACCAGGTGATCTCGCTCAGGCCACACCGCCGAACTCGTTTCAACAACAGTACCTGGTGGTACCAGATCGGTACTATGATGCTAATGGCAAGCTCGTTGTGCACGATCGAATCTTACGATATCCACATCACTTGAAATACGCGATGCTTCTGGACAAGAGCTTCTTCGACTTGAGTGGAGATACATGCGATAAGATTGGTGTGGGATGGACGGCTTTCAAGTACCAACCACACGGATGCGAAAGGTACTTTTTGCATGCCCGCTACAAAATTGGTATGGATATTTTTTATCTGCAACTCGTCCAGATGAAGAAAGACCTCCAAGTCCAATCATTCGTAGTACTTACTTGTCTCCTTCGTTCTCTAGGACCGTCGGCGACTGCGTTCGCAATCAAATCGAAAACTTTCATCAAGAAGACACTTTGCGCGAAGGGAACCCTCTTTACTTCGTCTCTCGGTTTTGCGATGGCTTACTTGAGGGAACGCAAATCGTCGATTTGAATGGTTATATTACGGATGAGTTTTTTGTATGTCCTATGGACGAAACCAGGCAAACAACGATGGTCAGGCTGGAGCTGAAAGCCGATGATCTGCGATTCGTCTCGAACATAGGGAAGGCCGTGATAGTGACTGTGGAGGTGGAAGATTTCGAGGTACCTCTGAAGATAATGAGTGCTTTTTACTTACTCTTTTTTTAAAAATGAAGATGGCATGTCCAAGTGGTTCTAGTACAAGAGCTGTTCAAAACATATTGAATGAGCACGATGTCGGAGATTGAGAAACTAATTCATTGTTCAACAGCACTCAAACTACTAAGTAATTCTAATTCATTCAACACACAAACTAATACATCCTACGAATCATCCCCATACAACAGGCCTTTTCCGGAGCGGGGGTCCTGAAAGCTGTGTTAAAGTCTGAATCAGATTTCGCTGCTCAATTTTCACTCGGAATCCAATGCTCCCAAGGCGTAACTCCTGCGCCTGTGCCATCTCTATTCCTCCAGCCTCTAGAGGCTGCTCGCGAAGTGGAAATCCAGGTCATGGCCAACTCAAAGGACCAACTCGAAGGCGAATGTACGCTGAACTTGCTGGACAAAAAAGCTAGGTTGTTGTTATGGCGGAACGCACAAGGATAAGCACAAGGAAGTAGTTAGTAGAAGAAGAGTATGCACCAGGAGGTAAGACTTTATAACTGATTGCGCCCTGAATTCCGCCTGCTCACTTTCGGATACTAGATATCTTGATCGCTTTCACTCAATTTTGCGTAGTTGTAGTAATTTCGTCTCTTCTTTCTCAAACATCCTGTTTTACAACTCTAACCCTCGACACCAAAGTAGCTTCCTTTACAGTCTTGCGCACTATCGAGAAGTCTTCCCTTGGGCAACGGCGTGGCGACGTCAACGCTGAGTACATGGACGCAAAAACCTACGCCGACGCCTCCTGCTCTGACGTGTGCGGCTTTTTTTAAGGGTAGTTTTTCATTATCCCATGTGGACTATGCTGAGTGGGCTCCTTCTGGCTTTGGAGGGGAAACTGAAGGGCAAAGAGGGCAACCCACTCGAGTCGGGATAGTGAAAAACTACCGCTAATTTTTCGAGTTTGGATGTCATCTGACCTACTTTGGAACTTGTTGGTGGAACTTTTTGCTTGCTCTTTTAGTCTGCCTCCTGTTCGCGGTTATCGGATACGGGCTCGTAACAGGTAGATGGAGTGGGGTGCTAGGACGGCTTTTCGGGGCGGGCAGAAGAGGAAACGAGAAAACGAAAGAATCAGGTTCTAGTGGGTTTGCCCCCTCTGCTTCTGGTGGAGGAGATGTAAGCAGTTTCTTCCTAAAAATGCAGGAAATGCAACAACAAAACTTAAGGCTCAGCTTTCAATGGTCACCATTTAGATTGGAGTCACTGAGATCGAAGAAGCGACCTCCCCTTGAGAGTAGAACAGGGGAAAAGCAAGGGAAAGGGGAGAGCCTTGAGGGGGGTCTCCTCCGTTCAGCATCAGTGGCCATTGAGTGCTAAGCTTTAAAAAGCGCTCTGCTGCAAATGCAACTCGCTCAGCAAGCAGCTACTATTACAACTACAACTCAGGGACAAGTGCAGAATTTAGAAAAAAGGAATTCAATAAGTGGTGGCGGCGCAGATGGAGGCACAACTGTTGGACCTGGAGGTGCAGCTGGAGAAAATTCAGGTCTACAGCTTGGAGGAGGTCCTTTTGCTGTGACAAGAATATCTTCTCACGTCAAGCAACTGCCTACAAGTGTGGGAATAGATAGTCGACGAACAACCGCCACCAGCGAACTTCCTCAGCATCACCCTAGTCCCAGCATCCTAGCAACAATACAAGAAGTCGGCGCGCCACCTCCGCAGCTAGCGAACATCGCTCGCCCACCAATTTCTTGGTCCTCCGAGCAACAGGATCAACAACAGCAGATTATAGAAGTACCACTTCCTCAAGATTATGATGAACGACAGCATGATCAACAACACAATTACACAGAAGCAGGCGATTATCAGCAACAAATAACTACTGCTAATAGTACTAGCTACCAGCTGCAGTCCTCGTATGCCTTCAGTTCACCTGGAGGTGGTGTTGGAGGTGGCGTTTACGGCGGTTCAGCACCATCCTCTATTCCACCTCCTGGTCATCGGTTTCCAAAAATGCCGATGAAAGGGAAACATGCTAAGACCAGTCACTTTGGAGGTACTTCTAGCAAGAAGAAGGGTGCGGTCGGCAAACACGGCTACAACTACAACAACCTTCATCTTATGTTGACCAAGGGAATGAAAAGTACCTCGCCACAGGAAAAAGGAGGACCAGGGCCAGGATCTCCATCACAACAAGGAGGACCAGGACCAGGATCTCCATCACAATCACAAGTCTATCAGCGAGGACCACCGAAAGGACGAGCACAGTTCGGCAAGTCTCCTGGACGGCCGCCGCCATTCTTGGGTGGAGGACTAGTACAAAAGGGAGGTCATGGGAGACTCGTTGGGAAAGGTGATCCAAATCCAATGTTCCAACCTGAACCCGATGCAAACCCTGTTCCTGACCAGTGATCTGCAAGAAGTAGGAGAAGTTAATTGTAGAAGTGACTAGAAGACATGTCGTGACACTTATTTGATGTAGCTGTAGGTGTAGTACAGAATCAGAAATGGAAGCTTCTTCTAGCAGCAAAGTTAAGGTTCTTTGAGGTGGTAGTACCAGAATCTCCTACGTCTTATGCATGCAACAAAAAACTTCGCCAGTATAATCGATAGACTCGTCCTCCAGTTGTATAACTATAATCGAAAGAGGACGCCAGGATAATCGAAAGTGATGCACCTGAACAGAACTGTATTTTTTGTAAGAAGATGAGCAAGAAGATAGCAGGTTTCTCTGTGTATAGACCACGGTTGGTGCAGCGTAGTACCTAGTGAGAAAAGACTAGTGCAAGTGATGCAAGTACTAGTTTAGTGTAGTTGTAGTCCTAATCGATAAAATCATGGAGTCGACAACTTTTGATGTATGCATAGTAATTTCATGATCATGTTTGAGGATTCGTTTTCTGTTTCGACAGAGGTGGACGAGCGAGCGACTGCGACATTGTTGCATGCATTCAATGTACTACCAAGATTTTCCAAGCTACGCTGCCGCAGCTTTCTGCGCGGTCACGGACGTCGGAATAAAAACATGTTTTCCACACCTGCCGACCATTGATCGCAAGATCATACAACTCTGGCAAGTGGCGATGGGGTGGTGGGAAAAAATAAGGCTGCTTCACATACGGACTGTGGATGGACTCAATTCCTGCTATCTTATCTCCCTTATGGAAATAGTTCGTTCTGCTCATGAAGTCGTGTATGACTGTGCAAGTATAGTAAGGCACTTCTGTCCCTTATACTCTGTTCGCTAACGAGTGAGAACGAGCAACAAACACGGAACACCATGGAGGTGCTGACGAGGGACATGCATTAACTAAATTGGCACGCGCCTGAATCACCACAAAGCTCCATACAATGAAATGCTTCGCAGAGGCCTAATGAGTCACTTACTTGAATCAATCACCACACTAACTAAGCCCCGGGCTTGCCTCTCTTAGCTAGGTAATAACGTACTAGGTACGGCGTTCGTTTGTCTATACTTGCGCGACTCCGTCATCAAGATCCCCCAAGAACAAGATCCTCCACCAATATCCTTCAACTTGAGACCCTCTTTTGAGATCGCTATCCTACTTTTTACGAGATCCGTATAGATCCGATTGCACTTGAGAAGATCCCTATGCTACCTCTATTGACTTGAGATCCTCATCTCCTATCTTGTCAAGATCACTATCGCTAACGCTATTGCTGTAGTATCTTGAGGCCTCTATAGGTAGCCTATCTTTCATTTCAACACCCCTTTTTCAACGCACCTCACAGTCAGGACCGAAACTTGAAACGGCAAGTTTATGGAGCTTATTTTTATTTTTGGATAGAATTATAACGCGAAAGCAAATTTCTTTGTTTTAAAACTAAAAATAGATTATATCATCGATAATTTGTTGTTCGATCAGCTGAACTACTACTAAACTAATAGCTCTTACACTTTTTTTACCCTTACCTCAACCTGCTCGTATAGAAGCACTCCAATAGATACCAATTTCGATCATTGAAATTATTGATTTCGATCTAAAATCAAGCTCAGTCAAGAATTACTCGTTTTTTTAGTTGTACTTATCAACACCTTACGCAAGATGAAGCAGGCTAAAGACTGGCTTTCGATCGTAATGGTTTTTGGGTACCATTGCCGTGGTTGCATGGCGTCCAGTGGCGTACCTTTGCAGTGGAGTCGTACTTCGCTGGATGGGGATGAAGGGGGCGGCGTGGGAGCTGCGCTAGCGCTTGCGACTGAAGAAGCCTCGTTTGTCTCGGAGGTGCCGAAGGCGGAGGCGTCAGGCAACGAAGCCACGAAGGAGCAGCAATTGTTTCTCTTGCTCTGGGGAGTGAATGACAAAAAAACGCTGCTGGAACAACGAAGCAAGTCCCCACTCGACCTGGGCGAGTTTCTCGAGGCAAACGTGTTCAAGCCAATCACGAAATTCGCTAGAGCACGAGCTGATCAGCAGATCGAAAAACTGGACAAGGCGGAGAAGGAAGCGGGAGAGAAGGCGCGAATAATGCTTCCAGATTCGATTGGCGACCTGACGGCAGCCTGGAGTGCGGTTATGAAAGAGATTGCGCCTCCGAATTTGCCTGCTGGTATCGATGTCGACAAGGAAGTCAATACAAGATGCGAAGAGTTTTGCAGGACGCGACTAGCGGAGGCAACCGGAAATAATGTGGCCCTTCGAGTGGCCCTTTTTGGCCTGCTGTACGTGAAGAGCGGCCCATGGAAAGCGACGCTAAAAGAAACGTTAAAGCAGAAAAACGAGGAGGCTTCGTATTCGACGCCAGCTCAGACCTTGGGGGCATGTGCTACTGCTACAAGTATACCAGAAGGAGAAAAACGGACTGTAGAAGGAGAGCAAGGAGCTACGAAGCAAGAAGCCCAACCTCCTTCGCCGAGGGTCGCGCCCTCGCAAGAACAAGCTCCAGAAGGTGCAGCTCTTGAAAGTTTTCTTGCGCAAGCTTACCGGTGGATGAAGCGGCCTGTCGAGATGGTTTGGGACAAACTAGCGAAGGAGGCCAGGAGCCAGAATACAGGCGAGTCAGTGCCCGGGGCCGAGCAATATTTTGCGTCTGCTTACGATCCGCGTAGCGTGTCACAGTCGGCGGGATTGCTTGAGCAACCCGGGCAGGATGGAGGAAGTAGGGTTCTTGTAAGTAGAAGGAACGCGAACAAGTGAGTGTGTAGCTTCACGACTGGCGGAGCCGTAGCATTGCGTTGGTCAACACAAGATGAACAAGACGAAGTTAGAGCTACGGAGTCGCTTTTGAAGAAATCCACGAAGTCGCAATGATAAGTGGTCACTCGAAGACAATGAACATGAAGAACGGCTTTCGCTGGAGCCACTTCGCGTCCTTATGCCACCGGCATGAGTGCACGTAGTCTTAGACCGCATCTGCTGGCGCTCGTGGAGCAACTGAGACATACGACTGACTTTGTACCCTGAACATCCTCAACAAGCCGAAAAATTTCCAAGAACTTGTTGTATGTTTGTAGACCGCTCCTGGATAGTGAAGTAAGAAGTCTGAAGCACAGGCTGGCAAGAAGTCGTGGCTAGCTTGCTAGAAGAGATGGAAAAAAGCGGCGAGGATGTTTGTTCCCAATGCTTTGATAGATAGTACTTGAGTAGGCCGAAGCTGCTTAGTACTTAGACAATCACTCTTCCTCTTTCTCAGAAGTGGCAGCGGATGTTCTCATGAACACGAGTGAGGACTTCGCTCTTTGTTGGTATTTATTTCTTCTTCTATGTCACGAGATCTGGGTAGATGAGGAGCAGTGGCGAAACGAGGAAAAAACGCATGCCTGAAATGCAAAAAGTGGAAGCTAGAATTTGTTGAGAAGATAACGACGCTGATGCAGAGATCAAAAAGGGGCTGACATAATGAGGAGACACGAAAACAGATGCAACAAAGGACAGAAGAAATATAGGACAGTCTACTTGCAACTAATTAGAGATGTCACACCCCGCGAGTGGAGTTGGTACATCAATCAGTCAGTCAATCAGTCAGCCAGTCTTAGTTTGGCACCGGCGCAACTGTTCCCTTGATTGATTTTCCTCACTGATATGTTTTAGATTTTTTCGTGACTATGGGTGAAGACCCAAATGAAGTGATTATGTGAAGAAGATCGTCCTGCGTTGCCTGCTGCTGCTGTCTATCTGGTTGTTTGCATCTACTCAAAATATCTTCTTCTGCGTGCATCTACTTGCGAAGGAGTGTGCTGATGAAGTAGATCCAAAAATACGAACTTCTGATCCTGCTGCAAGTCCGTCCAACCGATTCATTAGCCTGCTGATGATAAAAATAACCGCAGTCATTTTTATTCTTATCTATACCTTAAGTCTGTATACTTCCACACACGACGCATTTGCATACTTGTTGTTGCTACGCGACAAAAGCATGTGGCTCATCTTCTCCGAAAATCCTACTACCAAACATGATCATGAACAGCAAAGAGATGGAAAGCCTTCTATCGTGTGTTTTCCTAAGCCTTTTCATGTTAGGGTGCAGGAGTAGACGAAGCGCCCGCTGCTTGTTTGAGAAGAAAGCAGGCCCAGCGAAATAGTGTGTGTTCATCTGCAGACAAGACAAGGGTGCACGCTTCTCATTGATTTTGATTAACTTTGACGCTCATTATCGCTAAGTAGCGCTCTTTTCCATACTTATATTTGCAACCTAGAAGTCCCTTCGCATTTTATCGACGCTTGCAGTTCCACAACACCACTAAGGAAGAGCTTTTCAAGTGCAGAGCACACAGCACACGGAAGTATGAAGTTAAAAGTATGCTGTTCCCGATAAATACGCTGTTGTATGAATCAGCAAGGGTCGCATCGTTATCGAGTACAGAAGATATTAACACGAGGAAAAAGAAGATGATGGTGCCAGTGTGCTTCAAAGTTTGGGCGACTGGTGCAGGAGCGACTCTGATGATGACGAGGATGATGGACGGCGTTACCGGTGTAGTTGGTGTCAATCTGCGTAGTTTCCAAACACCAGCGCGAGTACCGCAGGAAGTCTCGGCACTGCCGCGGCTGGAGCAATCCCAATCACGAGTGGAGGAAGAACTAGAACGAGACATGAAGTTGGCCAAAGACGAAATGGCCAAGGACAATGGAGAGGTAGGAGTACTACAACTAGTTGATGTGGAGGAGCCCGATCTCCAGTCCACTATCAGCGCCGGTGCCTATGAACGCCTCAACGATCTGGCTCGCGAGGATGTTGTGCGAGAGCTGGAGCTGGCAGGAGGTGGCGACAGTAATTTCTGTGGTATTGCCGCAAATGGCGTTTTCATAGCAGCGGAGAAGCTTCTAGCCGCTTCTTCCACGCCCTCGCGTCTTCAACGTCTCGTGTCATTGTCATCAACATCAACTACATCCTCGCCACTACAACTTGTGTATAATTTATACCAGGAGATGAAAGAGGAGATCGGGATCACGGCCGCAAGAAGCAGAAAGACGGAGATCTTGCCATCTTCAAGCAGAAAAAAATATATCGTGCTCCAAATAAAAGAAGATCATCATCATGCGCACCAGGGCGAAATAGCCCTTCATTCGGAAAAAACTGCGTTGCAGAACGACTTTCCTCGTCCGCCGAAGTTTACGGGTTTCGATACGTTTGCAGACTCGCTGCTGGATCCACGGCATCCACACTTCGAGAGAGAGATCTTCATGGAGTACGTAATCGCAGGCCACTTTTTCGTCGTAGTGCTCTACAAAGGATCCGTCGCGGTAATCACCTGCACTTCCGCGCCAGAGACTACTGAGCAGGTCTCGGATGATGCAGAGCTTCTTGGGAGATTATCAAATAAGAGGCCCTCTACTGTTGAGCGGTGGTCGTGGTCTCATATTTTGGCAACTTCAGCGTCGACGCTGAGCCTGAGCAGAAGCACTACTTCTAGGTCTACCACCACCGCAAAAGTGTGGCCCTCGTCGAGTGTGCTGCCCATGATCATGGATCTCACTCGGGAAAATGTGCGAAAAGTGTGGGAATTCTTTGTTACTCTAGAGCGAGATACGGGTCTGTGGAAAGCGGCATTTGGAGCTGCGGGGATCGATTACGAAGCCTCCTCCTACCGCGACGTCCAGCTGCCGTGGTCTCGCTCTCAAGAACGCATAGAGGTCGTCCCAAAAACATCATTTTCATTAGATAAAACGATGTTAGAAAGGAAGTGGAAGACGAAGACGAACAGCAAGAACATCAACGAAGGAGGACAAGGAGAAGGTCAAGGACAAGGTATGGAAGATGGAACTGGAAGTGGCGGTCATAGTACGTCAACAGATGAGGCTCTGGCTCGCGGAGAGGACTACAACAACGTCGACGGTGATGATCAAACTGAAAGTTCCTTAATTTATCTGCGAGAGCTGCTTGCGGAACTCGGCGGAGCTCTTGGAGCAGAAGCACAGCGTGACTCTTTCAGTTTTACCACCTCTCGTCGAATAATGACCTGGGCTAGAACGAGAAACTGTCGCGGACTCCGGGATCGGTATTCTGCGGTGCGCGACGGATTTCTCACGAAGATGAACAATCTGTGCAGTGGCCGAATCTCTTCATCTACTCTGGGAGGAGCTCGAGCTGCACCCAGAAATACTAAAGTAGATGATCCTGCAGCTCCCCGTGGTCCACAAGTCGAGGCGCCATGCTTCGAAGATTTCGCAGCCGTCTTGCTGCAGCCATGGTCCACCAAGGATACAAGTCCGGGATCCACAGAGGGGCACTTTCTCCTTCTGAGAGGCAGCGTCTTCGGACATAGTTTCGTTATCGTGGTGCATGATGGTCTCCTCCTTCTCGTCAACAGCTATATATTCGTATTCTCCCTCTATGAGTGGCTGGGTCCTCCTCGTTGTGGATCGGTGGAAGGAAAAAATAAAAATGAAGAACCCGCTCAAGTTGATGGGGAAAGGAGAACAAAAATGGTGGAGAACGGAAAGATTCTGCGGCGGGCGATTGTAGAAGAAAAGTTAAATTATCCTGTCGAAGTAACGATAGAGAACATCCGGAAGGTGTGGGATTTCATAAAGGAACTCGGAAAAGTAAATCTCCCGAGGTCTGGGCGAGACCTTTTACAGATTGGACACGAAATAGTCGTGCTACCTGCCGGTTATAAGCAGTTTCGAGTTGTTGATGATGTAGCTTCTTGTGTTTGCAAGTAATCACTAGTAGTCAATGTTGAATCAATGTCAATCAAAATTAGACTTTCGTCCGGGAAGATACACCATTGGCTTTCTATAATATTTTATAAAATATAGAAAATATTACTATCTTCTTTCGGCATGGGCATGGGTCGTCTCCCTCCATACCCATTTTGTCGCCGATGACCAGCGTCAGTCACATGAAACTAACTAGCGCAACTCGTAGAAACGAAGAGGCTCTACCGGCGTCCATTTGTCAAATTTTGCATGTTCTATCTCTCACTCGACGCGATGCCGCAGTGGCCTACGCTACAGGTGGACTCTTAGCCTTAGTCCTGATGGAAATAATTCACCTCATGCGTGAAAAGATGGAGATTTTTTCACAAATACACTTCATGAAGATCCCTTTCGCATTCCTTCGCCCCCATCAAGATCCCTCAACAAGATCCCTCAACAAGATCCCTCAACAAGATTCCTCAACAAGATCCCTCAACAAGATCCCTCAACAAGATCCCTCAACAAGATCGATCCTGATCCCTATGCTCCCTCTTTTGAGATCCTCATCACTATCCTATCTCGTTATGATCACTATCGCTAACGCTATTGTTACTACTATCGTAAGTCCCGATAGCCATTTGCAGAACAGGGGAACTGGATCTTCATGGCCTATCTTTCATTTCAACACCCCTTTTTCAACGCACGTCACAGTCAGGACCGAAACTTGAATCGGCAAGTTTATGGAGCGACCTGTCTTGATTATTTTTGGATAGAATTATCACGCGAAAACAAATTTCTTTGTTCCTGACCTAAAAGTAGATTATATCATCGATAATTTCGATCAGCTGAACGACTACAACTAAACTAACAGAAGTTCCCACACTTTTTACCCTTACCGCATATGGAAACATTCCAAGTTCTATTAACAAAGAACCAAATCCTAATCCAAATACAACAACGTTTTCGAGTTCTTCGAAATAGTACACATTCATCACCAGCATCTTCTCCTATAAACCTTAATCTTCTAAGAACGTTTGGTTAAGTAATATCTTTTGGTTTTCTTATTTGACGTCTACGACCTCTACTTCTGAAGCTGAACTGAACTGCGTATTAGAAATAATGCCATTACAAAAAAGGAGAAGGTCGTGCTTCTCTTCTGCGTGGCGCAGCTTTGCTGCGATCCACTTGGCAGAACAAGTTTTCTCTGCTACTTCTGAGCGTGATGATTATCATCAGAGGATCTTTCTTCTTGCTCTTGGCGCCGCTCCGGATTCCCTCAGGCCCGAAAAAGGTGGTCCACTCGCATCGTCCAAAGAAGATCATCGTAGTCCAAAAGATACAGGAGCAACTACTACTCCTATCAAAGCAGCTGCTGTAAGGAAGTTGTACGGCCTTGGGACAGAAGAGGCTGAGGCAATGAGCAACTGGTCCAAAACGGGTGATCAAGGTCAGAAGAAGTGGATGAAGTTTTTGGATGAAACTGCGTGGCCGTTTTTTCAGATGGCCAACTTGTACGCAGAACAAGTTGGCTTTGACAAGTTAGCTTCTACAGGAGACGTGCGCAGCGAATCTTTTGATCAGCAGGAACGCCTAAGAGTCGAGGAGAAACTAGAAAGGTATCAACAACACGGACTTCAACAAGTAGGAGGACTTCAACAAGGACTTCAAGAAGCAGGACTTCTTCCGCGTTTTCTTGCTGCTCCCACGCGCACGCGCACGCCTGAGTATTTGGGTTCTCACATCAACTTAGGAAAGCAAATCGCAGACGGGCATAAAAAACACTATGCGATTTACGAAATCTGGCTGAAGAATTACGTATGGGACAACGAAAAGGCAGAGACTGCTCAGAAGGTGAAAAGGAAAACGGAGACAAAGGACTCAGATGAGACAGAGGACCCAAAGCAGACCAAGCAGGAGGGTTTCGATACTATCTGCCTCAAAATGCAGCGCAGACTCCTTAATATCGAGGCAGAGATCGCACAAGAGGGGTTACGTAAGCAGAAGAAGACGGAACTGAAAGCCGAAAGAGAAAAGTTGCTGCCAGAATTTGAAAGCATGTGCCGAAAAGAAAATGCGAAGTGGAATGCTTTCGCACAGTTTTTGTCGCGCGTTTTCAATATTAATGCTCAGACTAAGAAAAAGAGAGGGAAAACTTCTGGTGCTCAACTTCGGAGGAAGCGTCGACTTGCCGGGCAACAGGAGGAGGCACGCCCAGAGGATCTCCAAGTCCAACCGGGAGAAGAGGAACAAGAACAAGAAGAGGAACAAGAACAAGAAGAGGATGTAGGTGAGGGACTGCCACAAGGAGAACTGGATAGACTAGTTCTATTTAACATGGTTGACAGCGTATATCGTGGACTGGAGGAAGTGTTCAGGTCTGGTGCTGTACTAGAGAAAAAGGCGGACAAGTGCGGCACTGGACTTTATCGGCAAGATGAAGATGGCCTTGCCGTACCCCTACGAGAACCTAGCAAAGAAGATGATGGAAAGAAAGAAAAATTAAGGCTCAATGCAATTCATTGGTACATCAAGCAGCCATTTCTTGCTATTTCTTTCTTGGGATTCTGAAGAAATGGTGGGAAGAAGTGAATTGCTTTGAGCTCTAACACAAGAAGCCCCCTCATTGACCGAAAAGAAAAAAGAAGCAGCAGACAGTTTCTTCGACTCGACGTTGCAGGCTATGCAAGAATTGCTATACCGCTTGAACGAGGAAGAAATTCTAAAAGACATGGCCCCAAGAGCAAGACCATCCTTTTCCATGGCGCTGTCAACTACAGGGTCTTCTACTCAAGAACAACAGCATCGCCTTGTGCCCCGTCTACTCGACCTGTCTCCTAAAGGAGGGCCCTTCTATGCAGTTTGGGTGGTGCCCAGTGTCTTTTTAAAAGTTGCTGCTCCAGCCCCTCATCCTGGGGTTATGCTGACGCCTGTAGCTGCATTCAGTGTTGCCGATGCGGTGTCTGGCGCTGACAGAGTAAAATTCCAACTCTCACCTTTGATATGGGCAGCGCCATCTTCTTCTGGAGGTTCAAAATGCAGAACAGCTGGAGGAACTGCAGAACATGGCCGCGACGGACTTTCGTATCAGCAGTTTTTGATGAACTTAACACTGGACCATCCGGAATCTCAGAGGGAGTCGATCACGACCACGGCGCGCGTGATGTCAGAGAAAGCTTTGTCAGTCCACCTATTTTCTCCGAGAAGCCTTATGCAGTCCATGCTCAACGACTTGACGGGCGGACCAGTAACGACCTTGAATTTAAGGAAAAAGACGGTGGTGAATAGTAAATTCTTCTTGGGACACAAATCCATCTTCAGTTTCTTTCCGAAGTTGTTGTATCCTTTATTTTTATTAGCCTCGACTCACTCGGACTCTCTTCAAAGAACTTGAACTTCAGAAGGGAATAAAAATAAAAGTAGGATCTCTAATAATAAATACATCTCAAAAGGACAACATGACTTTCTTTCAAGAAAATCTTCAAGATGGAAGTAGTAGAAGGTTCCAAAACGAAAATCAAAGTCTCGACGTCCCACAACTCACACAACTCCCACTCCCACAACTCTAAGTAGGGAGCTCTTGTATGACGCTTCTGATGAGAAGCTTGGGGCAGATCATGCGCAACGTCTCAGACACGTGCTAAATCGGAAAAGCGCCGTGCGAGCTTTCATGAGAGTTCTTTTCCAAAAGCGCTTCCACAGTGCAATCCCAACTGCTGCGGAGGAAGAGGAAGAGCAGAAGATCGAGAACGCACTAAAAGCGCAACCTTGGTGGGGTAATTACAAAAGCGCGTGGGATGCCGCAAATGGCGCAGAGCTACTCCGTGAAAATCGTGTTGCAGAACTATCAAAGGCCTGGCTTCGCTCTGGCATCTCGTATGTGAACAATTCTACCTGGTGGCGGCCTTCTCGGTTCTTGCCGTCGTGGCTCTATGGCACTTCTAGCCAGGAGCCTTCTGGCTCTTCGGGAGGTCCTGCAGAAGCACAACCAGGAACACCAGCAGATGAACAACGAGGACCTGCTGAGCCTCTTTCAGTGAGTGAGGCTCTCTTATTAACCCGGCCAGAGCCTGTCTTCATCGCGGTGGCTATCGTGCGCAACGGCTTTTCGGAATGGCAGCAAATCAGTAATCACGACGCAGCGGCCAAAGAGGTCTTCGTACTGGGCCACGATCATCCCATGATGCCGGTTCTGAAGTTAAGACGACAACAAGGAATCCATCTCCACAGGCATCTATCTTGGTCCTCCCGTTTTTCAACAGGGGCCCAAGATGGTGCTGAATAGATGGAACTCTCTTAGAAGTTCTAATGAAGAGAATGGTAGACCAGCAGATGTCGTCTATCGAAGGAGTGAGGGATCTGAAGAAAGAAGAAGAATTTTTTGCCGGGATCAAGACGTCGAAGACCAGTATGAAAATTCCTTTTCTAGGAAGAGATGAGAAGCCAAGAACTCGTGAACAACTACTCGAAGATGTTGAACTACAGGAGGCAGGATCTGCAGCTGGTGGAGAAAAAGTATTCATGACTAACGCCGAGATTGGCAAAGATGAAGAGCCTAGTTCACTAGGAGTTGTGCCCACGACTAGCACCAGGACTGAAGACATGATCAAGAAGTGGTCCTCTACTCTGGAGGAACCTTCTTACGAAACACTAAGTAGAAGACTTCAACTTCTTTCCGCCCGAGATGAAGATGTTCTGGCGCAAGATCAAGCGGAGCGGATCTATCCTGGCAAATTGCTAGGCGTTCTGGGTAGAAATGCGGGAGAGTTGGTTTTTCCTCTAGGCTTACCCGCTAGTGCGGATCCCTGGGAGGAACGGATTCAAGAACTGCTGTTGCTAAAAGCAACTTCGTCTTCCGCTGATGCTGAAGAAGACTCAAGCTCAACATCTGAGTGGTTTTATCCCTTTTCATCCCCAGAAGAGCATCGTAATTACATGCGCCAAAAGATCGGGGAAGAGCTCGGGTTAGCTGCACTCACAGACCTGAAGGAATACGAAAGAGCTGCAGCTGACTTGCTTGCTATTAAAGAAACGGAGGGGGACGAGCATAGAAAATTCATCATCGAGGAGCAAGAAGATGAACATCTTCAAGTGCATCAACTACAAGCCGGACCCGCAACAAATCGAAAAGTAGAGGCAACTTTTCATCAAGAAATATTCGATCCAAATCATGCTAAAGGTGAAGAACTATTGGAAAAAGGAAACCTCTCTCCTCAAGAAGTGCTCGACGCCTATCTCTTGAAGTGGAGAGCTCAAGCAAACGAACCTCCTCGAACAGCCGAGCACCACGACGACGAAAAGAAAAATTTTTTGAGAAAGGCAAAAAGAGAACAAGGTAGCACGACTGGACAAGCTTCAAGTTCTCCACTGCCGCGTCAGAAAACAGAAAATACCCCACTGAAAAAAGCTGTTGAGTACCAAGAAGCGGCGCAAAAAGTGATCACAGAGTTGCAGGAGAAAGTTCGGAAAAATTGGAAAGTCGTACGAAAACTGGCGGAAACCGCCTCATTTTTTTCTGCCAACAATAAGCAATTTTCAATAAATATTCGTGGGTCCCATTACATTCTTCATGCACCAAAAATGGGAGCGGTCACTTTGCACAGAAAGCACGGGAAGGGCAGCTAAGTCGTCCCTGCGAAGAAAGCAACAGCAACGAGTGGTCGAAAGGAAGAGGACGGACTGACCAAGGCGGCAATCGAGTGCACGTCGCAGATCCCAATAGGAAACAACCACGAGATCCCGTCGTCAAGAGGTGCTGTATTACTTGTGATTGGGAGGTCGAAGAACAGGGAGGATGGGATGTTGGCACTCGGTACGTGTTTGCGAAGAAGTCATGGCAAAGGACAACTCGTAGCGTGTAGTATAGGAGGTTAATGCACTCCCGCCGTCGCCGGGTCGCTCCCTGGAAAATCTGCAGCTCTGCTCTCTCAGCATACGCCATACGCTCACGATACAAAAAAATGAAGAGAACTAAACTGTAATTGTAATTGAACTACGTATCGGTCAGTACTTACGAGAACGTCAACTTTTACTTGAATATAGAGAACGAGAAGTAGCTTTTAGTATATACAATGATCCACTACAGGACTAGGACTTAAGAGTATTAAATCACGCTTCGCGCAAAGGCTTGGACACTTGTGCTTATTTTCATTTAAGTATCTTGTTCAGTTTTTCGTTTTCGTTTTATTTCCCCTGGGTCGTTCTAATGATATCATGATGGGCGGATTAGACGCCGTGATATATTAGATTGTCTTTTACTTGATTTTAATCTTCATCCGCTCGTACCCCTACCCTCTGCTTGTTCGACTATTTGGTTTGTCAGCATCTTTTTATGATCAGTATCAGTTTTGACCACCCAGAGATAATTTCCCCTTGTTGCTTTTGAATTTCTGATCTTTCTTGTATCGACAACAGAAGAACCAGCTTGATTAACGTTTCGTACCTTATTTGCGTCCCCTATAATTATCAGCAGCTCAATGACGTGGCCATCATCAATTTTATGGAAATGAATTGCCGAACGAAATATAGATGCTGGAATCAAAGATTTGAAGGAAAATGGACAGGAGAAGCTGGGATATAATGACGAAAATCTTCTATTTCCATCTGGAATATGGATTTTTAGGTTTGTTACTTGTACCTGGTACAGATGACGAAGAGGCTTCTCATTGTGGTCGGGAACTTGAGGAAGTCCTCATTTTAGATGTGGTGATCAAAGAAAAGCATCGGTTGGTGCGGTCACTCGTCTTCGGTGTTGTACTGTAAGGCAGATTTATTTTCGGTCATAAGTCCAGTCATTGTCATTGCCTTCTGTTGAAAACCGCTTATCGGATAAGACTTACCATGCCTGATCTTGACATCACTCATCCTGCTAGTGCAAAAAGGGCCCCACTGGCACTGAAACCCAAAGCCAAGTGAGCACCCAAATATCTAAATGAAAACAGCCTTGCCTCATAGATGATAGAATCTTTTGGGCACCTCAATGACCCCGAACGCTTGCTCCTTCGTTTTGAGTGAGCCAACTCCTACCCTATCCTAAACAAATAGTTCGTTTGTGTGGTGAGACTTTTTGATGGTAATTGGTCAGTTGATTTGCTCCCTGTCCTCTTACTCCAGCTCCTACAACAATAAAACGACTCCAGCTCCTCCACAGTCGAAGTAGAGGTCGTCGTTTTATTGTTGTAGTCCATATGCTTATGCTCGTACTAGGGACACAGAATTATCGTACCAACATTTCCATTTTCTCCGAAAAGTAAATCCAAGAAGAAACAAAATGGATCCCCAACAGGAGCTCCCCATAGCAGGGCTCTCCGACTTAGCTCTACCCGAAATCGGCAGTTTCAAGGCTGGCAAAGTGAGGCGTGCCGTGAATCGAAGACGAGCTAAGCTGGAGACGTTTCAAGGAGGACGTTCATTGGATGCTGGTTTGTCACCTCAGCAACAGCATCAACAAGGACATCATGGCAGGAAAAATTATAGAGGAGGCAACAAGGAGGACACTCACACTCACGGAGGATCTTGTTCTGGAGACTACATCGAAGGAGGAAATCACCAGGATCAGAATCAACATCATGCCAGTGCAGTGCACAATAGTCTTAGCCCCCCAGTTTACTATCATGGCCACAAAATGGCGGAAACAACAAGGACTAACACAGCAGGTCGATCCAGGTCGAAGAGCAAACAATCAAGACATCAGAGTCGAGAACGATCTTTAGATGGAGGAGATGCAGCTTTTGACAGAAGCAGACGTGGAGATCGCGGACAGCATCATGAACATCAACTTCATAGTAGTACAAGTACAAGAAGTATGATCCAACCATTAGTGCATCCTCCTGCAGGGTGGTCAATAGGGGCTGATTCTGTCATCACTCACACGCAGAGTCTTGGAAACGGTAGCGTAGCAGTGGATCCACCATCGACGAGCGCAAGTGGTTGCTCGACCAACGCGAATACCATTATTAGCGCTTCGTACTATGCTAAAAATGCGAACACGTATGATGATAATGCGGGTAATGGTGGTGGCGGTATGACTAGTAGTGGTTCGCCAGAACGAGAAGAGACTTCTATAGGTGCCGCAAGACATCACAATTTACCTTTTTCTGGTCCTTTTCCAACTACCAGCAACTTCGAGAGCAGTCTCATAAACCTCAACCCCTTCAAAGGAGCTAGTTCTTCGATGGCAGACCTGAATCAAAGTAGTAGGGATAACTTTGCACGTCGCAAATTGAGGAATCCGAACAACCCAGACAGTCGTTTGGACCTACTGGCAGCCGGGTCATCGACCTTTGCTTCTCCCCTACGTCCAGTCCGCTTTGGGGATCAAGAATCGGACTTTTTTTACGACACTTCCATTGACGACTGGGTCCACAGACCGGGACCTCAAGAGCGCTCTTTGGCAGTTTCTAGGACAAGATTTGAGTTTCAGAAGAAGGATGTTTCTTTGCGAAGAAGGAAAATAGATAGCAAAATTCGATCCCTGGGAGACATCTTGACGAAACGCGATTACCGCAGCCTAGTAGCTGGTACAACGACCACAGGAACAGATATGAAGCCAAAATCTGTTATCATTATCAGGTTTCTTAAGTAGAATAGAGTGAGAATGATGATAGATTTTGGCTTCATAACAGAGACCAGTCCACCAAGATTCGTCAGACGAGACAGAGGACGAGCAGGAGCTAGGAAACAAGTAGCAGAACATTTTTGTCTAGAAGTACCTGGAGGATCTCCTACAGACAATACCGCTTCAACTTCTGCTTTGAATAGTACAACAAGCTCCACGAACCTTCTCAACACTGCAAGCTCCACAAAGACCATCCAGAACAGTGGGTCAATATCCAAGCCTGACCCTCGTATCCGAAATTTGCCTTTTACGCAAACCTGGGCTCACCCTTGGTCCTCTTCTACGGCTAGTCTTGATCAAGCATCAGTGACTGATGCAGCAATTACAGGTGAACGTGAACAAAACAGTCTCCTGCATAACACTTCTACAAGTGTACAACGCGATTCTTCATGGGGACGGGAAGGTATCAAGGGTAACGTTGACGAAGTAGAGCCATCTGTTGGCCCATCCTCCAGAGCGGGAAGCAAAGACAGCACAAGGAGCAAGCAGTCTCGAGGAGATAAGTTGCCATTATTGGATACTACGCAGTCGCAGTTGGGAGGTGTTGATAGCTCATCAGGTGTGGGAGGCACGACAACTAGTGCTGCAGCTAGTGCTACCCTCGAGCATACTATCGATCACTTTCCCAGTCGGAGTCGGGAAAGCCATAGTGCTAGCAAGACGTTGTCACCGACTGCGCTCTTCGGGAAGACGAATCGTAGGAGCCAGAAATGGCTATCGGTGTCACCCAAGTCGAGAGAACGACCACAAGTAAGTTTAGGCATAGGTGGATTGGAACCTGCATTAGAACCTACTAGTGCGGAAGTTCCTCCAGTTTTTTCAGGAGCTTCGGTACAGCTGCACGTACACCAAGACGTTGAAGATGAGAATGTTGAAGATGAGGAGATAGAAGAAAATATCGGCAGTAGATCGCCGCAGAAACCCGGAGGACCTACAGAGGAGATCGATGAAGACCAGATGTTTCCGGTAGATGAATCCTCACCTCCCTCTGCTGCTGTGGTTATAGAACCAGCAAGAAGTAATGCGCCTGCGGCGCACCAGCATGAACGACTCCTAGAAAAACAGCAACAAGAACATCAATCGATGAACAACAGACCTGCTCTTCAACATCAACAGTTCTTAGTGCCAAACAACAACAACAACTACAACCATGATAATCTTCAGCATCTTACAGCTAACAACTACATAGGTCCCAGTCCCAAAACCTCTCCTCGCACAGCGTCCATGATTCTGGCTGAGAATCACGCCAACTTCGAGCCTCGAAGACATGAGTACCGGTTGTCAAAAATGACCAAGCGAGACTTCATTATGCATAGAAAGCGTGAAACTGCACGTAAACAGCCAGGAGGAGAAAACCCCAGAGGTGCAGCTGCGACAAGCATGAGTGGTTTTGGAACCTTGAACTTTAGCTTCCCGAAACAAGCAGCGTCGATGTCCAACACCTTCTATGGGATGGGGACTAACTTCAATACATCTTCTCTGTGGTCGAATGCAAACAACAACCGAGACGCCAAAATGCGTGCAACTGTTGCAGGTTCCTTCATGGATGGTCCTAGTGCCTGGCCCTTCTCATCTGTTGACACAACGACTACGACAGCGACAAGCTGTGAGATGATGCAGCAAGAACGACAGCAACAAGCAGTAGAGGACCAACAAGAGTCACGACCCTTGGAGCAAGACGTTGCTGTTCCTCCATGGGCGCATGCAGGCATGACTCTCGAGCGACCAGACGGAGCAGAGCCGGGATCGCAGTGGGCGGACGCTTCAAAGCGTGGTCCTGGCCCAGATCATAGTGGAGGACCTAGAGTTGACTATAATCAACCTTCTTCGAACAACATGAATGGTGGAATCGGAGGAAATAGACGCAGAGGACCAGGTGCAGGTGTAGCTAGAGGACCGCCACAGCCACAAGGCAGTCCTGGATCTGTTTCGCGTATCACCATGAGTCTTGAACTACCACCAAAAATGAGCCCACCACGATGGACGCCAACAGTGTCGGGTGGTCGTGCAGCCAGCTTGTCTCCTAGATCGATGTCCAAGGCAGAGGCGCGGAGTCCACCTCAAAATAGAAAGAACAACCCGCAAGCTGTTGGTGCGCAATCTACAAGCAATTCTCTCGATTTGCGACAGCAGCTCTCTTCGCCAGGCGCACCCTTTGAGTTTGAGACTCCTTTAGGATTTGAGCCGCCTGGAGGAGGCGACCAGCACATCCCGTACATGGATGGCGCAGGTCTAGACATGCTAGGCGAACCGAACGGAGGCGCCAATCGTAGTGTAGACAGCTTTATTTCGTCTTGGAGTACAGGAGAAGCGTTGGAGGGAGTGAGTCCTTCTCCTGCAAAGATTAGAGGACGAGGAAGAGCTGGAGCTGCTGCAGGTGGAGATAATCCTAATACGTTACGTCAACCTTCTGGTTCACCTACTCCATCTGCTCTGCAAAAAGCTGTAATCAACAAGACACACGCCAACATGACTATGTCATCCAGTAGTGCCAGCACTCGTAGTAATGTCGGACATCACATCAGCACAACGTCTTCCGGATACTCGGTCTTAGACGTGGGCCCTCTGGGTAGTCGACTAGGTGGAAGCAACACGGGCTCTAGTCGTGAGGACGCATTTCAACAGAGTCCTGTAGGCGGAAGAGGTAGGGCAAAGCAGCCTAGAAGTACGAGTAAACGTGAACCATCGGGAGGCTCGCCAGTGCAGCTACATCCTCTCAGCGGTGCTGCTGGAGTAGCGGCAGCGTCGCCGACGCCTCGTGGTCAGAATCATCAAAGGAACAATCCAAAGCTTTCAGTTCTGCAGGTTTTGCCGTTTAGCAGCGACGCAAAGACTGGCGCTGCTGCAGCAGCAGGTGAAGAGAACAACAGCAGCACTATTCAGGGAGGCCAACAAGCAGGAGCAGAAAAATCTACGAACAAACATCTACAAGATGGAAGCTCTCCTGCCATTCTGCCGCCTACCACAGGCCCTGCTGCATCCTCGCAACTAATGAAGAGCTGGCATCCGATTAGAGCAGCTCCCATCAATAGTTCTATCAGGGTTAATATCAACCACAATCGCGGCGATAGGAGCAGTGCTGAGAAAACTTGTGTGCAACAAGAACAACAACAAGCTGCTTCACCACCGTTGGCTAGTGGTCCTGGCGGACGTATTGCGGGAGGAGGAGGTTCCAGTCCTAGCATCGGTATTGCCTCCCCACTAAAAACCGGAATGCCAGGACGTCTGTTTGTTGGGAGTACTACGGCTAAGCGTGGTGGCACAGTAGACTTAATAGGACTTGGAGCAAATAGTTCTTCCCCACGTTCATCTTGTTCAACCAAATTGAATCTCGCTGGAACTTCTGCCACACCGAATATTAACCTGCCGGCAAGTAGTCCAACCCTCAACATCACGTTTGATGGAATGTCACCGCCCCCTCACTTGAGTACTACGTCTAGTAATTTCCGACGGACAGCTGCACAAGGTCAGCTTCCAACAGTGGCGGAGAAAGGCGAAAGCGCTCCACCAAGTCGGGCGCAACAAACAAGAAAACCCTGCTACAAAGTGCGGTCTCCTCGCTCTACGTCACCCTCATCTCCGAGTATTCGCGCTCACTTACCTGAAGGTTCTGCTCTTGACATAGATCTGGCGATTGCTGGTACAGCGGCCGCGGCTTCGCCTAGACTTGAGGGCACGGCCGAAGAAGAGCAAGAACAAAAAACTACAGCAAATGCTTCACCTAAACCTAAAGAAACCCAAACTATAGGAGCCCAACTTGGCAGATCAGTTTCTCCAAGTCCAGCCACGGTGCCTGAGCGTCGCAGCGTCAGCAGGCACAAACCGTCTACGCCACCGTCATTTATTCTAGCCACTAGCGCAGAGGCCGTAAACCAGTCTCAGTCTCCGAGAGGTAGGAAGAAAAAAGGGTCTTTGTCCCTGTCACCAAGAAGTGGGGGTGGTGCTTCGCCATTATTGCAGATAGCCGCGAGGGGGTCATCACTATCAAGGTCACCGACAAGAATTACAAGCCACAAGGCTGCGATGTCAGCATCCAGAACGTCTCCTGGGCAATCGCCCTTCACTAGAGGTCGTCCTGTAGACGCAGGTGGAGCAGACTCAGGCGCGCCGTCATCAAGATCGTCGTCTATTTAAGGCTTGAGGAAAGCCATCTTTCCCAGCATCCTGGTCCCGTTTCTTAGGGGCAAACGGGCACCAAGATGCACTCCAAGATGGATTTCTGCTAGTTCTAATCTATGGTTTCCCTTCAGCGTTCCATGTCTCCGCTTCGTCCCAGTGTCGCCAGCCTGGTCATCCAGTCCGCTATGCGTGCTGGCGCGCCTCGTGTCGACGCCTTGCTTAAAAAGGCAGCGCAACAAGATAGTGACAACGCAAGCTTTAGCGGATCTACGACGATAGAGGATGACGAAGACGGACGAGGGCATACGTCGTGCTCTTCGGGAACGGAGAGTATAGTTAGCAGCAATATTTTCGGCAAAACTACCGCCTTAGCGTCATTATCTCTAGGTGGTGCGGGTGTGCCTTATCCGCAGAGCCCAGGAACGAGGGTCAAAGCTTTTGGCTTGAACGATCCTCGCGTCTTGTTGACCAGTAAAGGGCGACCAACGACCAATTCGAGCTTCGGTGCGACAAGCACAGAGGGAGATTACAACATGCTATGGTTTTGCTTGTTGACTTAGAAGTCGTAGTGGAAAAGTTTTAGAGTAGAACGTCATCTCACATCATCATGAAGCTTCATGTTGATCTTGGTCTTCATTTGTGTAAGCATGCATTCCTCATTTTCCTCTAACCGTATCCGACAATGGAGTCGACACGAGTGGCACGCAGAGTAGTCAAGGAGGGTTAGGTCGTTTGCCACCATTGGACATGTCTTCAGCAATCGTTTCTGCTGCAGGAGCAAGAGGTCCAGGTCTCGCACACGGTCTCGGTCAATCACCCGCCAAACTACAGACAATCACCACCTCGTCTGCTAGGTCTCAATCGTTCTTCTTCATGCCTGAGGCGTCGCCTAAAGGGACTGTTTGGATGAGGCAAGTTGCTGGCGCTGGTCGTGTGGAGCCTTTACCGAGGAAAGGAGATGACCTTGCGAAGAAGCCACGCAATGTAGAAAACCAGGCTCTTCTTGCGGCGAATGACGAGCAAGTGAATCTGATATTCAATTCTAGTACAGAGGAAGAAGACACCGGTCTCGAAGGTCGCGATGGCGATGCACCTGAATTAGTGGATTTGCACAAGGGAGACAAAGTATATCCTCCTACCGATCAATCTGAAACCGAGGATAGCTTACTGGGACTCGTCGACCATGTGGATCGCGATGGTCAACCGGAAGACTCCACATCGTCATCTGCAGAAGAGAACGAGGGTGGTTCGTTATCTCGATCAACGTCGGAAGATCCGGATCAAATGCACAGCAAGAAGCCAAAACGCAGGATCTCGAGGTCTACGTTAACACTAGACGTCGAGGCCGCTTCACCTTCATTGGACGATCGTGTTAGTACTAAAGTAGCCATGGCTAGTGGTGCAAGATCGTCTAGTACAACAAACAGGAACAGGAATGTGGGGACTAGAGGGCCACAGGCGCCATCATCTGGACGTGGAAAAGCAAAAGATGCAGCCGTAACTCAAGAGAACATGGAAGCTGCATTTGCCGCATCAGCTTCTTTCAGTGGTTTTCCTGCTTTCGCTGGAAATGCATTGCCTGTGCCTCCAGGTGGTTCTAAGACTGGGAGTCGAAGACCATCAGTGTCGCACACTCCACGAATCCAAGACTGTGGATCTTCTCCTGAAGATCTCTCAACCTCCGACGCTCTGACGGTGCCTTTAGCTTCTTTAGCTTCTTTAGCTTCTTGTGTATCTAGTGGGGAAGAACAAGACGGCACTGCAGGCGAAAACAGCAAGGACGCAATTGCAATAAAGCAGCGTCGGGTCTCGAAACAACTTCTTTTGCTCCCACCAGAAATCCAAGGACCGCCAGCGCCTCTGTCACGGCGTTCTTCTGTTGCGTCGAATATGTCTGCGCGTGGGCGAGCAGGGAGTTTATCTCCTAGAAATGTCAACAGTTCTACCACAGGATCAGGATCTTCAGCAAATAAACAACCACAAATAACACAGCAACAGCAAGTCCGCGTGATACAGTTTGGCAGCGAGGCAGCAGTCGACCATCACAACGCAGCATCACCTCTGGAGGGGTCCTCTTGTCGAGAGCGTAGTGCTTTGAATGAATCGTCGGAAGATCGGAGGAAATATAGTCATCTGCAACTCGAGGTTGCTGATTTCATAGGTGGAGATACTAGCTCCGCTTCAGCTTGGAGTAGTGCGTCGAGCGGCGAAGAGGATCAAGAAGACGCGAAGTTGCAGAAGCTGCTAAAGCAAGCCGCGAAACGATCTAAGAATGATCCTGCAGCTGCCGCGGCCTTGAAACAAGTACTAGAGGCCAAGAACAATCCGATGACCAGTGCGGGAAGGACCAGCTTGAGAGGCAACATCCCTCTGATCATAACCTCACCTCAAAAAAACAAGTCTCCAAGGCGCCGAAAAAGTTCTACTTCACCGAAAAAACAAATTTCAACTCCTAGCATGTCCAGTGTGGATACAGGCTTGGCGCTGACTGGAAAAAATACTTTAGGTTCTGGCATGGAACAAGGTCAAGGACTAGGCTTGATGGAAGGTGTAAAAACAGTTCACGGCATTTCCAGTCCGGTAAAACGAGCTAGGGTTGACAGAAAGAGCATGAACAAGCCAACAGAAAACGCTACGATGGGAGAAGAAGGAGACGCAGGAATAGCTAGCGCTATGGGTACTCTTGTTGTTTTCTTCAGGAGCTTCACAAATTTTTTTATTCTGACACTGCCTTTGCCGATGTTCTTCTCCCTACAAACAGATTCCTCAGCCGAAGAGTCCTCTCTCGAGTCCGAATCCTTTCCGACATCGGATAGCAACGTTGCTTCTGCAAACGATGGCCAGGGCATTGGCGGCGAATCCACATTTTTGGCTGGGAACAAGCAAGAAAGCTCAATCTGCAGTGTGGCTAGTGGTCTCGGTAGGGAGAAAAGAGCAGCTGGACAAGGGGACATTATTGCTCCTGGAGCCCTACTCGGGCAATCTTCAGTGCTTCTCGACGAAGGACGTTCCTCAACAGAGGATTGGCCAGCTGCCGATGAAGCGACAAGTAAACTAGCGCTTGGGGTGGCTGTTGAACCCAAGTCGTCGTCTCTAGGCCTTCCAACCGGTTCGAACAACCTGACAACCAAGCCTCCCCCTTCAATGAGGCGTTCTTCTGATGCTGGAGGTAATGCTGGTGCCAATAGCAGGAAGTCAGCAAGAACCTCCTCCACACTTGGAGGAACAGGTGGTGGCTCATCGTCTTCTTCTGGCCCCATGTGGTCCGGCGGCATCTTACCTAATGGTGTTAAGGGTAGGTTAAAGGTGCTTTTCTTACCGCTTTTTATGCCTCTCCTAAGGGAGAAAGGCATAACAAGCGGGGTAAGCGAGCACCAAAAACCTACCTCTAATGGTGAAATCAAACCCAGAACCTTCAGATCGCGGTCAGACAAGAAGGATTTTGTCGAGAGTGAAATCCTACGTATTGAGCACGCATTCGAAAGAGCTAAGCGCAATGCTGGACGCGGGGAACGCGTAGTCATGCTAGGACCAGAACGCGCTAAGATCAAGCTTTTGAGGCAAATGGTGGCTTACTTGCAAGAGTATGAGCAGAAGGTGAAAGGTGGAAAAGTCGAAGTTGATGACGCTTTGTCGGCAATGCAGTATTTCCTGGTGTCGAAATTCAAAACCCTCAAAAAAGCATTCCAGTTCTTCGATTTTAACGCAAACGGAAGTCTGGCTTACATCGAGATGACGTCTGGGTTGGACATGCTGTTGCCAAAGATCTGGCCAGATATTGACACCTTGGAGTTTCTCTTTGGTGCTAGCAGCGAAGACATCTACAAGCTGATTGACGAGGACGATAGCGGAAGCATCGACATGAGGGAATTCTGCAGAAAGATTATGGCGGAGGCTCTTACTTAGGCTCAACCTAAGCCTTGTCATACTAGTGAGCTGGTGGTTCTACTTCTAGTTCCTCGATGTAGTCATCGCGGGTAAAAAGAACCCACTTGTTTGTCGATTACTTCTACCTGCATCTCTCGAAGGACAAAATATAAAAGGAAAAAAAGTGTCACACATCAAGAACATCAAATGTCTTTTCCTTCTAACCACCGATCAACGAAGATCAACGTAACTACAGGCGATGTGATGTCCTACGAAGAGCAGAGAGCGGCACGTGCATCCTCTCGTGGACGCATGGGCTCAGCGGGCTCCCTAGGAGCAGGGCTGGAAGACGATGAAAGAAACCTTGAGAGTAGGCGTGGGTCAACAGAGGGATCCGATGGAAGAGGAGGAAACATCGGCGACAAAAACAACAACAAGAATCGAAGTAGCGTGTCAGGTGCGGGCCGAGGTAGGATGTTCGACGACTCAGGGTTTGACGGTAATGGAAACGAAAGAGCAGGTTCTGACGATGACGATAGCGGTGACGATGAAAACGGTGGTCGAAGGCCTAAGTCGAAAGGAGTTAGAGGCTATGACGCGAATGGTGTAGCAATTGGAGATGGAGATGGGAAGGTATTGCAGCTACTTAGTATATTTGATGATGTATGATCATTAATATTACTAGGGAAGTTGCTCCTCTGGACCCCACGTGGCAAATATAGTGGGCTAGGAAGTTCCTCCTTACTGCAGCAAGATTTTTTTAGCTTCCTTGACTATTTTGAAAACGAGAAAGAGAGAAGAAAAACACTCAAGCAGCTTGAGAGGCTCAAAGAGTTGCAACGTCGAACGCGAACGAGAATAAG